>JAVGVS010000262.1:300036-583624 GCA_032718565.1 Distichodus sexfasciatus
GGACCAGTCATTAAACCACTGAGATTTATGGTTTTAAAGACTTGCTGTGTTTTGAACATAATATGAAGGTACTTTTTAGGTTCAGAACAGAACATTGCTTAATAATTCATTTTCCAGAATTGTTATTTCTTGTGAATCCAACACTAATACAGGGAAAAAGTAAATAAGTCAATAAATAAAAAGGAATGCAGTCTTGTAAGTAAGGGCTACCACAGCAAGCACATAAACTCTTTTGGACTTGATTAAGACATTTTTACTGTATCCTTTTCTTTAATTACTCATCGTGTCACTGATGCATGAGCCAATAACATTTCACACTGTTCACAAATTCTAGAATTGTAAACTTATTTACAAAGCACAATGTGTGTGCCAAACTGGATTTTACCAAATTTCTGCACCCTACACAGCCTAATTCAAAAAATATGCTCACCTAAATGAAAGTATAACACCTCTATTCTACCTGTCGTTTTTATATTTTATGTATTTATTTCTGCTTACTCATGTGTCTTAGTTGTTCTAATGTAGAAACTGCAGACACGTCACTTTGTCTCTCTATATACATGTATATAGTAGAGATAACAATAACGTTTGCTTTGACTTTGACAAATTGGTGACCAGAACCAGCAGCAGTACAGTGGAAAAGGGGTTGGTGTTCCAATAATTCAGCACCAGCCAAGAACTGACACCAAGACTCAGGCGTAAGACTCAATAATTAAAGGCGTTAACAGGCTGGTAAATAATACTCAACAATCTCTGCTTTATGTGGGTAAATACTTTAGCAAATCATTTGCAAACCAGTTTCGATGCACCAGAGACTCCAAGTGAGCATTTCTTGAAGCTCTCAACAATGTGGCTTTTAAACTGGCAAGTGCCATATGGCAGAGCGGGCACACCGGGCACCTTGATGTGTGAGAAACCTTTCCGGAAAGAAGCGGCGGGCGCGAAATCCAAACGTCTGCTTGAACCAACTGCTCATCAATAATCCCATCTGCCCCAAATGTACACAGTTTTAAACAGAGGCTAAAAACTGCACTCTTTTCTCATGCATTTCTTTTAATATCTGCAATATATGTGCAACTTGATCTTTATTGAATTCCTTCATTTTTAATTCTTCTTTTATTTTAACTTGGACATTCTTTTTATGATTTTTATTTCTGTAAAGCATATTAAATAGCCCCAGTGTGGGAAAATTTGCAAAATAAATAAGCTTGCAGTTTACTATATCTGCTTTCTGCTCTACCTTCCCCTCCTCCTGTTCTTTCCTTCCCTCCTTCCCTCCGTCCAACTGAGCGCCATGGAGAGGTGTGGGGAGAGAACAGATGTCACCTTTTCGCGAAGTGAGGAGGAAGAGGAGCAGGGAAAAGGAAATAAGAAGAAGCTCCCCAGTGAAGTTGAATCGCCTCTGAGGCCATATGCTATCGCGACATCAGAATGTGAGAAGTGAAAGAATCTCAAAGTTGGAATGAGAGTTGGAAAATCTTTTAAAAATTCACTGTTACTTCACAATATAATGCTGGCAGCAGAATTGCCAGCCAATTTCAGCATACTGTATTTGGCATTTAGAGTTCTGTAATGTAATTGCAAAATACATTATTTCACTGTGAAAGTAACTGATATTTACAGTCATGCTATACATTTTTACTATTTTGTGCTGTGCTGACATTTGCAAATATGTGCATCTATCTATCTATCTATCTATCTATCTATCTATCTATCTATCTATCTATCTATCTATCTACAGCATTTAGTAGATGTTCTTAACCAGAGTTACTTCCATTTCCTAATTGCTGGGACAGTCTCCCTGAGAGCAACTTGGGGTTAAGGGTCTTGGTCAGGGACACAGTGGCATTAGTGGTGGAGGTAGGATTCAAACCTTACCTTTCGGTTTATCAATCAATCATGCAATACAATGTTGTTGTCAGTGCTCTTCAGTGTTTGTACATTCCGTTTCTACCCAAGAACAAGTCCTACGTTAGAAAACATTGACGAATGTCAGGATCTTCGTAAAAACAATGTAAATGGGTGTTAAGAATAATATGCTCTTTAAGAATTGCTGGTCAGCGAGGCACATTGAACTCAAATTTAGTCCAGTCTTGTCTATTTGGTAAGTCCACTTGATTTAGCTTTAGACTTTTGGACATTCTGAATTATTCTCCCCCTCTAACAAAAGACTACATATGTTGCTGCAATCTCTGGAGAGACCCTCAGGCACCGAATGATCAATTATTAAAGTATACTCTGGCTTTAATTAACCAGTAGAGCAAACAGCGAAATTAATTTGAACTTTAAACCAGAGGCACATGGGGCAACACAAATGAAGAGAAATACTGCTGCTAAATATCTTTATGGCATTTTATGCATGTTCTTGTCCACATCAATGTGCATTTCCTAAAGACAGAGACAGTCTAATTGTAAAGGATTCCAACAGAGGCATCAATGTTTTGTAAGTTTGTAGACTCAAATACAACACCAAATATTCAGAAATAGTTTTACACACTCTAACCACCACAACACAGTCAACTTAAAGCTGTTTAAATGTACATTTACAGCATTTAGCAGATGCTCTTATCCAGAGCGACTTCCATTTCCTACTTTCAGGGATAGTCTCCCTGAACTTGGGGTTAAAGGCCGTGCTTAGGAATTGACGAAGAATTCAAGGGTTTAAATGGTAAAAAATAATCATTAGTTAAACTGTGATTCACCTCTAATATTGCCAAAATGTAACCGGAATGGTCTCCAAAAGGAGGTACTGAAGAAGAATGTGAAGATTTTAGATAGTAAGAAAGGCTATTTAGAATAGACTGTTCTAACCACCATTATAACTGCAACATCATCGGGGTTAGAAGTTGAGAAGGCCTCTTGAAATGTTCTCTGAATGAGGGACTAACATGTACCCTTTGTCCTCTGAAAGGGGGCAAAGAAAGGTTAGGCACTCCAAAGAAGTCTTAATGGGGGGCCTCAGTAATTATATTTAAGGAGTAATTATGCACTTATGAAATTATGTTAATGACGTCCAAAACTTGTTTTGAATGTGGACTCTGTTCCTATAGGGGGATCTGACAAAGTAATCACAATAAATGAGTTTTTATGTCAAAAAAGATCATGGAACTGAAGGGTTGCGAGGAAGGGCATGAGTGGGAGTCACTCAGGGACTTATGTTCCGGGGGAATCTTTGTATACTTAGAACGTCAATTATCCATTAGATGTTCATAAGCCTGGTGAGGCCCAGAACAAGCCTTGGTGGTAGAAGGTAATTAAGTTATACTTAATTGCGCATCTTTTGGGGGATAATGCAGGAAGGTGGAATCTCAAATAATGCATTATGAGTGGAGACTTGTATATTCAAATACTACTCTTATTGACCGAGAGCCAAGAAAGGGGGTGTAATCCAAAAAGAGGTGGTGTTTTCGAAGGTCTATTTAACCTGAGTACAATTTTGGTAAAGGGGGAGCAACTGGCCACTGCTTTCCAACGACCATGGTTTGTCTGAATAAACAACGACGCCTCATCTTTCTGACTGCGGCTGGTTTCGGCTCCAATTTTCCACGACAGGATCCATTGAAAGTCAGCGATTATTTGTCATTGTGAACGCAGCACAGCACAGCACACAGGGCACCACAACCAAATGTGACCCATCGGTTAAAAGCTTTAGTTGTCCCATTATATTAAGTGTAAGATTCTGCCTGGTTGAACTCAGAAATAAAAATGTCAAATTAGACTTTGGCTGCCTTTTGTGATTTGATATTGAATGAAAGTGATGATGTTAAATCAGCATATGATATTGTCTCATATCTGATACATGAACTGTGAATTGAACTGAATTGAAATCTGAACTGTTTCGACGGAATGTGTCGAGACCGAGACAAGACCAAGACTCTGAAGGGCAGAGGCCGAGACCAGGGCGGGATGAGACAGAGTCAAGGCCGAGACCGGACCAATGCACGTTTTACACCACATGACAAACTGATCACATCATATGTTAAACTCAACAAACCACAGTGAACACTCCTCAAGACCAAACTCACTGTTTTATTGGCTGCAGAGCTGTTATTATGCAGAGACATTATATGGTTTAGTGCTGTGAAGAAAAATAAGGTTAGTGCAGATGGAAACACTTCTTAATCCATTTGGTATCCAGAATACAATTACTTGAGAACAAATAGTACATTTTTGACCATTATTTTCCCCATTACTCTCTAACAGTATAAAATGAAAAAATAATATGCTCTTATCAATTGAAAATGAAGAAATACTAAAGCTTTGGGTAATTTTGAGCTGATTTGGACTCATTTTGGTCTATAAAATGAGCTGCTTTGGACCTTTCTGGAAGAGAACAACATTTTTGCGCATGATGGCGTTCGATATTAGAGTCACGAGTGCCAACGCAAGTGCTTACATCGTGAGTATTGTAATTAATGCCTTTTTACTCAATTACTTCAGTTCTTGTGCATGGAATTACTCAGAAATAATTTTCACATACAGAGGAATGAATATAACATCCAGTAAGTTGAAAGTCTTGTGATTCTGACGCTATGTTTGTGGTTTCTGTAAGTCAAAGGTATTCTGAGTTATTAAAACAAATTAATAAATAGGGCAAAATGCCTCAAAGAGTTTTAACAGTAAAATTCTCAGAGTTGTGGTCTTGGCTGGTCTCCAAATAGAATCCTGAGTCCTCTTTGTCTGAGTCCATGACAAGACAGAGTAAAAATATGACCGAATCCGAGACAAGACCGAGACCAGTCTCCAGTATTACAACACTAATATCAGCAGACCACTGACTCTATACTCGCATCGTAACATCGCATCGTGATGGAACTTGTGATTTACACCCCTATATTGAAACTGTGACTTTTTGAGACAGTGCTTTTCTTCAAAACCGGGAAAACCATCTAGTTCACAATGGCAAAATAATCGCTCTGTGTGATTAGAGCGATAAGATAACGGTGTGTCTGAACGAGTGATTATGGAAGTATGAGAGGAAAAGGGTGAAGTGGCTCTGAACCTGCTCTATAGGAAAGAGTGTGTGATTGCAAGGCTCAGTAAATAATTGGATTGGACGGCCGCTCTGATTATTAGCAGCAGAGTAAAAGGTCGACTGGCAGAAGGGCATGTGGAGACGGGCAGGGGCTCGTAGCTGAAGTGCCCCGTTTATCCGTCCGTCCGTGCATGGGGCTGATTAACGACATAAAAGCCTGATCCTGATCAACGCTAGCAGCTCTTCGTATGCAGAATGAAAAAAGAGAGAATGTTTGCCTGAAAGATTTAATTAACCTTTAAGTCCCTTTATATAGCCTTATTAAAGGGGAACAAGAATAGCAGCTCTAAATACATAACCCTCACTCCCTCCCTCCTTCCTTCCCTCCTTTCTTCCCTTCTTTCCCTTTTTTCTTCCTTCCCAAACTCCCTCCCTCCCTCCTTTCATCTCTTCCTCTCTCCTTTTCCCCCCTTCGTCCAGCCGTCCCTGCATCTCTCTGTCCTTCCTTCCCTTTTTCTTCTCCTTCCCTCCCTTCATCTCGTCCTCCCTCTCTCCTTCCCTGCCTCTCTTCCTCTCTCTCCCTTTTGACATTTACAGTTTCACTGCTTCCCTGCTGAGAACATCACTGGCTTCTCTAATCGTTATTAATTACGCATTTAATAACCAAATATGTGGGAACATACCATGTGCATGTTTACACTAATAAGCAGCTTCTGCCGAGACGAACGGGATGTTTGTTTAGCGTCATCCTGTGAAAACAGCCTACCAGTTCCGGACTTTTTATAAGTGTAAGTGAATTTATTTGTAAGTGATTATTTGTCATTGTGAACACACCACAGCACAGCACACAGTGCACCACAACCAAATCTGACCTCTGCATTTGACCCATCTGTGAAGCAGCAGTAGTGGGCAGCTGACATGGGCAGTGCCAGTGCCATGAGTAGTGCTTAGGGACGGTACCTTGCTCATGTGTGCCCCAGTGGTAGCGTTACCGGACCGGGAGTTGAACCAGTGATCTTTCAATCACTGGGCGACCAACCTATCCGTTACACTACCCACTGCCCCAAACAGGTCTTCAGACAGACCTGTGATTACTTTATCAGGATCACCCCAGTTCTAGCTCTTACCTTATATGTTTCTAGTAGAAATGTTGCATTGTTTCCCATGTATCTTTCCAAAGTTTTGTCTATGTCCTCTTTTGCCTGCTGTTTCCAAGTTCAGATTGCCTCATGGACAACCTTTGAATTCTACCTTTGGTCTGCCTCAGTTGTGTTACAGTAAGAATCACGGTGCACTGCTTATTGAACCAGCAACTGCATACAGTATATTTTTTCATGTGTTTGAGTCGTCTAGTTCTTTTTCTGCAGGCAAACATGTGGAACATAGTGAGCTTAAGAAGATGCCATGAAAAGGGCTTGACTCAACCTGCTTGCTCCTTAAAATATAATATTTGTACCATGCCAAGTCTGGGAACACTTCAACTGGGCAAACCAACTAAACATTTAATACACATTGGAAAACTGCTTGGTCTGTCTGTTTTTCTGCCAAATAAGCACAGATATCATATCCAAATTTCCCAATTATTTCAATTCCACATCACATACAGAAGCTAGTAATTATATACTGGTAAAGTAATCACACAAGAAAAGCTCGGCAGCCAGATTTAGAACTCGGAATGTGACGAAACGTAGCTGCATATTCCGCTTTCCTGGGAGATCCTTGCAGATAAATTAAGCGTGCCTTAATGTGAACGGACAGGAAGGGAGAAAAGTAAAGAAGGGAGGAGGGGGAGGAGTGGTGTGATCATCTACTCATGACTTACAAATGAGATAAGTAGCTAAACCTTGTGAGAACAACTCGAGCTGACTGCAGTGACACGGGTGAACTCAAATATCCCGTAATATTCATGGCTTTAGACAGGGAGCTCATCGCTATTCCACACCGGCTGCACTTCATGAAATAATTAGCCTTCATCTCTCAGGTAAGCTGGGCACAAGTATTGCGACACGACACATTTTTACTGTCTCAGGATTAAACCGTTTTACCGCTTTCCTGACATGTTGACATTGTAATTTTTGGCAGAAATGGAGCGAGAAACAAAGACAAAAAAAAATATTACCAAAACATTATTCTCTCTGTGCACCGCATCTTGAACGTTTGTTTCCGTTTCCGGTGTGACATTCGCTGCAGTTTATCATACAACACCAAGATGAGTGTGGTATGGAAAAAATGAGAGATACATCATTAAAAATTTGTTTCGAATTTAGAAAAACTGTAAGTGGATCAAATGACCACTGCCATGTGCCACTGTGTTCTGCATCTAGTCGCTACACCTTAGTTTTCACAGATTTCCAAAAAGGTTCCCATCGGACGCAGTGGCTCCATAAAATCTTACCATCTTTACCATCGCTAAATATGTAATAACGCCTTAGATCCCATTCACATGGGCGTCTGAATTAGTGTTTTTCTGGCGTTCGTGGCGTCAAGTGAACGTGGACCGAAGGCCAACCATTTTCCTGCTCATTAGAGTGAATCTGTGCATCCGCACGGGCATTCATGACCTGCATTCAGTTGGCTGTGCGTTTAGATGGTGTTCAAATAAATGCTGCATAATTAACGCTGTAACGTTTTCTTGGTGTCAATTTCTGCCGAAATCCTGACAAATGGTAAGAAAACGCCACTATTGTGTTTACATGGCACTCAGTGGACGTTCTGGAGGATCGAATATTCATTCATTCATTTGTTCATTATCCGAACTGCTTAATCCCTGTTGGGGTCGTGGGGACCGGAGCCTATGCCAGGAACCATGGTCGCAAGGCAGGGCAACCCTGTGCAGGCGCCAACATACGGCAGGGCACACACACTCACGCAATCACACTCTCATAAGACAGAAGATGTCTCATGATTCTAACCGTGTTCTGATATGGAAAATGTGGAAGAAACAGCGTTTTGAAAATGTCTGAGGAGATTGATAAAGCCCAGCTGGTACACAAAGTGGAGAAGAGAGCAGTGCTATGGGACGTCTCTTTAGCAGAATACAGTGAGTGTTAGGGTGAAGCCTGTATCACCGGCGATGTTTTCTCTTCTCCCGTCTACGTCGCCGTATCAGGAGGATTTTTAACAGAAGAAAGTTAAGGCTCAGTTTTAATGAAGCACAGGGATTCTCTTTGGTGAACTATCCACTAAGATGAGCCACAGGTAAACACTCTGGACAGCCTGATTACTGCCCCGACAGGTAAACACACCAAACTACAAATTGGCCCGCATGTTGGTGTTAAACAGCGTCAAACCAACGCCAATGTGACACAATATAAGACTCCTAATTGTTTTTTATTGATCTATAAAGAAATGAATAACGGCGCAAAAGCCGAAGACCAATAAATTCTGCGAGCACCACAGTCTGCTTATTCACCGACTCCTTCTGTATTTTAAATCAATGCTGATTTTATTTCTCTTTCCCCCTGCAGGTTTTCAAAGCCTGGCGAGCTGTGATTGGGCTGTGCTTGATATTTGATTGGATTTGAGTATGTGGCAACAATGATAGCTTTCATTTTGCATTTTCCGACAAATTATTTCCCACAGGGCCGCCGATGTCAAGAAGGCTGCGCTGTGTCAAAAATAACTTTGGCTCTCGTTGATTATAACACTGCTTTATGCATTAAATTAAGTTTCTCATAAACTCCATTAAGCGTTTTGTGCCTGCGGTGGTCTCTGAGGCTCTTCTGTCTCAATTTGAAAGCAGTCTAATCAGGTTTATTTAACAGCAGAAGGTAAGTTTGCGTGAGCAGATGAATCTACAGGTTTATTCCCTTCTTCTTCATGACGTTTTTTTTTTTAATGGTGCTGCTGCTGCATGAAACGCTGAACCTGTGGAGATTGCAGAGAACCCCCCCCAAAAATCATCTCAGACTCCGGCAGGGTTCCTGCTGTTACCCACAACCCGCATCAGAGTGCCTTTAAAGACACCAAAATTGTTATTTTCCGAGCGTACTCCACTTCCACGTATAAAAAAGGCCTGCCATGGGCAATACTGTGCTGCACCAGCGATGCCACTTTCCCTCGCTCCTTCACCGAGGATTATTATTAAAGGTGCAGCTTCCCTACAGAGCGCACAGAGGCCACATGAGGATAATACAGCGCTACAGAGAGTGAGAAGCCTTTGGTGGAAAATTGTGATGAAAGTGTTAAAAATAGCAATTTATAATTACGTACTGTATATATGTATGTATACTGTAGATAGACAGATAGATAGATAGATAGATAGACAGACGGAGAGAGAGAGTGAGTGATACCCTCCTGGTCATTATGTGCTAATTAAGTGTAAGTGGTAAGTGTGTTGATGTGTCCTTGAGTGGAGATGTGAGGGACGGTGGAGCAGGTGTGTGTGTGTGTGTGTGTGTGTGATTCGGCTCATTACTGCCCTCTAACCTCCTCCTGCTGATTAACACCCATTAATCCTGCTCTCAGATGGTCAGGTGGGACTGCTCTCTCTCTCTCTCTCTCTCTCTCTTCCCTCTCCCCCGTCTATTTTTCTCATTCTACCACCCACGTTCTTTCTCTCTTTTCTCTCACTCTAAATCTCTCTCTTCCTGTTTCTTTCACTCTCCCTCTCTCCCCCTCTCTCTATGCCTCTCCCTCTCTCACTCTTTCTCCCTCTCTCTCTCTCTCTCTCTCTCACTCCTCTTTCTCCCCTCTCTCTCGCTCTCTCTCTCTCTCTCTCTCTCTCTCTCTCTCTCTCTCTCTCTCTCTCTCACTCACTCTTTCTCCCTCTCTCTCTCTCTCTCTCTCACTCTCTTTCTCCCTCTCTCTCTCTCTCTCTCCTCTCTCACTCTTTCTCTCTCTCTCTCTCTCTCTCCCTCTTTCTCCCCTCTCTCTCTCTCTCTCTCTCCCTCTCTCCCTCCCTCTTTCTCCCTCTCTCTCTCTCTCTCTCTGTCTCTCTCTCTCTCTCTCTCTCTCTCTCTCTCTCTCTCTCCTCCCCCTCTTTCTCCCTCTCTCTCTTTCTCTCTCTCTCTCTCTCTCTCTCTCTATTTATCTATTTTTCTCTACCTCTTCCTTTTTCTCCTTCCTCTCTCTCTCCCTTTTCTCTCTCTCTCACTCCTTTTCTTTTTCTCCTATTCCGTTTCCCTCCTCTCTCTCTCCTCTCTCTCTCTTTGTCTCTATTTATCTATTTTCTCTACCCCTCTCCCTTTTGCAGCTTCCTCTCTTACTTTTCTCTTCCGTCTTTTCTTCCAGTCTCCCCTCTCTGTCTCTCATCTCTATTTTTCTCAACTCACACACTCTCTCTCTTCTCTTTCTTTTTCTCTCGCTCTCTCATTTTACTGTATTTTCATAACACAGTGTAACACAGGCTACTTTCTCCAGCGCTACAAACTTTCACTCGATGCTCCAGGCTTTATAGTCAATGATATTCATTATTTTTTGTTTGCTATACAATAATTAAGGCCAATATTCAATCTATTTGTAACCACGGAAACAATCAGTGACTGAAACTAGACGTCTTCGTAAAAGCTTGGAAAATTGTGGCGTGACAAATCCCTATTTAAGGATAATGACTTTAACTGGGGCGGACAGCCAACAGAACGCGGCCTTAAAGGCCGAAGGCTTTCTAGAGGCGTGTTGCTGATGCGTTTGTGTTGTTAGTTGTTTTATTTTTCCCTGAGTGCAGCAGGATAATGGCGGTGATTTTCTCCTCAGCCACAACAGTCATGTCGTGCGGTGATACGTAGAATCTGAGCTGACGTACAGCAGGTCGGTGTCGAGCTGGAACCGGCTGTAAGGAAAACACTGCAGGAATAATGATAGGCGTTAATGCTGTAGTGCATCTGCAAAATCACCCGGACCAGGAGTTGGGACAAATTAAAGTGCTCATTGGTAATGGCATAAACTTTTCAGCTCCAATTACAGCTCCAATGCCATTAGATAAAGGTGAGAGAGACAGAGTGAGAGAGAGAATCTTTATTACTTTGTCTTTTGTTGCTGCTTTATATATTACTTTATATTATATATATATATTACATAAAAGCACTTAAACCAGATCGAGACCAGAGTTATTAATAGAGACCAAGACAAAGATCAAAATTCTTCAATAGAGGCCACTGACCAGAGTCAATGTCCAAGAGATAAAATCAAGACACTGAAGGGCTAAGACCGAGACAAGATGGAGACCAGAGTGTGTCAAGACCAAGACATGACCAAGGCTCTGAAGGGATGAGAGCAAGACCAGTGTGGAGCAAGACTGAGTCGAGACCGAGATCAGACCAATGCATGTTTTTTTTCCTACGTGACAAACAGAGTGGAAGATGCAAGGCCTAAAGCAACATTAAGATGTTTATTCAATATTTCTCTCTTCCATATCTATAATGAGGGAAATCTGCTTCACCGGAAGCAGTTATCAACTCTGATCACATCATATGTTAAACTCAACAAACCACAGTGAACACTCCTCAAGACCAAACTCACCGTTTTATTGGCTTGTGGAGTTGTTATTATGCAGAGACATTCTATGGCTTAGTGCTGTGAAGAAAAATAAGGTTAATATCAGGTGGAAACAATTCTTTATCCATTTGGTATCTGGAGACAGAATAAAGTTATTTGATAACAAATAATACATTTTTCTATATTTATTTAACATTATAAAATGGAAAAGATTTTCTGATCAATTCACAATGAAGAAATACTAAAGTTTTGGGTAATTTTGAGCAGATTTGGACTCATTTTTGGCCTATGAAATGAATAATGAATAATGTTATTTATACGTTTAGCTAAGAGAATTACACGAAATAATTTCACAGACAGAGGAATGAATATAATGTGCTGTAAGTTCAGTGTTGTGATTCTGACAGTATGTGTGTGGTTTCTCTATTTCAAAGTGAGTTATTAAAACACTAAATAATAAAAAAAAAAACACAAAACGATGCAGTCAAAAAGTTAAGAAAATTGAAGGGGTTTTGGGATGATTATCAGCCCAAAATTGCTTTTTGGCAATGTCTGTTATGAAGAGGCCCATACAAAATAAGGTATTATTGAATTAAAGTTGCTCTGGATAACACTACTAAATGCTATAAATATTAATGTATAACTATGTATGTGACAAAAAGAAACTTGAAACAGCATTACGACCATTACATCCAGTGAAAAGAGGCCGACTCTTACTCTTACATTTAGAAAAGCCATTTTGACACTTTTTCATTCTGTTTCCAGGAGGCCGGTTTTCCAGTCGTCTCCGTCTCATCTTTTGAGCTTCAATACCTTCGAAGATTTAAATTAACTTTGAACTGATGCTTGAGATGAATGCACATCAAAATGCCTTTGGGGCGCCTCGTGCCAGCGTTGCGGGCAAATCAGGAGGGTCGATTTCAAGGGAAAAATGCATAAGAAATGCTGAAATGGAACTGATGTTGGCGTGGATGTATTTTAACCTCCTCCTGGAGGGTGAGACAGTGCTTAGTCTAGCATTTTTTGGCAAAAATTATTATAAGAAGGTCAAGCACCCACTCTCCCAGTGAGATTTAATCAGCACTCATTTCCACCTTTGGCCTTGTGTGTTTGGAAAAATGTGGAGTGTTTTCTGTGTTTGTAGTGTACATTTGTGTATCCCTTAACTTCTGTATTTGTAATATTCATTCATATTCATTAGCCAGGCGATTTAATCCCTATTGGGGTCATAGGGACCGGAGCATATCCTGGGAACTTACGGGCGCAAGGCAGGGACCAACTTTTGGATATTGAGAACTCATATTTTCCAGATTTTCCATGCATATTTTATTCATACAATAAAATGTGTTTATTCTTTGATCTCAAGCTGGCGATTGAATGGGGAGGTCGTCTTGGAAACCAATACACTACTTTGGGCACTGGATGCATGAATAATGTTCTTTTCAGGGTTTTTTGGTCAATGGTGCTGGTCCTTGCTCAAGGTTGAGGCACTGAGTCTCCTAGTTGTCCACCAATTTGCCTCAGTGCACCATGTTGGATCCTTCAGTGTGCGGATCACTGTTGCCACAGGAGTCAGTTTGGTAGCCAATCACCACTCATTCTGCAGACATGGCCGAACCACAGCAACCTGCATGTCTGGACTTATTCTTCCATGGCATCAATCTCGGATGGCGTCAGTGGTAATTCAGTTGGGAGACTCTGAGGAATCTGGCCAGAGCAGCGCATTTGGAACTTGTTTCATTAGAGGATGCAGATGATGCAGAAGCAGAGCCTCCCGGATCAACTACCTTCTACTCTGTCAACAGCAATCTGGGGATATTTGAACCTGTTCATTCTGGCGCCCTGAAATGGACAGTATCTCCTAAGACATCTGTTGTGAGAACTTCTGTATCTTTATCTGCAGTGATCCTGGGTTGCTGGGCAAGGCATCCAGTGCCATATAGGCCATCTAAAACCTGTATCATCATGACAAAAAATGGCACTGTCATGTATAAGGATTTAGTTGAGATCGAGTCCTAGATTGTTAATTGTCCCGAATTGTACCGCCTTTGGCCTTCACATATGATGGCATCGATAGCTTAATGTCAAACAGGAGGGAAGGGGTCCATCCTTTGATGGATGCCTGTCTTGATGGTAAAATTCTTTATTCTGGATCTGGTTAGACAGTGTATGAACCGATACGTAGGCTGAATGCAGAGGGGCTGCGATCTTCTATGAGGCATATGATGGGTTTCTATTGATCTCCACAGGCGGTTCAGTCAAAGCAATTGAAGAAAGCGGACTTAGTGATGACATTTCTCCATCACAATGGCTGTGGTTGTCCTTCCATCAGCTGATGGATTTGGTCTTTTCATCTACACAGCAATAATTTTTATAATAAGTATTTGGTATGTAGTATGTGATTAGAGCTAGCAGCCAAAACGCAAATTTCTGCAAAAAGTAAAAATACGGTTCTCAGAATCTGAATTAACTCATCTTAACTCAACTTTTACTATATTGCCAAAGTATTGGGACACCTGCCTTTACACACATGAACTTTAACAATTCCCATTCTTAATCCATCATCTTTAATCTGGAGTTGGTCCACACTTTCCCACTGTAACAGCTTCAACTCTTCTGGAAGCTCTCTAAGGTTTAGGAGTGTGTTTAAGGTAATTTCATTCTTCAGAAGAGCATTTGTGAGGGAGTCAGCAGCCACACTGATGTTAGATAAGAAAGATCTCTTACTGTGCTGAAGCATTAGAGTTCCTTTCACACCGAGCCTAAGGGTCAGCCCCAAAGCCTATGAACAACTTTTGGAACACCTAGATTTTAATGATTTGGAGGGGTGTCCCAATACTTTCAGCAGTATACTGTATATGAGTTCTTAAGCTGAACTAACATTTTAACCATACTAGTTTCCAGTTTATTTCCAGAATTGACTGAACAGAAAAATATTTTCAATAAATGCACATTTAAAAAAGATTTGTTTAAATGTTATAAAACGGATTATGAAATAACAACATACAAATAAAAAAAGAAAAAAAGATAAATCAAGTAATAAGCAATTATAGCAAGCAGAAATCACACACTTCCATACTGCTCACTAGTAGAGCCAACTCACCTATACATCACTCTGCCAATTCTGTGTGTGTGCCGAAGAACCTGAGGTATGGAATATAAATTGTTCTTTTGGCGCTTGTCCTGAGATAGGCCCAACCTGCTGGGTGAAACAACCCGAGTAGAATAATGTAGGGGGTCTGCAGGGGGCACAGGTTTCACCCAAATTCGCTTCCGTTTCTGCCGTGAGCTTTTTCTTGAGTAACGGACACAGACTTCATCCGCTGAGTCGGCAGGAGGTCAGCTCTGAACCCGAGAGGACAGAGGGAGCAAGAAAGATTCTCTGAAACACACACACACACACATGCTTTCCAGGACTCAGCTGCAGGGGAGTGGGGTAGGCCATGTATGGAGTGAGGTTTGAGCCAAAAATGATCACACAAGTACCAAACAAATTTAAGAATTTGAGAGAGAATAAATGTCACTCAATGTAGGAAAATATGTTCTTACTAAAAGCTCTGTTAACTTCCATCACTGTAAAAAGCAGTTGAAATAAATTTACCCAAACAAATAAACTCTTTCAAGCATGCTCTTTTAAACCCTTGATAAAAGCCGGTTTGATGGCTGCTCAGTCTGTGTTAGTGTTGCTTAGTGCTGGAGTCCGGTGCACTGCTTGCCTGTTCTCTTTACAGCGAGTAGACCAGTCTAGGTCTGTCCTTGGGACATAGTAAATATTTATACTCAATTTTATGAACTTGGACAAAGAGGATTTTGTTGGAGACCAGCGAGACCACAATAACAAAATTACAATTAAAACTCTTTGAACCGTTACAGTAATTTTTTGTTTATTAATTAATGTTTTAATAATAATTCTTTTCATACTATAACTGTTTCCAAGCCCTTGCACATCCAGTGTAAAAAGTGTACCGTCCCGATTCACATTGGCAGAGTAATACTGCATCAAACTGTCTCTCTATCTACATATATTTTCTAATTCTAATTCTAGTTTCTTACAGAACTTACGACCACACATACCATCAGAATCACAAGACTTTCAACTTACCACACATTATATTCATTACTGTGTGTATTTAAAAGTCTTTAGATAATTCTGTACTTTAAAAGAAAATTAGGGGTGATTGTGTGAAATTAAATTGTTTGCAATGTAAATGCACATTAGCACTCTGACTCTCATATGGAACACCATCAGTGACCAAAATGTAGTTCTCTTCAGCAAGACCAAGCAGCTCACTTTGGGTCAAAACAATTTAAATAAACTCAAAATTACCCCAAGACTTTAGCATTCTTCATTTTCAATTGGTCAGAAAATATATTTTCTTCCATTTTATAATGTCAAGAGAGTAATCTATATGGAAAAAATAAATATATAAAAATGCATGTTATCAAATAATTTTATCTGTATCCACCTGGCACCAGCCTTATTTTACTTCACAGTACTAAGCCATAAAATGTCTCTACATAATAAAAACTCTAGAAGCCACTAAAACAGACACTGTTCTTACTATTTCTAGTAGTTATATCTACAGTTCCAGCACTTGTACACTACATAAAGCTAAAAGAGTTAAAGCCTTTAAAAACGTATAGAAAACAAACCAAATTCTCTCAGGGTACTAAGGGTTAATTCTGTTGCAACCGTAATTTTGGAAAACGCTCAACGTTTGCAAAAGTTATAGACAAAGTCACCAAGCCCATTATTTCACTCACAAGTGTATCACCTAATATCTACTGCTTCATGCAATTTCTTCACTTCTGCATAGAACAATTATGTTTTAAACTCTGTCCAAACCCCAACACTTTGAAAGTTTGAGTTGCTGTTGAGACAAACAATTTACTTGTGCCATGTACCAAGTACTTATTATGAAAAACAAGTTCCGAGGAAACCTTAAACTTATACTGGATTACTTGAGAACTTGGGTACAAACTTGTGGTGTGTGTGTGTTTAACTGAGAGCACAGCCTGCAAGGTGTGTGAATTCTTACCCCTTAATAGCTCTGTTTTAGCTATAATGCAGAAATATGAGACACATATTTGATCTAGAAACAGGAGTGTGGCCAGATCTCATGCCACCTGATGCGATATTAAAAGCTGTAACGATAATGTTTTGTTGAGGTGAAAAAACTTCTCTCAAAATTGTTATATTTAATTTGCATTTATAATTTTTGAGCACACACTGGAACTTTCACCAGCAAATCTGGCATCTGCTTATGCACTCCAACTCCCACCCCCTTAACTTTTCGCTCCACTTCGCTTTGAGTTATAAATGTACCAAAAGCAGCCAATCCGTGCTTGGGAAGAATGATTAGCTGTTGTTCTCCAATCAAATTAGTAATATGGTTGAGATTGATCTAGTGAACAGAAACACACATGTTTCAGTACAACAACAAAAGCAGCAACAAGAAGGCAGAGTTGTGTGTTACTAATGGAGATATTGGGTGTGATGTGTTCAGCAGTATCCTAGTCCTAGTGTATCTGTTAATGTTCCTAAATCTGTTGATGCAGGGGATTCGCCTCTGACATGTTTTTAATCAAAGATGTTGATTTTGATAATGTACAATCTGATGATGTCATAGAGATGATTTACACTTTGATAACGCTGACACTTCAAGTCAGAAGCTGATGCACAATATTAGTGTGAAGAAGAGATGCAGGAGGAATCATACAAGAGAGAGTCCAGTCACTTCATCCACTAAATACACTGCACACGCACAAATCCTTTTCAGTTTCTTGAACATGGATTAAGCCTTGTCTTGGACTAAATTGCAGTCCCAATGGAGATTCTCCACTAAAACTCCAAAAGCTAGTCTGGGTTTAGAAGCAATCATAGTCCCGAGAAGCTTGACCGCGCTATCTTTCAGTCAAATAAGATGTCATTTCATATCCTACTGAAAAAGTTACCCAGTGTGCTCAAGTCTAAGTTGTGTTGTTATGCAATGAAGTATTCTAAATGTATTTGAGTGTATTCAGAAATCAGTTCATTTTCTGTCTGGTAGGAAATGCATAAATAGTTTTCATTATAATAGAAAGCTATAGGAAGTGGCAGCACAAACATTACATATCTCAGTGACAGAAAGTATAACATTCAAATGTGTAATGAAATGAAGTCAACAAAATTAAAAATTCAATAATAAATAAAAATTATGCATTGAAAAAGATGATGTGAGTTTGTCTTGGTATTTTCACCTCAAAAACATACATAAATGAGTAGCTCTGGGCCTTCTGGGGACAGTACTTGATCCTTGCTCATGAGTACCTCAGTCTTACATTTGCCAGTTTGGTACCTGAACCGAGAACCTTCCGATCACAGATCCAACTCCTAACCATCTACCATGCCTCGTTAACAATATATTCCAGGAAGACCATCAGAAGTCTTCCGGCAGCCCACAGTGGAGCTGTCTCAGCACTCCAGGTTGCTTTAGTCCCATGACTGGAGGAATGTTTTTAAAAGCGTGACGTCTGACGGCTCGTTAACCTGGGCCGAGTTTGCAGAATCTGTGACTTGCTGCATTCCAAGTGCATAGAGGATATTTACCGTCCTGAAGGCTATCACCACTAGAAACCAGCGAGAAGCCCTGGTTCTGCTTTGGTCGTGCACTGCTGAGAAGAGAGATGCTGCTTTCGGTCCGGGAAGTAAAAGCTGCCCTCAGAACAACCAGGGCTAACCTCTCTGCGCTCTATCCGTCCAACCATGGCCCTGCATAAAAAAAAAGATCGAACCATTTCAACAACACAAAAGACTCTGCGCAGGCTATGGCAGGGGCATCAGGCTGTCACCCAGCCTGGCCAGCACCAAGCAGCTGTAGAGATGCCACACTCCCTGAGGCTGAACAAAGTTCTATGCGGTTCTTGTGCACTGGAACAACACGCGAGCAGCCGAAAGCCGCGCCTCCCATCACCACGACCAGACCATCTCTCTGCCTGCAGCTGGCGTGAGAGAACCTTCGCCAAAGGTCAACCCGCAGCTGCTGGTCCTGACAACATTCAGGTGGGTAGCAGGGGGCTAAGCTGGCCAGCTAACCGAGGTGTTCCGCGGACATCTTCAACACTTGGCTGGCCAGATGATCGTCGCGTGCTTCAAGTCCACCACCATCATCCCAGTGCCAAAAAGAAATCTTCAGTTTCCTGCCTGAATGACTACGGCCCCATCGCTCTGACCCCCATCACCATGAAGTGCAGCAGGGGGCTTGTCATGGCACAGGTGAAAGAGCAACCTCCCCCACTCACTGGACCCTCTGCGGTTTTGCCTGCTCGCTGGAAACAGGTCGACTGAGGGGCCAGCGATATCCACTGCACTTCACCTTTCCCTCTCACACTTGGACAATAAAGACTCTTATGTTAGATTGCTGTTCATAGACTTTAGTTCAGCATTCAACACCATCATCCCCCAAAGACTGTGTATGAAGCAGGCAAAGCTGGGACTGGGCACCTCACTCTGTAACTGGATTCTGGTTCCTGTCAGAGAGACCTCAGTCCGTCGAATCAGCGACAACATTTCCGCACCATCAGGCTGGTGCAGGCTCCTCAGGGCTGCGTTCTCAGCCACTTTGTTCCTCCTGACTCCTGACTGCCGCCCTGCACAGCTCAAACCCACATCATCAAATTACGCCGATGACACGACCGTTGAGGCTCATCCGCTGCTGCGATAGTCGGCGTATAGGGCCAGGGTTCACTTAACTAGCTGCCTGGTGCAGTAAAGGCTCTTCCTGTCACTGAATATGGACAAAACAAAAAAAATGATAAATCGACTTCAGGAGAACTCGCTCCACCCACACACCACTCAGCATCACGACTCCACCGGTTGAGACTGTAAAAACACCAAGTTCCTGGGAGTTCACATCTCAGGCGATCTCACCTGGACCACCAACACCACCTCCATCACAAAAAGGCCCAGCAAGCGTCTCCACTTCCTAGAGCGGCTGAGCCGAGCCAACCTGCCCCCACCTCACCGCATTCTGGGGGCACCATAGAGGCGTCTGACCAGCTGCATCTCTGCCTGTGGTTAAGCAACAGTGCTGTTGCCCGATGTCAAGTACGACTGGTCGTCAAACAGCTAACATCATCGGAGCGTCTCTTCCCGCCGCTGCAGGACATCTTCTAAGCGCTGCATCAGAAGGGCCTCCTGCCATCGTGCCTCGACCTCCACCCTTCACACAGACTGTTCACCTCCTTCCATCTGGCAGGCAACACCGCCTTGCTCCGGGTCTCGATCCTCCAGGATCTTTGATGATAGCTTCTTCCTAAGCCATCGAACTTTGAACTCTCCCTGCCATCACACACTTCCCCACATACACCTGGACTGTAGAAAACTGTTTCTGTTGCACCACTGCACTTTACTGCACCTTACTTTACACACACTGTCACTTTGATGCTATGCTACTGGTATGACACTGCTGCTACCACTTTTGCACAAACATTATATGCGCTTCTGAATGTTTGCACATACACTGGACAGTATGCACACATAAATAGCGAATATAGTATCTGTCATGTATTATAACCTTCTACCTCCTGCACATCCAATGTAAAATGTCAATTTGCACCTGTTTAAATGTTTATATTTGCACACATACTGAACGATATTACTTGGAAATAGTCTTCGGATATAGTATCTGTCTATTATAACTCTACCTCTTGCACACACTCAGTGTAAATGTCAATTTCAACCTGTTAAGAATACTGCATCCTGACTTGACAAACATGTTTTACCTCTATGTCTGTCTCCCTGTCTAGTCTAAAATGTATATTGTATGTTGTCTGGTTTAAAATGTATATTGTTTAATGTATATTTTAGTATTTTACTTATTATTATTTTATTCCATGTGCCTAGTCGTGCCACTGCCTATTTATTCTCTGTTCTTTGTTTGTTTTGCACTGAAAATAACCTGGAGCCCACGTCGTCTACGTCTCTCTATATATCTGTACAGTATATAGCAGAATGACAATAAAGATGACTTTGACTTTGACTTGACTTTGACTTTGACTACTTGGTTAGGGTATTCGGGCTGCAGATTCGAATCGATAAAAATGCCACTGACCTTACTCCTTGAGCATGGTACGTCCTCAAGAGCTGCTCCTGGCGCTGCCTGTCAGCTGCCCACTGATCCTCCATGAATGGTCAAATGCAGAGGGTGACATTTAGTTTGTATTTTTCTTATGCTCTGGTGTGTTCACAATGACAAATCATCCTCATTTCACTAAATGAATACTCAAAACAAATGCAAGAGATCTCAAATCCCAATGTTTGGGTATCAAACCCTTAGTGTCTTTTCCTTAAATCATATGCTTAGCTGTGATCAGCTCTGCTCTTTGACCTGTAATTTGTATACAATGTAAATGAAAATTCTGAAAAATCACCATTCTTTTGCAAACATCTGTAATCACTTCTATCTGTCGCTCCTGCTTCTGCATTTGTGATTTTGTTGTTTAGTATGAGTCCGACACTTTGTGACCTTTTTCTTTCTTTGTTTCACACACTGTCAGACACCTTTTCTAAAACACATAAGTCAGAGAAAAATGTCTTATAGAAGTTTGTTCAACCAGCGTTGGCATTCACAAGTATAATGGCTTTTTAAATAAGGGAACACTTCCTTATTACAGTTGAACAACAAGGTCATACAGTTATTAAGGCATTAGTATAAAACAGTCAGTGTGATATGAAATGTGTTTTTGGAGGTGAGACCCGATATGGAAACTGAAAGAGATAGGCGGCGTGAGAAGGTGAATTTCAAATAAATACTGCTGCAATAGACAGTAGAGATTGCTGCTAAATATGGATGCAGACAAGAGAGTGGTTTGAAGGCAAAATATTGAACATTATGAGCTCATAAGTGCGTTTGCCGTTCTGCAACTGCTGTTCACAAATCATTTTGCGATGGGTGTTTGAATGTGATGCTTTATTTATATCTTAAATACCAGATCCAAACTTCATCTGTTCGTGTATACAACCTGCCTGTTTAAATCACAAACATACTTTTACCTTGGTGATTAATGCAGTCTCACGATTCTGGTTGCCAACTCCTATTAAAAGTCTCAAGAGAAATTTCAATGTACATAATCTCAGTATATTGGTTCCGCAAAAATTATTTCCAAAAGCATTTGAAACATAATGTAACAATGCTGGCGTAATGCAACAGTGTGATGCAACATAACCGAACATAATGTAATGTGACATAACATAATGTGACACCATAATGTGACATAACGTAATGCGTGGCGAATGTAGCGTACTGTTATGCGGCATATCATAAAACAACATAAGATAACGCTGAAATTACATAGCGTAACATAACATGACAAAGTGATGTGAACATAAAGTAACATAACATTAAGTAATATAACATAAGAAGTAACATAACATGTGACATAACATGATGTTACATAATGTAACATGGTGTGATGTGACATGATATAACAATGTAATAAATGTAAAGTAACATAATGTAACATAAAATGTAAGGCAACATAACATAATAGTACCATAGCGTGCCATCGCGTAACTTGCGCCAACATTATGCCGTATAACATAACGCCTTATATTGTTGGTGGCGTAGCGGTAGGGTGTTAGCCCGTGATCAGAAGGTCATGAGTTCAAATCCAGGGCGGTAAAGTTACCACTGAAAGTGCTCATGAGCAAATTACCGTCCCCAGCGCCTCCCGGGCACTTATTAGCTGCCCTGCTCCTTCACGGATGGGTCAAATGCACAGAGTGACATTTGGTTGTGGTGCACTGTGTGCTGTGCTGTAGTGTGTTCACAATGACAAATAATCACTCTTTGAACAATACATAGGACAAAAAAAGAAAAGTAACATAACAAAAATAAGTAAATACTATATTGCACCTCCTTCATGTTTAGCCTTATATCTGTTGTTTATCATTTCTGTATCATATACGCGTCAGTGGGAAAACAAAATACAAAATACAATTGTGGTGTCAGTGGCATTAAAGTCTGACCACTTGTGAGTGGAATAACCTCATTATTATTATTATTTTATTATTATTATTATTATTATTATTATTATTATTATTATTATTATTATTGCTGTCGTACACTGCACTTTCCAGACAAAAAATAATATTTTTATTTAGAATCACATAAAATACATCTAAATATATCTAAAGAAAACAAGTAAGCATTAATATTAAGAAGTAACAAACAAATCAATGCTTCTCCTACCAAGAGAAACTGAAAAGAAAAGAAAGCATAACGTCACAATGCTAAAGGGGAAAAACAGATCTCCAGTTTTCTTTCACAAAATATAACAGTAGACGCCTCTCGAGTTTCAAGAAGAATTAAGTTCCAGAGCTTTAGTGCACAAAAACAAAGGCTGCTTCTTCTCTCGTGTGTGAAATCAAATCATACATCTAAGGTTTGATTATTGTGGACCTTGAAATCTAACTGTGTGTCAAGCATTCAGACACTGTAGGGATGAAGTTGCTCATTAATTGTTTTAACAGCTTTAAGATCTAATAAAAGTAGTTTATATAATACTAATTATTTGCAGATGTGGTTAAACCCAGACTGCAGCATTTTACACAATTATCTATTTACAAATTTCTGCCAAATTGTAGTGTGTAACACTGCTAATGACGTCTTTGAATATCAATATATCTGTGTGCTGTCTCATTTAAGAAAAAATAAATGTAGTCCAAACACCCACCCTTGTGGAACGCCATGATAAAAATCCTACCACTTAAATGAGTTCAAGTTCAATAAAAGTGACACACTGTCTTCACATCTTATACATGTTCAATTAGTTTAAGACAGTGTTGGAGGTGGTGTAACTTTTCAAGTCATGCAGCACTTAAAACCTGGAGTGAAGGCCCAGAGGCATTATTTTCTTTTATCTTCATTTTCAGTGCATTTATTACTTTTATTAAACGTGTGTTAGCACCTTATCTGCAAATTCCACTGGGATTTTTCATTCAAATTATTTTGCTATTATTATGCACCTAAATTATGGAGCACGCTACCAGAGGTGAATAGAGAAGCTCAACCTCTTTCCTGTTTTAAAGCTTTTAAAAAACTCACTTCTTTACCTTGAGTTTTGATATTTAATATTTTTAATTTATTGCATGCCTATTTTACCCCTTTTGGAAGTATTTTTAAAAAATTTAAGTTTGTAGTTGTTCCTAAACTGTAATCATTTAATTGTGGTTATGTATTTTTCATGTATGTACTTTCTAAATGAAAGTCTTCTACTTCTTTATAGTTGAATTGCCATTAACACCTTTTGTCACATTGTCAACACACAATATAAAGCTTAGGCTCGCTAAACACGCTTAAAGTCCACTTAGCAATACAGGGTTGACATGATCACAGGACAGGACGCAAGCTCCAGCCCACGTCTTGTACCCCACGTCCACATAGCAACAGCAAAACCTCACGCCAGTTTGGAGAGTTTCTCTAGATCAGGGGCAAGCAACTCTAGTCCTGAAGGTCCAGTGTACTGGAGGTTTTCTATCCAGCAGAGTTGCCTACCCCTGCTAGATAGCGAGCTTGGGGAAGCTGTGCTTCCTGGTAGCGTAGCCATGCTAGCCGGCTGTGGCATCTAGACTCAAACACTCTGAAAACAGACAAACAAATGGTTTTGTAATGGTGACCAGATAATGTCTAGATGAGCTCGTCTAAATAATACAACAGTAAACTAGGAACAAAACTGTTAAACAATCAAAAAGTAACTCAAACCAGGTGTTTTAACTTAAAGGAGCTATATGTACGATTGTGGCCAAAACTTGACCTAGTCGGTCGCGATCGGGAAGTTCTCGCCGCTCAGTCATTGAGTCCCCAGCCGAAATCTGATGACGAGCAGCTTCAGCTGTGAGTACTCCAGTTATTTGGTTATCTCTTTGATTGAGTGTACGTCCCTAGAACGTGAATTCTTGTGGGAATGCTTACTCTATCTAGTTATAGAGTTCTTAGAACAACCCGCTTGGCTCTCCTACCTATTCGCGCTCTTCTCCGCGTTTGGGTTAACCAACCAAGATACATGGGCTAACGGCTAGCACTGTACCATATCTTAATCAGATCACTGACACCCTCCCTCTTCTCCCCTGACTCGAGGTTGCCAGATAGGTTGACGGATCCTCATATTTTGCCAATCTAGTATCCAATGTCACGTTTGGTATTGCCTTAATTAACATGCTAATGTTTGCACTGTTACCACGTTGTCTCAGCGTAACACCCACCTGCACATGGGCTACCATCTGTGATCCAAGATGAATAATGTCATTCAACTGTTGAAAATATTTGAATATTCATCCCTACATCTAGTGGTGATATAAGTTAGTCAACCTCAGCTAAATCTTACCTGTCCAGTAGAAAATTAGCCACTTCAGCATCTGTCTTCAAATTCTTCTCCACTTTTAGTCGTCTCCATCTTTCAAACGCATCTCCTGTGCTGATCTTCGTGTTGTTGCTGCTTTGGTCAAAACATTTTTGAGAGTCATGGTGAGGCCTTTTAGTTTAAGTAACGTCAGACATTTGTAATCCAGAATGCTTGTAGCATCGATTGCGTGATTAATTTCAACACCTCTACCCAACACCCCCCGTAATTCGAAAGCATGTAGAAGTGTTTGAAACTTTTAACCAGGTTCTTGATGTCTTTAAATGTCTGACTTGCCTGCTCTCAGAAACACAGTGTCGTGCGTTTTGGTATAAAAGCAGGTTTCTTTCGTTTCAGCTCAGAGTGCAGGTGTAAAAGGTGTGAACTATAATATTTTTCCTGATGGGCATGTTTTGCTGATGGAACGTCTCTCACCTCCTTCTCTGAACTTTCACAAGGCACCTCAAAAATCACAACTTGTTTCTTTTAATGTTGCTCTCTCTGCTTCAAGAAACATTCTGTTTATGTGTCTGGCTGGGGAAATTTGCAGCTAAGTGCAAAAAGTAGTAATTCATGGAGGCACAGTTAGGAACGATTCAAAATTTATGTTTTATAAAATGTAGATTTTATTTCAGACTGATAAGATGTGAAGATAAAATCCTGTCTTTACTTCATGGACAAGAAGAAAGCAAGACAGATTGACTGGTGTCAGATTAACTTAATCTAATCATATAAACCAAGTAATTTAATATGATTCAATTTATATAAATACAATAACAAATAAATAACTATGTATTAAACACAACTGCAGACGCTTCTTGTTAAACCAAAACTTCTCACTGCATATTTTAGTTGAGTTTGTGAGTTTGAGAGAGAGACCGCAGCCTAACTTTAAAGAAGAGAAGTGAAAATAGAAACAAAACAGCTGCCATCTGCATCACATCTGTTTTCAGCTCCATCTCTCTCTCTGTCTCTCTCTCTCTCTCTTGTCATTCCTTCATTCCTCTCATCACTTTATTCTGCTTTGTGAGTGGGATTTTCAGCACCTCTGTATCTGACGGGTGACTCTACCTACTTTTGGTCATAATTAAGAAAAACCTATTAATCCTTGCACCCTTCTATCTATCTATCTATCTATCTATCTATCTATCTATCTATCTATCTATCTATCTATCTATCTATCTATCTATCTATCTATCTATCTATCTATCTTTTTTCTTATTTACACTCCATCTACAGTATATCTCTATTATCTTCTCACTCTCGCTCTCTCAAGCTCAAACTCTGAGTATGTCTTTTTTTCCAGGAAGGTCTTGCAAAAATTGCCACAGTAAAACAATCACAGTTCAAACCGCGCAAGAGAAAGTGCATAAATAAACATATAAATGGTTTTGCAAAAACAGAATAATCCAGAAGTGTGAAACAACACTCGGTAAACAGGAAAACACTCATTTCACTCAATACAAGACTATTTCGTAACTTGCAAAGACAAGGGTGTGGCAAGTTAAAACTCCAGACTGTGTACTAATAAAATAATCATTGTGACACACTCACTAATTAATATATTTAACACATGCCTGTGAACATGTATTAGGATATGCATTATAATGTTTAAATATAAATTACAGTGTATGTACGTAGGAGAGAATTTACATATTCTTACCTACTAAAAGCCGACCCTGGAAAAATAAAACATGTGAACGGCCACCTTAAACCATTCCTGAACATGCTCAGTGTTTTATTTTGCCAAAAGACAATAGTGTGTGATGTTAGTGGAGAAGGTGGTGTGTGAATGATGGGTTTTCTACTTGAGTTTAACAGCAGGACAACGCCCCGAGCATCACACTGCCCTCACTGACCTGCCTCCTCACACACCATCTCCTCCCTATATGAACACCACACACACACATACGCACACGCACACGCACACACACACACACACACACACAATATATATATCCAGGAAATCCGTATGACCTAAATGAAATCCTGATATTTGTTTCATCAGACAAAGCCCTCCTTCTTCAGCTGGTTCACGGTCCAGTTTTGACACCTTTTGTAAGCACTTTTGGTGTTGAATTGCGGTGAGCTTCTGCACTCTCTGGTCAATATACACAGCAAACTGGGATGCAACGGTGTATTCTAACACCTCCTGTATTTAGAAATACCTCCTCTATCTGTGGAACTGGACCTGATGAGAAAGCCTCCACCTACCAACAGCATCACTAAGTCTTACAAAGACCTCAACTTGTTGGCAGTTTACATGTTGTACATTCCTGATGTTCTACTGTTGATCGATTGATCTATCTATCTGTGGGTGGCTAGCTAACATGGGCAGCACCCAGGTAGCACTGCTAAGGAACAGTACCTTGCTCATGAGTACCTCACTGGTACCTTTTTTGGTTTGAGATTCGAACCAACGACGTTCTGATCACAGGGCGAACTCAGTAACTGTTACACTACCAACTGACCCTAGATGAAACTTTACCCCGGCGTGATTTGAACATGCAACCTTCTGATCTGTAGTCTAAAGCACTACCATTGTATCATGAGGTTTTGCTCATAAGTACCTCAGTGGTACCTTTATTGGTTTGAGATTCATACCGGCGACCTTCTGATCATCAGGCGAACTCCCTGACCGTTACGCACAGCACACAATGCATCGCAACCAAATGTGACCTCTGCATTTGCATTTTGAAGGAGCAGTGGGAAGTGCCCAGGGAGCAGTGCTTGGGGAGAGTACCTTGCTCATGAGTACCTTAATGGTACCTTTACCGGTTCAGCACTTTAGCCTGCGACCTTCCTAACCGTTACGCTACCAACTGCTCATTTTGGTCTTGTTTGACAGTTTAAATTGATTTATGTCTTGAAGAATTCAGCGTTTGTGAACCAAAAATCATTTACGCAGCCCTTTTAACCTTTAGCGTGTCTAAGTAATTGGCCGTAATGCTGTCAGTAACTCAGCAACAGCACGTGTGGTTCCGTGACGTGCTGTATGGATTATTTGGGATGATCGGGGGTGTTGGGAAAGGGGGGTTTTCAGACCCCCAGTTCCACATCACGCACTGCGAGTTTGAGCGTTTCCCGCCTCATCGCGCACGGACGAACTCGGGATTTGAGTTCAACAACCCTGTCCTCAAAACGGATTATACGCTTTGATCTTGTCCTCTGTGGATTACAGGGTTTGATCACGTCTCGAATACAAAGCATCGGCCTGAACCCGGTCCAAGCTGCTCTGGAGGGAAACGGTGAAGGCGAGATAGGGGTGCGATGCGGTACGAGAGCGCTGTGAGAGATCGCGGTGAGAGCTGGTGATTTTTATTGCTGTTAAAAGCCGAATCTATAAGCTGGAGATGCCTTTACACACACAAACCGGCCATAAACACAACCACTTACACAGACTTGTGTTCTGAAGTGACACATAAATAATGCAGAAAATACAGGATATAGGTCAAGTTGAGGACGGAGAGAGAGAGAGAGAAAATGGGCAGCAAAAGGGAAAGACAGAATGAGAGAAAGACAGAATGAGAGAAAGAGAGAGAGAGAGAGAGAGAGAGAGGGAGAGATGACGATGTTGTTGATGATGAAGAAAATGCATTTGCAGCATATGAGACATTAGTGAGTGAGAACATTGCCTGGTGCCTGTGAGAGCAGCTCGGGTTCGAGAGGCCTGTTGGGATTTTAACAGCTTTCCTGTTTTTAAAAGTGCTCCGAGAGCTCTCTTGCTGGAATTTCAAAGAGCCGCCTGACGGACTAAAATCAAAGATGAGAGCGGGTACAAGGAAGGACAGTGTTTTATTAAAATCAGGAACCTGTTATTCAACCCTGCTCATTTAAAACACATTTTATCTAAAAAGGGGGTGATGCAGGGTGGCACAAAGCTGCGGTGGTTAGCGCTGTCGCCTCACAGCAGGGAGGTCCTGTGCTTTCTCCAGGCACTCATGCAGGTTGATTTGGTTACTCTAAAACTGCTCCACAGGTGTGAAAGTGAGTGTGTTTATGTCAGTGTGTGATAAACTGAAGTGTACTGGTCCCCACCTTGCAGTCACTGTCCCAGGATAAGCTCCAGTACCTGAGATCTAGAGTTGAGATCAAGACCACCTAAACCTCAGACCAAGACTCTGAAGGGTCGAAACATAAAATATTGTTCATGTCGTCACGTCTGTGCCACCTCAGCCCCACCCACTTCCATCCCGGATTTGCCTGTTATGGGTCGTGGGTTGGGATTTCAGTATGTCACCTGAGTCTGGTTTGGTTTTCCCTGCTTTCGTTCCCATGACCTAATGGTTGCACGTCACCCTCGACTCTGATTCGCTCACTGCTTTCAAGGTGATTTCTCACAACTGGGGTTTTGATTATTTAAGCCAGTTGGACCCGGACGACAGCGTCCGGTCACCGTTACTTTAACCCGAATGTTCTGTATGTTTTCCTGTTCTGGAGAGCAAGCCACCGCAGCCACAGCCTGATCCTGAGACGGGGCAGTTGGTGGCATAACGGTTGGGCGTTCGCCCCGTGATCAGAAGGTGGCTGGTTCAAATCCCAGTGGAATCGCCTCAGTAAAGGTACCATTGAGGTACTCATGAGCAAGGTACCATCCCCAAGCACTGCTCCCCGGGCACTACCCTTGTTAGCTGCCCACTGCTCCTTCATGGATTGGTCAAATGCAGAGGTCACATTTAGTTGTGTGTGCTGTGGTGTGGTGTGTTCACAAGGACAAATAATCGTTCACTTTCACATTATGGAGAAAGCGCTGACGCTTGCTAGGAGTTTGGTACTCGGGTTTCCTAATGTCATTACACTGTAAAAACTGAAATGAATGAAATAATTATGATAAGAAACAATAATTACATGAAATGCGAGTCCCAAATCTTGAATCCAAGTCAAGTCTCAAGTCTTTGAGGGCAAGTCTAAAGTCAAATATTGAGACATTGTTTCTGCGACTGAAGTGCGAGTCCCCATCTCTGGCACATAATAATATATATATTTATTATTTTATTTTTATTATGGCACATAATATGGCACATAGTTTTGGTGTCAAAAATATATAATGTCAAACAGTGCATTGATTTGATTGACATCGATGCTTTATTTGTGAAATAACGTTGACAATTTATAACATGTATAATTAATACATTTTTAATGCACAATGCCCTTTTTTTTGCTGTTATGGCCTTTAAGTGAACTACTTTCATAAATAACAACACTGTCATAACAAATTTTGTCTAACAAGACTGCTAGAGTGCTCTCTTTAAATGGAAATATCATCAAAAGTGGCATTTTAAATAATAAATGGATAAATTATTAAATTAAATGTAAATATACATTTGCCTCAAAGTCATTTCACAAATAAAAGTGTCTGTAAAACTGATGCACTGTGACGCTATAATGTGTATTTCTGATGCCGAAAATACATGTGATGTTATTAAGTAACACTAGTTAAATATATAATATTATGTGCATGGCATCTTTTTATTAAATATTACATAATCTAAAATTCTTAATCTATTGTTGTCAGGGTAAGATCATTATGTTCTCTGCAGTGCTTTTCAGTGTTAAGAGGGTTATTAATATTTAAAGTGATGTCTGCAGCACTTCTAACCTTGACTGTGATCATTTTTAATGCATATAGACTATAAAAAACAACGCTGTGCCTGCCTGCCAAGAATCCCACTCAACACTGGTCTGCTCAAACTGGATCATTTCTAGAGCTGGAAGGATTTGCACAAACTAAAAGCATAAAATGATATACACTTCTCACTCATATGTGAAATAACCACATTAAGGGATATACTCTAAACACAGTTGCTATGAGAGTAAATCAAATACAGCTTTCCATGATAAAAGCATTACTGACATAAAGCAGTAGTAAAAAATCAGCGTACAGTTTTCTCAGAGAAGTATCCTAAATACAACCAATTCCTAAAATATCATCCCCACTCTACAGTATGCCGAAAAGAACCTTAACTGTACACTGTTTGTTAAACATTTCCATCTAGTTTAATTTCTCAAATTGTATGTACATGATAGCATAGAAGATACTTTCTTTTGAGCATGTAATACTTTCTTGTTAGTATGCAATACTTTCTTGTTAGTATATGATATTTTCTTGTTAGTATATGATACTTTCTTGTTATTATACAATACTTTCTTGTTAGTATGCAATATTTTCTTGTTAGTATATGATACTTTCTTGTTAGTATACAATACTTTCTTATAAGCATGCAATACTTTCTGGTTAGTATGTGATATTTTCCTGTTAGCATGCATTACTTTCTTGTTAGTATACAATACTTTCTTGTTATTATACAATACTTTCTTGTTAGTATGCAATATTTTCTTGTTAGCATGCAATACTTTCTTGTTAGTATGCAATACTTTCTTATAAGCATGCAATACTTTATGGTTAGTATGCAATATTTTCTTGTTAGCATGCAGTACTTTCTTGTTAGTATACAATATTTTCTTGTTATTATACAATACTTTCTTGTTAGTATATGATACTTTCTTGTTATTATACAATACTTTCTTGTTAGTGTGCAATACTTTCTTGTTAGTATGCAATACTTTCTTATAAGCATGCAATACTTTCTTGTAAGCATGCATTATTTTCTTGTAAGTACACAATCCTTTACCATGAGCACTCAAAGCTTTTTGTGAGTATGCAAAACATTTTCAGTAGCATGTGGTACTAGTGAGCAGGTGGTATGCAATACTTTCTCATGACTACATCTTTTAAAATATATTTTCCACCATTAACAAGTGGGTACTTCCTGCAGCAGCCTGGTAGGAACAATCGAATCTCTTTTACCCAGAAAGGGGACAGCGATGCCTGCTGTGGTAGCTATGGATTTTCTCCATGAGTGAGCAGCTGGAACAGGCCTTGTTTGCTCCTCCTGGGAGGTCGTGGGGGGGTTGCGGTGGTGGTGGTGGTGTTGATGAGGGGGATTTTTTGGGACAGCGAGGGGGCAGGAGTGGGTTTGTCTTTTTTATGGGAAACATGCCACAGATTGTATATTTTTGGCTTGACATGCTGCGTCCACAAAGAGCTTTCCCAGACATGCCAAGCTGGTGGTACACGGGAGGGAGCTGGAGCTTTTTACTGATGTGAGACGTGACGAGAAATGACAGAGTCATACAAGGAGAAAATCTCAAACGGAAGATAAATGGCTCCACCATAGTTTCCCTTCAGAGATTTTTTTTCCCCCACTCGTCACACGGAATGACACCCAAAAGGCAGCCGCCCAACTCCAACTCCACTCAAATCAGCCAAGCTGTTCTCAGGTCAGTCCTGCCTTCTTGTCCATCTGTATGCTCACAGTTTGGCTTGCTGCCTCCATAAGCCCTCCATTGCACCCTATTAAAGAGAATAAAATTAAAAGCACAGCACGATACAATTTTAGTAGTAGTTTTAATGCTAAAAAATGTATTAAATCAAACAACTGTCAAATGACATTTGTGACCTCATCTGGAAAAATGAGTCGGAAGTCACACATTCTAACTTTGAGATACAGGCCAATAAAACTATAGGATCAACACATCAAAAATACTTAAAAAAGTAATATTGTGCACAAAAACAGAAGTAATTGCATTAAAAACGCAGTTGTGACTCTTATGTGTCATGTTGTCCTTTACTAAAATGTTCCAGTTCATTCAAATCTTCCCTTTTATTACAGACAAAACCTGAAAAATAACAAAAATAACCAGTGTTTTACTCACAAAACAGCCTTGTACTTGATATTTTCAGTGTTTATTACGGACTCACGCACATTATTGTGATGTGGCTGTGAGTGACGTGCAAGGGATTGTGAGAAATGTAGTTCTCTCCCAGAAAGGCCGAACATAAATAATAAATAAATATTTTGAAATAATTTAAGCTTCAGTCTGGTTTAATAGCATTTTCTATGTATTCAAGTGGCTTTAGTAAAAAATTAGTTCTAAAATACTGGGTATATCCCTTTGGATGATAAGAATTATTATAGACAAATTCAAACAGGCATAATTCAAACTGCTGTATCTTGACAAACATTCAAGAAATGAATTTAACCATAATTCAAGATTCAAGATTCAAGATTCTTTATTTGTCACGTGCAAGTTATACAGGTACAACATGCAGTGAAATGTATCCTGATCTGCTCTTTTAACTGTGCAATAGACAAGGGAAAGACAATAGATACAATACAACTTACAAACATGAGACTGACTTAAATAAGGAGGTTGGGGTAACAGGACGAAAAAATAAAAACTATATATTATGCAATAAGGAAGATAAAGTTACATGTGCAATATAAAGTTACATGTGCAAGTTTTTAACCTGAGATTGCAAAATTGTGCTAAGACAGAACAGGTGCAATGAGATGATTTTTTAAAGTGCCAAGTGCAACTGCAGCATTATACATAGCAGACAGAGAGCATGTGATATTGGACAACGAAATGTGGCAACCAGTATAAGTGATTATCACAATTGAGGTTTATATAACAGTCAGACAGTATAAGTTAACGTAGCAATATGAGGTACGTATTAGCAGCGTGTAGTAACATGGACAATTACAGTATATGATCGTAATGATATGAGGTATGTACTAGTAGCATGTAATAACAGAACTTAAAAGGGCACGTCCTTGTTCAGAAAACGGATGGCCTGAGGATAGAAACTCCTTTCTGTTTTGGCCATGATGGTGCGGAACCTTCTGCCTAATTGCAGAAGATGAAAAAGTCTGTTTCCTGGGTGAGATGAGTCTTTTATAATCCTGATTGCCCTGGCCCTACACCTAAATGTCCTGCAGGGAAGGGAGAGCTGCTGCGCAGCAGCGCTCCGCTGCCCGGATCACTCGCTGGAGGGCTTTCTGGTCCTGAACACAGCTGTTCCCATACCAGGACAGAATGTTCTGTGTAATGATGCTCTCCACAGCACCAGACTAGAAAGCTTTGAGAACAGCAAGGGAAACCCGAAACTTTCGCAGCTTCCGAAGGTGATACAGGCGCTGCTTTGCCTTCTCGACTTGAACATTGACATGTTCAGCCCATGTCAGGTCCTAAGAGATGTGAACGCCAAGGTATTTAAAGGAACACACCTTTTCCACCGGAGCACCGTTGATGGTGAGGGGTCTGTAGTTGTGCTGTCTCCGGCTGAAGTCCACCACCAGCTCCTTGGTCTTGCTGACGTTCAGCTGGAGGCAGTTTTCCTGACACCAGAGTGCCAGGTTCTCCACCTCGTCCACGTAGACCGTCTCATCATTGTTGGAGATTAACCCCAACACCACTATGTCGTTCGCAAACTTGACAATGTTGTTGGAGTCATGAGTGGCCACACAGTCCGAAGTGTATAGTGAGTACAATAGCGGAGAAAGCACACACCCTTGAGGAGCTCCTGTGTTGGTGGTGATGCTGCTGGAGACACACCTGCCCGCCCGCACCACCTGAGATCTGCCTGTGAGGAAGTCCAGCACCCACGTGCACAAGCGGGTGTTGAGTCCTAGGTCTCTCAGCTTGGTAAACAGTCTATAGGGCACTATTGTGTTGAATGCTGAGCTGAAGTCGATAAACAGCAATCTCACGTTTCTTGTCCCACGTGGCTGAGGTGTGTGGGAGTAGGAGATGTCTCTGTAGATGGGATTAGGCGGTAGGCAGAGCTAGATTGGGTCCATGAATTTGGCAGGATGGAGGAGATGATGTGCTTGATCAGTCTTTCAAACACCTTCATAACGCTACCGATGTCTCAGTGCAACAGAGGCGGTGATCATTCAGGCATGAAGGTTTGTTGTTCTTGGGCACAGGGGCCGATGGTGGATTTTTTGAAGCAGGTGGGGACCCGCGGACTTCACCCAGGGCTAGATTGAAGAAGATGGAGGTGAACACACCTGACAGTTGGTCTCTGCGCAGCAACGCAGCAAATCTGGACCTTACGCCTTCCTGGTATTCGCCCTCCTCAGCGCCATGACGTTGTGCTGCAATGCTGATAGCGTCACGTCCTCCAGTCGCGGCGGCTGGTAGTGGTAACCGCTATTTAACCTCGCGGCGAAGCGTGAAGCGCGTTCAGCCTCGTTAACCATGCGGAGTCGGCGCCGATGGTGGTGCAGTGGTGTCTTTAACTTTATAGTCTGTAATAGTCGCAGTCATGCCACAAGCCGTCGTCTCCTGATGAAGTGCAGTTAAGATTCGCTGTTTGAAGTTCACGCTTGCAAACTTCGAATCCGGCGAGATTAAATAGAGCCACTTTATAAGCGATATCGCCAATGTGTCATTTTGAAACTCATTTCTTATCTTTGTTGTTATCATAACCTCAATTTTTAATTTTGGGTCAATTTTGCCAGATCAGATCACATTTACAACATTTAGCAAACACTCTTATCCAGAGTGATGTCCATTTTTCAAATATCAGGGACAGTCTCCCAGGAGCAATTTGGGCCTAAAGGTCATGCTCTGGGATTCAGTGATGGTAGTGCTGGAGGTTTTCCCTTAACTTTTAAAAATGATTTCTGTTGTAAAAATTTCATTTGCAAATAGTTATAAAATGATTATATTTATTTTTATTGCATATTATTACTTGTACAAAATGTTAGACTATTGTTTTTCAGTTTAACTGTATAATATTATACTATTAGTGTGAAAATTTGTAGCATCATTAATTATTTTATTTATTTATTTATTTATTTATTTATTTATTTATTTATTTTAGTAAGACATATTATTTTTAGCCACATACTACAATAATAACTTCTACAAAATCTTTAACTATTTTCCTAACACCTGTATTAATTCATTTTTTGTAATTATTATTTGGACTTTATTAATTGGCTCATAAGAAAGTCAGTGAATGTTTCTTAGGGATCTTCTAAAGTATAAATTGAAACTCTAATAAAATATTCTTGAATGAGGCAAAATTGTCTCATTGCAATAGATTCTTCAGAAGAAATGTTCTGCATGATTAATAATATTCAGAAATTATTTTACAAAATATAAAATGTTCATTTTAAATGGCCACCATTAAATTTGTACTTCTATTTCAAATTATTATAATAGTTATTATTGTTATTTCTATTATTATTTATATAACCAGGATAAGTTTTATTTATACACCCTATATCAACAGGCCATCTTAACTTTAGACAGCCAGAGAGATTCATATTCCTTCTTAAAGAGCCTAAGCAAAATTTGTGTTGTGCTGAACTATCCAGCGCCCAACCCTCTTGAGAGTGTAAAGTAGAAAGCGTGCCAAATTATTGCTAACAGTGTAATTAAACAAACAAATCTTTCACACATAGTGGCCTTAAATTATGTGCAATGTCCCAGTCTTGGCTCGTTTGTTTCTCATTAGCCTGTCTCTCTTCCTTTCTCTGGGGCTCTTACTTTGCATTCTTAATTTATTTATTTATTTATTTATTTATTTATTATTTATTTATTTATTTATTTATTTATTTTCCTATAGTAGCCGAGGAAGCCCAGTGCAATTGTTGCTTTGCAGCACGTTGTAGATTTTGTACGGCATTGTGGTCTCTCTCAGCCACCGGACATTCACCTCATTCACATTTCTAAATTGTGCTTAGTAGAACACACCACAACCAAATGTGACCCTACATTGACCCATCCAGTGAAGGAGCAGTGGGCAGCTGAGATGGGTATGGTACCTTCTGGTCGTAACACATTACCACTGAGGTATGCCACCATCTGTTTTGAGCTTCAGTCAAATTTCCCTAAATTTACTCCGCGAGTGTTATATATAGAACACAACCGCCCAGGCTCGAACCCATGACCTCGTCTTTAATAATGCAGTGTTTTTCACTCCAGGCTGCTGCCATCACAATCATAATAGCCCGTTCAGCAATATATTCTTGCTTTTCTTTAATTTTTTTTTTTTTTTTTAAAATCTAAGAAAGTCTATATCGAATACATACTGTGTTGTTAAACTGCTGGGTCTGTGAGTCATTTTGTAATGATGTCCTCCTGCAAACTAAGCGTGCCTCATAATTGTACAGTAGCATGGATTATATATTTAAGAACAGAAAACCCAATAAGCAAATCAATGAATTTATTTACAATCACGTATTATCATTTGGTGTGTTTTTACCTGAATCTAATCTCAAAAAACAAAAACAAACAAAACAGGGAATGGATTTCAAACAGAATTTCTTTTTTTTTTTAAATGTGCCTTTTTTCAATAGTATGTTATATAACTGTAGTGATAGAAAGGAAATCCATTAGTTTATTGGGTTTTTATTCTACCTTAAGTTGAACAATTTTTATATTAAAACTTTTAAGTTAATAATAATAATATAATAATAATAATAATAATAATAATAATAATAATAATATAACTGTCTAACAGAAGAAAACCAATAAAAACACATGAATTAAGATTTGCATAATATTTTCTTCTTTTTTTTTTTTTTTACATTTAATTTGTTTTTAAGCAAGTTGACATTTAAATTTACATTTAAATAAATTCATAATAGTTGATGAATGAGACCTGAACCTGACACATCCACCTGGGTGTTGGTGGCCTAGCAGTAGGAAACTTGCTTTGGGACCACGATGTTGTGGGTTTGAATCCGACGTCTGGCATTAACAACACTGGGTCCCTGAGCAAGACCCTTAACCCCAAGCTTGCTGTCACGGGAACTGTCCCAGAAATTAGGAAATGTACGTCTGCTAAATGTAAATGTGCCTGCGTTTGAGCTCTACTTTATAACAGTTTTCCAGCAGTTCAGAACTCTTTTCACCGCCAAACAATGCTGTTTACTATAATGCTAACAACCATAAGGTTCAGCGTTTTGAAAGCCTGCGTTGCTGCTCCAGACCCTTTCCTGCCATTTAGAACAGTTTCTCCCCAAAGATTTCAAAACGGCGACCGCTGCCATCAACAAAACAAACAGCGGCTTTGCCTTCCATTACTCTACGTCAAATCTGAGATACGACGCCTCTTAATGGGGACATTTTTCACCTAATGCCCGTTTAGGACATGACCCCCTATTAATCTTCCCTCGTATGTAGATTATGTGCCTGGTCTTGTCCCAGTTAACTGAGAAAAAAAAAAATTAAATAAAAACAGGGCGTCCGTCCTTCCTTCCTTCCTTCCTTCCTTCCGTGCTTGGCTTTTGGGATGCTTTCCATCACGGGGTCTGTGAAAGCCACAGCTGCTGAATTCTTTATCACATCCTTGCAAATCATGGTGACTGATGGAGTTCAGAATTAGAGGTGAGAGGAGCTAATAACGAGCACGAAGGCAGAGAAACGCTTAAACCCCCCCGCAGGCTGCTGGATAATGGTAATATGGAGGGGAGAAATTGACGTGAAGTGAGAGAACGGCTCGGAGAGTAATAAAACTCACACTTTTTTGCATGTGAATTCTGTTTACAAAAAGGCAGAATAATTGAGGTAATCGAGGAATTCATTCATTAACTAGACGGGCATTTACTGAAACTATTTAAACTATAGTTTCACACTCCTCCTCAATTAGCTGATTGCCTTGTGCAGCTGGGGCAGATTTGTTCTGCAAATGAGGAGTGTGGAAATCTCTTCCTATTGAATACTGTAGATTAATTCTGACAAACAATGCACATTAAAAATGGTCAGGAAAGTGAACAGTTTGTGAGAGGAAGAGGGAGGGGGAAGAAAACAACAACAACATCAAACCCCCAGTATCACGCAAGAACCTTAAATCCCCCTACTTACAAAATACTGACCTCACACTTTATGGAGATAAACAGGTTTTCTTTGCAAAAAAAGTAAGAAAAGCACAACTGTACTGCTCTAAAAAGAGAAAAATAAAAAGTCCTTTCCATGAGTAATGAAAACATAATGACAGTCCATTTTTGCCCCGTTTTGATGCCACACCTTAATTACAAATAATTTCATTAAATTTCATTCATACAAACCGCTTAACCGCACCGGGGGAGCCGGAGCCTATCCCAGGAATTACGGGCACAAAACGGGGACCAATCCTGGGTAGCGCAGGACACACACACTCACATTCACACCTTACAGGGCTAATTTAGATTGCCAATTTAGCTGCCAATTAACTCATATTGCATGCTTTTGGACTGTGGGAGGAAACCAGAGCACCTGGAGGAAACCCACGTGAACACGGGGCGAGCACACAAACTCCACACAGAAGGACCCTACAGCTGACCCGGGAATCAAACCCAGAACCTTCTCGCTATGAGGTGGCAGCTCTAACCACTGTGCCACCATGTGCCACCCCAGGAAAACATAATTATTTTAATACATACCACAATATCTAACTACAAAAACTTTAACTATTTCCTAACAGCCGAAGCTTTTTATGTTTTTATTTGATCTTATTTCATTTTTTATTGTCTTTTGAAGTCTAAAGTCTCATTAGAAGAACAAACTTGGGAATCATTTAAAAGTTTAAGAAAAGTTTTTAGGGACTTTATTAATTGCAAATTAATTAATTGCATTTGTGAAATTTACAAATGGTAAATTATCTGAAATTATTTTAAAAGGAGCACAATCTGGGCACTAAAATAGAGCAGCATAAATCCAGTAGTCATGATGCCATTTACATTGCGTAGAACCCTGCATGCATAATTCAGGACCAATCGTTTAGAACTTTAAAAGGAATAAAAGCTATTGCAATGCATTTCCCTGTAACTTTAAAGTCGTTGTTGAAAGACAAATCTCTTCTATTTTTAAAACGAGTTTGACTCAAACTTAACACACCCCGTTATCACGCAGCGATGACAACAGAACCGAGTAAAACCGAGAATCCTCTGTACTAACAAACTACTGACCTCACACTTTTTGGAGATAAGAAAGTTCTCTCTTCGCACCTAGCAAAAGACATAGGGAAAGCGCAGCTGTGCAGCCCTAAAATAGAAAAAGTCCTTTGCGTGAGTAATGTAAACGGATCTGCAGTTCGTTTTTGAAAGACTTCTGCCCCGTTTTTCTGGTGCCACACCTGAGCTCCGGATCAAAGCCCAGGTTTATCTCTGGCAGGCAGGAGGCTGAGGTCGGCCCAACCTGACGGGACTGAGCCTCACCTTCCTCTTCCTCACGGATATAACTCTAAAAATTTCAGCTCTTCTTGTGGCTTAGACGTGGTTGAAATCTCATCGGCCTGACCCGGCTTAAAGTCTATTTTAAAGTCCGTGTTCTTGACATTGCTGTTAGGCATGTGCCAATTTCCTCAACAACGTGTCACATCACTTGACACCGGGGAGGGGAGGGGATGGAAGGAAGGATTTTATGGATTTCTCAAAATAAAAAAAGAAAAATGTGAGGGTCACGAGCTGTCCGTGGAATGGCAAGATAATTGTCCTTCAGTGAAAGGTCTCTTGAAGGAAGTCAGAGAACAGCACCAGCAATTTACACAATTAATCATCTAAAATTAGTGTTTGGGAAGAGATTTCTGATTAATCTCCACTATGTCTCACTCTATTTTTGGTCATTAGATATGATGAATACCTGTCATTCTTTAATCATTCTGTCATTCTTGGTTATTTTCTGCTTCTTCTCAGCTAAGGCTAAAACTATCACACAAAAGGTTTCAGTGCAAGCAAGATCATAACAGAAGCTTTTATAGAGACTTGAGGGATTTCTTAAGTGAAGAAGAAAAACTTTACTATGCTATACTTTGCTATAATAAACAACACTATACTATGGTATACTATACTATAAAACCCTTAACTTTAGTATACTAAAGTAAATTATAATATACTATAGTAAAGTATAGTATACTGAACTATACTGTGCAATTCAGCACTATACTACACTAAAATGTACTATATATACACTATAAAAATATCAAAGAAAAAACATACTACACTACAGTATACACTAAAATATAATAATATACTGTGTAATATGAAAATGAAAGAAAAACTGTTCTATACTATACTGTAGAAAACTTTATTACTTATCTGTACTATACTAAAAATACTACATGAAACTATTCTACATCTTATTATACTATACTACTCTTAGCTATACTATGCTAATATAAACTTTTTATATATTCTTTGTATAAATATATACACAAATACTATAAAAATTATCAAAGAATATATATACATGTATAAAATAAAAAAATCTAAGTCAAAAAAGAAAAAAACATACTGTACTATACTACACTATACAATTGGAGTTGGAAGTCTGCGTTCTATTTATTTAGATTTTTCTTTTTTGGTCTTATATGAAAGATAAGGTCTTCAAAATTAATCTGGTCTCCAAAAAAGAAAAATCGCTATTTTTGTGATGTTTTTCAACATAATCGGCCCGTATCTAAATAAATAGAACGCCGACTTCTGACTCATTGTGACAGATTGGGTCACATATACTAAATATGCTATATAATATGTATAATATGCATAATATAAACTATATTATATTATAAATATATGTACTATAAAATGTAAAAAGAAAGGAAAAATGAATAACAATCTATGATGTTGTATACCATATACTGTGTGCAATATAATATGAAAAAGAATAAAGACTTTAATATGCTACTACACTATAACATAATTTATGTACTTTTAAAATTAAATCACATATAGTCTATGCACTTAAAATGTAAAAAGAGCAAAAGGAAAAATACTATATATACTATAAAACAAAAATAAATAGAGGAAGAACAAATACTATAAAGCACTATACTATGAAATATACAGTATATGCTGCCAAACATAAAAAGAAAGGACGAAAAAATATTATACACCACATAAAAATATTAAAAGAAAGAAAGGAAGAAAAATATTATACTACAGTATCTTGCTATAAAATATACTATATATAATGTAAAATATATGAAATAAAAAAAGTATCCTCCAAGTATACTTCTTGTGGTGAGTACATTAAGTGTTATACATATACAATTATATAACACATATATAATTAATTAATAAACTCTCTTTCGTGCTGTGCTGTGTTCATAATAACAAATTATCATTCATTTAAATTTACTCTTAAATATAGAGCTAGTTTTAGCACTGATAAAAGTTTATTGATTTTGCACAAAATGCTATTAAGTTGGAGTAAATGAAAGAAGGATGTTAACATGACTCATTAGTAAACTTGTTCTTTAACAGTGTACTTGGAGCAGAAAGTTGGCAAGCGTAGAAGAAAACTTCCTCCAGCAGAAGACAGAAAATACAGCATTCGGCTTCTTTTTGGATATGTATTACTCTAAATTTAACTGTCTAACTCTAAGCCGAGAAGGCGACATGCTTTTTAACACCAGAGACACAACCCAGACACTATTTTAATGGATGTTTTGTGCAGTTTTTCTCATGTTTCTGATGATAAAACCCAGCGTTGGTGGTGCGAATGTGGACAGGAACACACTTAGTTCCCAATACAGTGTTTTTAGAATGAATGAGCGTCGTCTTGCAGCCCTCAAGCCATCACCATGTAGCCCCACACTGAATGCATAATTTGTGCACCGTATGTCTCAGGCTCTTTATAGAGGCACACACAGTGTGATGACACTACACAGGAATGGATGACAGTAGAAGTAAATTATTGAAGGAGGCTGCGATGCTCGAATTGGCTCTATAAAGAGAAAGTCTGCCAAATAAATAAATAAATAATTTTTAAAGTTTAGTTAAAACAGTAACACCAGGGTGAGCTTCTTCTCCCAAAAACACTGCATTATAATGACTGAATGATGATCGATTGAAATACACAAATTTAATTGGGTTTATTTTATTTGATGATGAGCTCATTTTGAAAGCTGTCTTACATTTACATGCTGCACTAAAGAATATTTTACAAGTAAATGAATAAAACCAAAACCTCCCAGTCAGTGATTAACAAAATGCCTAGCAGTGAGACACGGTGCTCCAGACAGAATTTAAATGTCATATGTCTTTTTCATTTCATTGCCTTGCATCAGATTCAACACAAGTTTAAGCGCGTTTTTAAAAGTTTTATATCCTGTCTAGATTTGTGCTCCTTTTAAAGGATGCTGGCCAGAAATCATCAAGATTTCGTTTTCTTCAGTAAAGGAATGTGGAGACTCTAATCACTTACAAATGTCATGACCATGAACGACCCAGACGACGAAGTGGAGGAAAGCTTTGAAGCACAAAAAATAAACAGTCATTTCTGGAGCATGAAGAAGTCAAGTTGAATCAAACCTTCTTCTTCTTAGCACAATATTCTGGCATGAAGATGAAACTGCATTCCTACAGGAGGCAGAGCAACATCCAAGATCAAGTTGCTGGAAATGCTCAAGCTCTAAATGTTAAATGTGTGACTTTACTGTGACTTCTTTAACTTAGTCTAACATAGTGACTGTGTAGTGTGATCATTTAACGGACAGATGGATAGATAGACAGAGAGAAGGACGGACAGATGGATGGACGGACAGACAGACAGACAGACAGATAAAAGATGGATAGAAAGATGGACGGGTGGACAGACTAACAGACAGATAAAGAGACAGAAAGACAGACAGAGAGACAGACAGATGGACGGACGGACAGATAAACAGACAGACAGACAGACAGACAGACAGATAGATAGATAGATAGATAGATAGATAGGTAGACAGATTGAAAGACAGACAGACAGATAGATGGATAGATAGACAGACAGATATAGCCAGATGTACAAATTCCACCAACTTGCAGTGCAGAGCGTTCTGGTCAGAGCGTCCTGACCAGCTGCATCTCTGCCTGGTTCGGTAACAGTGCTGTTGCCGATATCAGGCGGCTTCAAAGGGTGGTCAAAACAGCTGGCAACATCATCGGAGCGTCTCTTCCGCCGCTGCAGGACATCTTCTACAAGCGCTGCATCAGAAGGGCCTCCTGCATCGTGCTCGACCCCTCACACCCTTCACACAGACTGTTCACACTCCTTCCATCTGGCAGACGCTTTCGCAGCATCAGGTCTCGATCCTCCAGGATGCGTGATAGCTTCTTCCCACAAGCCATCAGACTTTTGAACTCACTCCCTGTCATCACACTTCCCCCCACACACACACCTGGACTGTGAAGAAACTGTTTCTGTTGCACCACTGCACTTTACTGCACCTTACTTTACACACCACTGTCACTTTGATGCACAATAACTACTGGTATGACACTGCACTGCTGCCACTTTTGCACAAACATTATATGCTGCTTTACGAATGTTTGCACATACACTGGACATTGTACACATAAATAGCCGAATATAGTATCTGTCATATTATAACCTTCTACCTCCTGCACATCCAATGTAAAATGTCAATTTGCACCTGTTTAAATGTTTGCATATTTGCACACATACTGAACATTGTACTTGGAAATAGTCCGGATATAGTATCTGTCTATTATAACTCTGCCTCTTGCACACTCAGTGTAAATGTCAATTTCAACCTGTTAAGAATACTGCATCCTGACTTGACAAACATGTTTACCTCTATGTCTGTCTCCCCTGTCTAGTCTAAAATGTATATTGTATGTTGTCTGGTTTTAAAATGTATATTGTTTAATGTATATTTTAGTATTTTACTTATTTATTGTTTATTCCATGTGCCTAGTCGTGCCACTGCCTATTTATTCTCTGTTCTACTGTTCTTTGTTTGTTTGCACTGAAAATAACCTGGAGCCACGTCGTCTCGTCTCTCTATGTATCTGTACAGTATATAGCAGAGATGACAATAAAGTTGACTTTGACTTTGACTTGACAGACTATTTAAGGTTTCAAGGTAAATGTGACATACTACTGTGACATAGAAGTAGAGGAGAAATCTAAACGGCTTGTCTAAGCATGTGACTTCTGACATTTATAAATTGATACTAACACAGTTGACAATTTTATCAAACTTACTGTGTGTGTAGAGGCAGTACAGACCCAAATGAATGTCCAAAGAACAGAAAAAGTGAATTGTTTCATAATATGGGACCTTCAACTTTCTGCCTGAGATGATGGGATGAGACACGCTAAGCAACTAACAAGATCTCCACCATTACTGAGCCTTCATGTCGAGTTATGATGACTGTTATAACTCATATATAACTGCTTAAAACTGTCTATAATATAATTAACAAGCTGATAATAAATTACTTATATCTCTTTATAAATATAGTCTTATTGTAATGTGGTCTAATCCTATTTTAATGTAAACGACTTGAGGAGTACTTGAACCCTTAGTTTAGACTGAATTGTGCATTTTGATTTGCCCTCATTGCCTTTTTTTCTCTGAATCTAAACTGTAAGGACAAGTTTCCCAGACTATGATAAAGCCTAAGCCTAGACTGGGTTTGAATTTCAGTAGTGAATTTTCATTGGTCCTGCAAAGACTAGGCTTAATCCACAGACCTAAAAGTGTGGATTTCCCATATTTTTTCTTGATCTTTGCTTTAAAGACCACACAACTGCCTTAACAACAGAGTGTGAAATAAATACACAACTACAACGATGTCTATGTTGTGTCCAGTAACACTACTGAGGAATATCAAACCTGGGCATCAACCGGCAGCAAGATTTCCACAGAACCAGGGCGGGAAGAGATGCCAGAAGATGTTGGCAATTAATTTGACCTAATTTAACCTGCCAGTGGTGGTTAATCATTTTGCCAGTCTTTCCACATGGCTCCCGACTGAGGGCCAATGAGCTGAGGTTAGTCTTCTTTTAACCCACAGCCAAAAATGCCAGACGTATTTGGGAAGAAAATAAAATCTGTAGTTATTCTCCTGTAATCTATGAAGGACAAATACACTGTAAACTGTTTCAAATACTGTTGTAAAGCAGTGGCCAAAACCAGTGTGTCTTTTCTGAAGGTTATGAAGTATTCCAGGAGTATTTCAGAGTATTATTATACTCAAATGTGAACAATAATGCTATCTACATAACCTTTACTTTTCACTTAGCTTTTCTACTTCTTCTGACATTGCACATTTTTTTGTTCCACACCAGCAAGTTTTTGGAGCCAGTTCTGAGTCGATTTGTCATTCATTGAGACAATGTGGAGTAGGTTCCATATTGGGAACTAACACTAGTGCCAGTGCAGAGGAAAAGGAATAAAAGTGACAGGAGTTGAGGTGACAGTGAGTGATTATTTGTCATTGTGAATACAGCGCAGCACTCATTGAATGTCAGAATCTTTGGGAAAACTACCTAAGTCGGATTTAAGAACAAATTTCTTCAATTAAGCCCTTAATCAACTTCAGCACCAGCAAGGCATGGGAAATGGCACCTTTGCAATGTAAAAAGTGGTACATTTGAGCAGCTCCACCAGTCAGCTGCAGAATCCTCTCTTGGACTGCATCTGTCCCCAGGTGATACCCAGGAAATGAACAGACTCATGAACAGTTGGCAAAGGACTCAGCAGATTTTTGTGAATCCTGGATGCAAGCAACTCAGTAATTGTCCAAAATCCTTTTGGCTGTATTAATGCTCAGGTAGCCCAGGCAGTAGCGCCAACACACTAGCACCTACCCCCCTTTTCCCACCACTTTGCTGCCAGTTCTTGCTCCAGTGCTGGTTCTTGCCCAGTGCTGAAGTTGATTAAGAGATTAAATGGTGCACTGTAATAAATTGTAGAATCATGAGTCATCTGTTAACTTACTTATATAATTTAATACGGTTTAGTGTGACAATTATGGCTGAAAGAAAAACAGGGAAAACTAACATCAATCTGTATTTTATAAAGAAATTTTAAACTCAGTCAGTCCATTTCAAACAAGCTCAGCTGTGACAATGTTCAGGATTCTCAGAAAACGCAGGCGTTGTAACGCTCATGAATTGCATCAATCACAAATCAGAAAAAATGACTAAAACTCAGTTGTTTAAGTCAATTTAACTTAAAATCAATATCAAATCTCTCTACAAAGTAGTAGAATAGACTCCCATTACATAGTAATGAACAAAAACTTGAGTAAAAAAAATTAAGTACATTGTGCTGATATTGTTTATTAGATAGGAAATACGGGCTAACAGTGTAAGTAAATAATTTTAAATAAAAATCAGCAGAATTCTTAGTAAAATGTTTATTTTAGCTGCAGGCAGAGAATGTGCATTATTTTGTTGGGATCTCAAGTCTGGTTTGATTTAACTACAAAAACCTCTTCAGCAAAGTTTTAAAACTTGCACTATGTATGAAGATGAGATGAGCCAGCCTCTCTGTTCAAAATTCAACAGCATCAAAGAACAAATTTTCTCCTCAAGCACGTCATTCATCACCAAAAGCAATGCTTCATCTCCAGAAAAAAAACAAACTCCTTTTTACATTTTGAAAGATTACCTCCTCGGTGGATAACCCCATTAGCCCCCAGCAACACACAACTTCCCTCATCTATTCGCGATTTTTAGTGCTCCTCTGTCTTTCTCTCAAATCTAGCATTTAAGCTTATAAGAGCATAGCCTGCAAAACGTGTGGAATTTTTTAAACCTGAAATAACTTCACATCGGAATAACACACACTGAAGAGATAGATATCGCTTATACATTTACATTTATGCCATTTAGCAGATGCTTTTATCCAGAGTAACTTCCATTTTCCCAGTTTCAGGAACAGTCTCCCTGAGGCAGGCAGCACAGTGGTGCAGTGGTTAGCACTGCCGCCTCACAGCAAGAAAGTTCTGTGTTTGATCCCCGTGGGGTCTTTCTCTGTGGAGTTTACATACTGTAACCACGTTTGTGTGGGTTTCCTCTGGGTGCTCCGGTTTCCTCCCACAGTCCAAAAGTGTGCAATATAGTTTAACTGGGGACTCTACATTGGGCTGTAAGGTGTGTCAAGTGTGGTTGTGTGAGCCCTACTGTGTGTTGGCACCTGCCCAGGGTTGGTCCCCGCCTTGCTCCTACAGTTCCAGGGGTAGGCTCCGATTCCACCACCATGACCCTGGTTGGGGTTAGCAGTTCAGATAATCAATGAATGAGTGAGTGTCTTTGAAGTAACCCGGAGTTAAGGGTCTTGCTCAACAATCCAATGATGGTAGAGCTGGAGGTAGGATTCGAACCCCTGGCCTCTTGGTCCAGAGGTGAAGATTCTAACCACTAGGCCACCACCTCACATATTGCTTATGTACATCTTAAGCTGTCAAGATGCTAAGATGATGGAGATTGCCAGGAGAGAGGCACTTCAACCACGCAAGATGCATGTACCATTATTGCAGTTCAACCCGTCATGGGGAACAGTTGTCTTCTGCAAGGAGAAGCAGAGCCAGCATCCTCTGGAAAGGCACATGGATGGGAGATGAAAGCAGGTCAGGGAACGAAACTGAAGGAAGCTCCCTATCGTCCAGACGATGCTGAGGCCTTTCAGCATTGTCATCTGGTCAGAATAAGCAAAAAAGGTCATCCTTGTGGAACTGGCCATCCCATGGGAAGTAGGCTATGATGAGGTCCGTGAAAGGTAATGTCTAAAATATCAAGACCTTGTCGAGAAGTGTAGAGAGAAATGGCCAAAAATATGGCTGTTCACTGTAAACATTTACATTTTGGGCATTTAGTATACACATAATTTTCCTACTTTCAGGAACAGTTTCCCTGCAAGCAACTTGAGGTTTAGGCTCTTGCTCAAGAACCCAATGATGGTAGTGCTGGAGGTTAGATTTGAACCCACAACCTCTTGGTGAGAATGTGAGTGTTCTGACCACTAGACCATCTATACTGGGGTGGGGTGCAGAGGCTTCCCGGTAATATCAGTAATATCCCTTGTAATATCAGGGAACAAGCTGTAGACAGCTGTGTGCAGGATTAAGGGAAGCAGCAGAAAGAGCCTCTGGTTGACTGTGGCATACAGCGGAGGAGGAGGAGGAGGAAGAGGGCTGGAAGACTTGAGTTGATGGGCAGATATTTGGCCACCACTGCCAACCCACCAACTGGATGTTGTCACAGTTAAGAGTCAAAACACCCAGTGAAGATTGGGCGCCGTCTGTCGACATCAGCTCCAGGTTATAAGCTACAGATGTTTCATGGGGCGACTGCATTTGTGGCATCCTCAGATGTACTAAAGTTTAAATCTGGAGTTTGTGAATATAATATTTCTCTGTGATGGAAACTATACCAAACAAATCTTCACTGAAAACATTCATTCATTCATTCATTATCTGAACTGCTTAATCCCTATTGGAGTCACGGGGACTGGAGCCCATCCCGGGAACTATATGCGCAAGACGGGGACCAACCCTGGGCAGGTGCCAACACACCGGAGGGCACACAATCCTGCTCACATTCACACTTTACGGGCAAATATTAGAGTCAATTAACTCAATGGGCCAATTAACCTATATTGCATGCTTTTGGACTGTGGGAGGAAACCGGAGCACATGGAGGAAACCCATGTGAACACAGGGAGAGCATACAAACTCCACACAGAAAGACCCTAAAGCTGGCCTGGGGATCGAACGCAGGACCGTCTTGCTGTGAGGTGGCAGCGCTAACCACTGCATCACCAAAACAAAATACATTATATTGCCAAAAGTATTGGGACACCCCTCCAAATCTGTGAATTCAGGTGTTCCAATGGCAGTAGTTTTTCAGGAGATGGGCTTGACCCCTTAGCTCCAGTGAAAGGAACTCTTAATGCTACAGCACAGCAAGAGATTTTAGACAATGTCATGCTCCCAACATTGTGGGAAGAGTTTGGGGATGACCTCTTCCTGTTCCAACAAGACTGCACCACACCACACTGCACAAAGCAAGCTCCATAAAGACATGGATGATGTGGGAGTTTGGTGTGGAGGAGGAACTTGATTGACCCAAACAGAGCCCTGACCTCAACCTGACAGAACACATTTGGGATGAATTAGAGTGAGTGATTATTTTTCAGTGTGAAGACATCACAGCACACAGTGCACCACAACAAAATGTGCCCTCTGCATTTGACCCATCTGTAAAAGGAGCAGTGGGCAGCTAACGGGGGAGCAGTGCTTGAGAACGGTACCTTGCTCATGAGTACCTCAGTTGTAATGTTACCAGGCCGGGATTCGAAATGGCGACCTACTGATCATGGGATGAACGTCCTGACCGTTACGCATTCTTCACAAAGCCACCAAAACTGACATGATTCGAGGGTCCATGGGCCTCTTTGCATATCTGTAACCTTCATGACACACACTCGTCTTTTCCACCCTTTTGTTTGTCATTTTTCCTCATAGGAACCCCTTTATTTTCTCCCATTTGAGACTCGAAAGCTTCCCTTCATCTGTTTTCACAGGATGGTCAACATGGTTCTTATGCCACCTCAGATCACCTCACTGAACACACCTCAATCTGTTTCCACCTCCATTTTTCTTATTTTTATTGCTACAAAACTTAGTGACTTAGGTAACTGAAAAAGTATTTATTATATATTTTAGGCAACAAAATAAAAAATCAATACACAAAAACAAATATTCAATAATAATAGCTAACAAATAATGGATAAAAGAATGCTTTAAAAATTTATAATAATACAATAGTGACCCAGAATGCCAACGCAAGTCAAAATAAAAATGTGCTGCAAAGCAACAAAACATTTTAATCAAGTTGATAACACACATGCAAACACATTGCAATTGTAAAATATACACCACAAACACAAACACTCAACAAAGACGTAGAAACACACCCTTAAAAAGCACAAAAAATTCACTAAGAAAAGGGAGATGAGACTTAAACACATATTACTTGTTAAACAAAAGAAAAACAAAGAGTGCTTCAAGATGATGCCAAAATTGAGATTCAGTGACACCATGCAAATTATAATCTGTTACTGATATTGTTTGTTATCCTTTGCAGGCTTTTGTAGTAAGATTATTGCACCTGCTTTTAAACGTATGTCAAGCGCAGTGTTTTCTCTGTATTAAGTAGGAATAAATCTTCACCGTTTATGAACTGTTTGCACAAGAAAACGTCAGATTAAACACCTCACCCCAAACTGGCACCCGTCACAGGCGTAAGACACAGGGGGGAAAAGGCTTCAGATGTGCAGAAATAAAACTAATTCTCTGAGAAATAACCCCATTTCAACTCCCCCAAGAAACCATCAAAAGGTGCAGATTAGCTGCTGTATCGATCTTCTGGGTAATTGATGCCCAAATTGTGTTTTTTGAAGTTGAATTTTAGCTTCTGCAAAATATATTTTTGTGCAATTACCTCTTCTATTAATATTTCAACCTCATTATAAAAGAATTTGCATTTTCTCATTTTGCCGGCTGCGTTACAGATAAATTGCATTTTTATTCTGCTACTTGGTTTTAACTCTTCCCTGCACACAAAACACCACGAGAAGGTGGTAAACCTGTGATTAAGCTGGAAGTTTAGCAAATAATACACTAATATCACTTTGTTAATATCACATTTGCATCAGCTGGTAGTGAAACGGTTAGGGAGTATGGCCCGTGATCGGAAGGTTGCTGGTCCAAGTAGCAGGCCAGTAAAGGTACCGCTGAGGTACTCATGAGCAAGGTACCATCCCCAAGCACTGCTCCCCAAGTGCTGCCAAAAAACCTGTCCACATTATGTGAATGCAGTGGGCGTTCATGCGATGTTTATTCCTCCCGCTTTGTCTGATCACTGCTCATCCAATAATTTTTGTGCTAGAAACTTCATTCCAACTCTTAAACGTGTGGTCTATAGCGGTGTGGGGTGCTTTGGTACGTGCACTCGTTCACTAGTTCCGTCCATTTTTCCCGTCCATTTTTTCCCCCATAGACTAACATGGAGCTTAAATTTTGACGCTTTAGTACACGGCCGCCGTTCTTTACAAAGGCACCTAAATTGGCATGATTCGAGGGCCCATGTGCCTCTTAAGATATCTGTAACCATCGTGACCCCGCACTCGTCTTTTCCACCCTTTTTGTTCTGTCGTTTATTTTTCCCATAGTAACCCATTTGTTTTCTCCCATTAAGAATACATGGGGTTTGTTTTTCGCCCATTCACCTCAATCTTTCCCTTTCTACTCGGCTTTTTTCAATTTGTTTCAATGTTTTCAGTTTAATGTGTCTGTAGTTTGTCATTGTAAACAAAGCACAGCACAGCACCACAACCAAATGTGACATCTGCATTTGCTCCATCTGTGAAGGGGGGCGCCTTTCTTTTTAGGCGTCCGGAGAGGTATGGTACTTAACTTATGAGTACCTCAGTGGTACCTGGACTTAAACCTTACGATTTCAGCGCCAACTCCCTAAACATTAAACTACCCTTGTCTGATGGAAATTCTTGAGCTTAGCCCAAAGGCCCAAATCTGTACCACCATAACACACACATTTTATATATATATACATAAAGAGAGAGAGAGAGATTGTGAGAGTGCTGTACTGTACAGCACTGTACTGTACTGTGTGCTGTACACATTCCCTACTGTTTTGCAATTTAATAGCCGTATTTTCCTGGTTAAAAGTATAATGTTCTAATGCTTTTATTAGCAGCAGCTGCTGTGACCAACGCTCGGACCAGTTGGAGGTGGAACACGGCTCAGAGTGGCCGCTGGTCTTTTCTTACTTATGTTTTTCACTGTAATCAACCAGTTTTATGCCTGTAAGTAAACCAAAGAATCATGTATATGCCGATTATGTATTGATAATCACAGTAAATCTAATCTACAACACGGTAAAAATACAATTTACTCACAATGAGATTGTAATAACTAGAAAATGCATAACTGGTTGTTTAGCTGTTAGTAATTATAGGGCAATACATACATATAAATCATATTTATGCTGATTATGTATTGATATCCACAGTGGAGCTAATCTATAAAGATATGTATGTCCATAATTTTCTTTAGCCTGGATAACGTTGTATAAATAGAAAGTTAATTAAATTTTATCACATTTATGCTGATTATGTATTTATAATCTTTATATTATGTATGATGTAGTTACAATTTGTAATTTTCTCTGCTGCTATTTCAGTTTAAACAGAATCATTATATAGCATAGACTGATGTTTTGAGTTACTTTTCCCGTTTGACTGTGGCAGATGACCAAAAATCACACTAAATCAAATGTAGTTTACTAAATGTAGTGCATATGTACGCATACCGACTGCATTTCATTCATGCTCACGTGAAGGAGGTCTATCTGCACAGATTTCGACATTGCACCATTTATAGGATTTGTCGGGGTAAAAGTAAATTTAGTATTTTGTTAGTTAAAAAATATGAATAGATTTGTTGGAATGCATAAATCTGTCAGGGATCTGGTTAGGATATGCCACAAATAGACAGACGTTAACAATCTTCCAGCAGCCGGTTTAGGTGGCTGTCGGACTGCTTCACGATTCGGACAGGGATCTGGTTAGGGTTTGAACCGAATGCGGAACTTTCACAGTTCACCAGTGATCTGGTTAGGATTTAGCAAACAGCTACTCGTTAGCCGTTAGCCCAGGTAGCGTGGTGTTTAACCCAAACGTGGCTGAGGACGCGAGTAGGTAGGATTGCCACGCGAGTTGATTTAAGAACTCTCTTACACAAAGAGCAAGGATTTCCACACAAATCTATGTTCTAGCAACACACACTCTATCAAAGAGATGAACCCAGTAACTGAGAGTACTCACAGTTGAAGCTGAAGGAGTCGGAGAGATGCGCCGGGTGACTCAATGGGAGAGCGGTGCGCCGTGAGGAAGTGAAACCTTTTAAACCCTTTGAACCTTTCATATAATATTTGTTCTGTTATGACAAATAAAAAAAAAAATTATAAATAGCATAGTGGTAGTGGTGTGCAACAATATCAAATCAATTTGAATCGTGATTCTTTCTGTCGATTCAAAATCGATTTTGTCACACAAACTCCCTCCCGCGGCCGGCCGTGTCCCACTCCTCTTATATTATATATTACATATAAGAATTAAGGTAAATTTAATAAGTGTATATATGAAGTGTAAATATGTATTTATCAACTATAAAGCTTTGTACAGCAGAGGAACTTTATGACTAAAATAAATCACTAATTCTCAGAGAAATAACCCCATTCCAACTCCCCCAAGGAACATTTCAACACTTCTGGATTACTTTTTTGTTTTCACATATTTACAGAATCATTGCACTCTCAGTTTATGACAGATTCTTTATATGGGAAATATTTTTTATGATGCCGTTAGGGCAGTGATGATCAGACATGGCACGATGCCTCTTTTTAAATCTCCAATACAATACCGATATTGTAAATTTGGATTTCTGCCGCTATGATAAAAATCTGATAGTCTTTTTAAAACAGAAAATAATGCTTTAAAAAATGTCTGAACACATGACAGATTATTCTGTTCTGCTTAAGGAAATACTTGACTTGAATACTGTTTTCCTCACCAAAGCAATGTAATAATTACACACCCATATGCCAAAAGTCAAAGCCAAAGTCAAAGTAAACTTTATTGTCATCTCTGCTATATCCTGTAGAGGTATACAGAGAGACGAGATGACATGGCTCCAGTTTAAACTTTAAACTAAATTATTTATTATTAAAATAACATCTCTAAAATGATTCCTTAAAACACAGTTGTGTAATTTAGTGACGCTCCCCAATCCTGCGGCGCTAAAAGCATCAGGAACACAGAGATTGTGAGTGAGAGCTGGTGTTGTTCAGGAAATTAAACAGTATAATGGTGTGATGTGCTTTTGGGCTTGTAGTGTGTTGCGTTGCTTGTTCTGCTCATTGTCATCAACATGTAGGAATTAGTGTGAATGTTGAACAATAAACCAGTTTTACCACAGTCACACTTCACATGCAGAACCACTTGAATAAGCAGCCATTTACAGATCGGCTTTATAGATTGGCCCAATGCCACCGATACCCGATCCAGCTTTTTGAGTCTTTATCGCACCGATATCCCATCCACATATTGGATCAGTGCCATTTCTAGTATAAATTGCATTGCTGTTTCTGTAGACTTATTATATTTATATATTTTCATACATGATATAAATAATTTACTCACGTGCCTTATCTGTTCAAACTGTCTCGTCTCTCTGTGTACGTGTACGTAGTTGACAATAAAGTTTACTTTGACTTTGAAATCAAAGCAGAACTAAACTACAGTGCTGTTTATATTCAGATTATTTCTTCATCTGTGATTTCTGATTCATTACAACAGCTTAACAATGATGTATTGCATATACGATAAAAAGCTATATAATAAAAGCCCAAAATATATATTTACAGACTATACGGCATTGTACAGCAGAAGAACTTTTTGAATAAAATAAATAACTAATAAATAATAGTTTCTAAAAAGAAGCTGTTATTCAGTTAAAACACGTTGAAAAAAAGGGTTACATTTTTGTTTTTACACATTTACAGGATCATTGTATTCTCAGTTTATGGCAATAATTAATAATAAATTTAGATCAGTGATATTTTTATTTTTGTCAAAATGTATTACTATTTACCTTAGCATTTAGTTATCCTAGAATTACATAACAAACTCATATTCCCACTATTTTGCCATTTAATAGCTCTAATGTAAAATATTAGCATTTTTATGCTGTTGTGATAAACGCTCTGCTTGACTGGAGGTGGATTGGCTCAAACGAATATTTTCTTTTATTACATTAATGTAAAGTAATTTTTTAATTTTTTCAAGTAATTGGTTATAAAAAGTTTATAAAGCATCATGCAGTATAAGAGCTTTTTAATAATTTTCCTGCTCTGAAACCGTGAAGCTCCTTGCCATAAAAATGCTAAAACCAGATTTTCCCGGCTGATGCTGAGCCGGAGTGCAGCAGGTTTTGGTGGGAAGTCAGTGAGACGGATGACGGGGAGAAAGTGGGCCAACGGGGCGCCGAAAATCGCCGTTATCGATCACCGGCACGCCGCTCTGCCAGCTGCCCTCGTATCAAAATCACCTTGGGCCAACGCTAACTGGGTCTGCAGGATTCCCCAACCTCACTGTGGGTGACTTCGGTCGTGTAATAACCTGGAAAAATCTCTTCCATCGTAATCTTAGTGCAGCAGCGAAGAAGGTGCTGTGTGTTACATAGGGATGTGTATACAAGAAGATCAGCTCCCCATGTTTGCATTGTCATTTAATCATGAATAAATTGAACACTAACATGTTGAGATGTTATGTGACGTAAGAGACGTATGCGTAAGTGCAGTAGCTGCTCATCACTTCCAGAGACTTGGCATCAGAAAGCTGGAGAAGGATTTCTGATGTAGGTATATGCTCATTTTTATTTCTAAATATATTTTAGGAATAAATTTAAAATCAAGCCTCGAGGCCAAGGATATTGATTTCAATGTTGCGTAGTTAGACATCATAGAAATAATTATATATTGATTATAATGTAATGGAAACCACTAAACCAGTTCCCAATGGGACACATTATGGAAAACATCAGGTATGTCTCTAACTGCTTCTGTTCTTTTATCTCTTAACATCAAATTAATGCTTCTGTATTCAGTATCAAAACTGCAATCTGTAGATTTGGATGGAGCCTTCAATTAGGGACTTACAGACGCGATTCCCTTCAGCAATAGCAGCATCAACACACGCACTCACCTTTCTGAGCTTTACGGTAATAAAGCGCGGTGGGAGAGCATCGTCTTAATGAGATAACTAGTGTGTTTTACTGAGGCTCCTTTAGCAGAACCAGATCACACACACACTCAGGTTTCTAGCAAGTAATAACAGCCATATATTCATCTGACTACTGCCGAGTCTCTCTCGAGCACTTATGCAAGACAAATTCAATTTCTCTGCCACATAAAAGCTTAGACATTAATCCAGATCCCAGATAGCAAATGTACTTTGAACTAACGTTTCTTTTTAAATGAACTCTGACAATGAAATTCATTCATTTCTGAACATCAATTTTTTGATTAACCTAATGTTGATTCACCATTATATATATATATATATATACACATACAGTACTGTGCAAAAGTTTTAGGCAGGTGTGAAAAAATGCTGTAAACAAAGAATGCTTTCAAAAATAGAAGTGTTAATCATTTATTTTCATCAATCAACAAAATGCAGTGAATGAACCAAAGAGAAATCTAAATCAAATCAATATTTGGTGTGACCAGCCTTTGCCTTCAAAACAGCATCAGTTCTTCTAGGTACACTTGCACACAGTTTTTGAAGGAACTCAGCTGGTAGGTTGTTCCAAACATCTTGGAGAACTAACCACAGATCTATAATCCTATAATCCTACAAAATAATATAATGACTATAATCCTACAAAATAATATAATGACTATAATCCTACAAAATCCCTGACTGTGTGCAAGTGTACCTAGAAGAATTGATGCTGGTTTGAAGGCAAAAGGTAGTAAGACCAAATATTGATCTGATTTAGATTTCTCTTTTGTTGGCTCACTTTGCATTTTGTAAATTGATAAAAATAAACAATCATTATTTATATTTCTGAAAGCATTCTTTGTTTACAGCATTTTTTCACACCTGCCTAAAACTTTTGCACAGTAATATATATATATATATAGAGGTGTTGAAATTATTTGCATAATCAATGCATCGTGATGCAGATGTGAACAATGCTGCATCGATGCAGTGGCAGACCATAGTGGATTATAATGGAATTATAATCGTAGTGCAGCAGCGCAGTGCAAACAAGCACAAATAGCTGGAATAACGGAGATGAGAATCGCTGCTCTGACGGTATCCATATTAAGTCAACGTAAACAAATCTCGCACATCTGATGTCACTGCATTTCCTGTCGCACACTTATGACGCAATGAACTTAAAATGTAGTTTTCCCGTCCACTTGTAGTCACTGAAGCCGAAGTTTTCAGAATAAGCTGGTTAAAGTGACTGAAATCCTTATCCGTTTTCACTACTATCCGTCTATGTGTGTACAAGGCCCTAGAGCATAGAGAGCCGTTAAGCTACAAACCCAGCTACTTCCTGAGATGCATACTACCACATAGAAAAGTATGATTAGAGCGCCCTACCTACCATACTGTTAAGTGTGGTAGTACGCAGCTCGGGACACAGCCCATGTGCGAGCTCACATTCGCTAACTGAGGCAAACATGCAGTTTACTTGGATTTCGAGTTCATGTGCAGGCGGAGTTGAGAGCGTAAAGATGAGATTTTACATGTGAGCGTTCCACTGCGTGCTCAGAATTCTGGCATTTGGAAAATTTTGACAATTTTGGACATGCCTGGCATAAGCATTACCTTTCCGACAGGACAGGAGTTGAGAAAGATCAAAAAAAAAAAAAGAGAGAGAGAGAGTGAGGCAGAGAAAGAAAGGACGGAAAGAAGGAAGGGAAAGAAGCCTCCAGGATTTCATGATGTTGCGTTTGCCGTGGAATTTTGACCAATTACCACAACTTTTCCGCAATTTTTGAGCAATCATTGTCATTTCATGCAAAACGTTGAGCCAAACATCAGTCTACTCACTTCACTTCCTTGTTATGTTTAGAAGACACAGGAAACGTGTGATAAAAACAAAAATAACTGAATGATTAATGGTTCATAAAAATAGTGTTTTTGTTCCCTTCATTTCAATTAATTGTTAAAGAATCATTATAAAGGGGGATAAAATCACAAACCTTTCCGCAACTTTATTGTAACAAAACATCTAAAGCACTGCAACTTATCACTTTTTTTTTGTTTTAATAAAAGCAGCAAAATCAGGCATTTTAGGCTGCAACAACCTCAAAAAAGGCCTGCGAAATCTCAGAGGGACTGTACAATAAATATATCAAATATCAGCTGGAAATATCTAGCAATTTAACAGGGTGAAACACAAAGTTTATTGGAGGAGGCAGTGCAGGGTAAACAGAGGCAAGAAAAAAAAACAGGGACAAACCGTAGGAAAAAAAAAACAGGGGAAACTATGCAGAAAAAACAGGAACAAAGTAACAACAGAAAGATGGGACCCGTGCTTCCAGTACTAGGCGAGGATTAACAAGGAAACCCTCCATGGGGGAAACCGATAGAGCGATATCCTGACGCTCTAAGACCCACGAGGCGAAACTGAAATGATTCAGACTCTTGAGCCATGCTACAGCTTGATCGGGACGGGGATTACTGGGAGTCACGAGCCTGGGGAGAAACACAGGAGAAAATGGTGAACGACAATGTAAACTGAAACAAGGCAAAAATATCCACAGAGGAAAAAACGGAGAATGAAACGAAGAACCGAGAACCAAACGCACTCACACACGAAGCTCCACTGGAAACAAAGTCCAACACGTAACTCATGAGGGTGAAAGAACCGAGGACGATATGGGCCGACTGGTTTAAATAACCAAGAAACAAAGAACTAATGAGCGCGCGTCCCAATCCCAAAACCGAAAGTAACAAACGGCAGCTGAACATAATAATAAGCACGGGGGTGCTCTAAACAGATACTAACCTACTAGGTAGGAAGCGCAAAGTAAGACCACATATACGGAAGTGGCGTGCTCTCTAAACGGGGAGTGAATTACTTGCGAGGGCATGAAGTGAGGACAGCGAGAACCCGGAAGTGGGGAGCGAGCTAGCGAGGAAAGCTAAAGCTAATCGGAGAGACATGAGGACTAACAAACACAATAGGAATGTCACCGAAAGTGAGCCCCAGGGACAGAACAAATACCCTCAGGTCAGAACTCCGGTGATCGTGGGTGTACTAGAATCCCTTAAAAGTTCCCAATCATTTTTTTCTAGAGGTTATTCAATCAGAGCTGTAGTCTTTATATACCATACTTGATTCTAAATTTGTAATGCAAACTAAATACACGCACACACAGTCATAAACTTCCATCGCACACATTCATTTCACAAGTGCCTTGTTAATGCCAGTCTTACATAATTCCACTCATCCACCGTTTCATAATTTGGGCCGAAATAGCTCGACATCGGGCAAGGCTGCGTGAGGAGAGCTCTCCTATTAGAAGCTGCCGAAAAATGTGTGTATGACTGAGCTGCTGCTGCTGCTAAAATAAGAAAAAGGAGAAAAAAAATTACATACTGTGAAGTTGCACAACCGCCCTCAAAACCTGACATAAGCCCTCTCGAAGCAGAACGTTTCCCACAAAGTCTCTGGGCAAACTTTAAAAGTTGGCGTTCCCAGTGTTCCCGACGCTTTCATCTTAAATGGACGCCTGTTTCGCAAGATGGAATCTGACAGAGCCAGAAGAGATTCCAACTGGATCTGAGGCTTTGTGACGTTCAAGCTCAAGTTAGTTGGAGTTGGACCATCCCTCTTGTTGGACGACAGAAGTCACTTTCTATACAAACGTCTGCTCTTACAAAAATTTTAGGCTTCTGGCAAACAGTTGGCGTTAACCTTTGGCAATGTTGCCGGAAATATGCAGCAAGGTCATATCTTCACATGGAGATTAAATTTGTGGAGGACTTCTTGGAAAATTTGTGGAAAACCAATGCAGATGGCAAATTATTCACCAAAAGTTCTCTACAAGTTTGTTGTTACTTGCTAATCGTTTTGGCCAATTACTAGCAAATATATTTGTCTCTAGTGGCAATTTGTCATTGTTGCCAGAACATTGCTGCAGCTTTGCCACTAGTGACTGGCAATGGCAAACTTCTGACAAAATATTCTGGCAAACAGACACAAATTAACCCCAAATCTGCCCCAAACATTTTGTTTTTGTAAGTGTATGCTGCTCTACGCTGCTTGTAACCCAAAACTTACAAGCATGATGCTCTCTTCTATTGTACTGTATATATTAGGGGTGGTAATTTAACGCGTTAATTGTAAAAAAAAATGCGTTAAAAAAAATAACACATTTAATCACACTTTGCATTCCAAGCAAAGGAGAACTTTTGTGAATGCACGCTTTTCTGGTCCACCGATTACACGAGCTGCAAAAATGGAAGAATCAGAAGAAAGCGCATTGCTAGGACTGATCGGAGGCAAATTTCATTTCAAAAGACTACCTGACGGAAGCCTTGATAAAAGCGTGGTTTTGTGCAAACTGTGCAAAAAAGGAGTTTGCATACCACCGAAGCACTTCAACCGTACGGTACCATCTAACATGCTGCAGCGAGCACAGAAACTGTGGGAGCTGTTAGCGCTAGCAGTCCCAGTTTGAGTGCCAACAAAAGGTGTCGGCAGGTGTCTGTTTTGAATTGAAATGCAGTTTAAATGCTTTTTTTCCAGAGATGAAAAGAGCTTGAGTTTACAATATTCGTGTCCATGTCTATTATTTGATTCTGTCGCCCACTAAAACCCTTTTAAATTAAAAAAACATTCGTGCTTTAGGGCAAATTTTCTTGTGCGATTAAATGCGATTAATCAAGATTAATTAATTACAAAGCCTCTAATTAATTAGATTAATTTTTTTAATCGAGTCCCACCCCTAGTATATACATACATGGCTGCACCACTAGCGTCCTCTTATGTCGAAAAGTCAGGAGTTCCAGGTGCGATCCAACACTGGGAGGTGAAACTGACGATCGGTCAATCAGCTTCTCACCTGCTAGCCAACCATGTCGATGGGGCAGTCCTAAAAGGGAAGCCACAAGCTACTGCACGTAACACGGACTAAAATTTACAACGCTACTAATTTAAAGACTTTTACCAGAAGCTACTTTTAAAATGTTGAAGCTATTTTAGTAACAGAAATATAAAATGCGGAAGATCAAACAAGGAGACCTAACGAGCGTCGGCGCGTCCAATCGCATAACTCCTCGTTCTGTATATAAGCAGTAAACTGGCCTTCTTCTCTGCTTTTCGGTTTCGCCCACCTCCTCCCCTCCACCACCTTCGGCTTCCCGTCTTGGTCCGGGGCAGGCTCCTTCGCCTTCCTGCCTGGTCTCCCAGCCAGATCTGCTGGCTTCAGAGACGAGGGAACCAACGACCAAGCGACGGGCTTCCTCAAAAATCTTTCACATACACACTAAAGACAGCTTCTTTTACGCCAAATAAAAATACTTGTCAATCTAAACTGAATGGTCTCCTTGGTTGAACTGTTTTTGTCTCTTTACAAACATCCGAATTTTAAACTTCCAGGTGCTTCTGATTGAGTGTTACAGAGCTGGATCCCGCTAACATCCTTGACGTTCTCGGTGCTTTATATTAAGCAGACAGCTGTTTTGAAAGATGGAGTTTGACGGAGCTGGAGGAGCAGATAAAGTCTGATTGGATCTGAGGCTTTGTGACATTTGAGCGAGCTTGAAACTCCTGTGCCAATGCAATAACGGCTCTCTGTGGTGATCACCGTCTCTAATGTGACAGGGCCCCACAGGGCATCGTGGGTAATCGGAGGTGAAATGGACCGTGCTCGCTTCACGCTGGAGTAATCTCTGAACTCGTCCAGTGAGGAGTCGCGAGGGGAGCGAGCACTACTGGAGAGTAGCTAAGTACAAGTAGCTTGCAAAAGGAAGGTCAAAAGAAAGCAGAATGAACAGTAAATTTACTGTATTTGATATTTACAGTAGAACCATCATGTTGCTCGTTGGCAGCAAACAGGAAACAAAGGCACCAGTGCAACACATCCTTTTATTAAACATCAAAATAAAACAGACACGATGGCCACGATGACACGATGGCCACAAAAGAAACTGAAACTTGACTTTGGAGATTCACAAAACATAGCACGACAATGTAGGGTAGACATAACAGTGGACCAACACAGACAAAGAGGGACAAACACAGACTAATATATACAGAAAAGCAATCAGTCACAGCTACAGTCACACTGGTGGTTATAAATAACAGTAATACCAAGTCTGAGACAAATGCTTGGCCTGGTTTGAGTGGGAACACGACACATAAAGTGCAAGACGAGGTGCGAGGTCCTTCCTTCTGTCGATGTGCTGCTTCCCCAGTTAAACATGATGTTTTAACAGAGTTTAGTAAATTAACTACAGGATTACATCTACACTACGCACTGCAACCCACTGCTGTACATCTACAAACCCCCTGTAGATCAACCAAATCCATATCATGGAGCAAAAAGAGAATAATCCAGAATAGTCCTTTTATACAATTAGACAAATTATTAAATATAATATTAATCTGAGCCAGAGATACTGTTTTTAGCTGTTAAATATATAGAACTATATGCACTAAAACTTCACTAAGGACACACACTAACCCACTGATGATCTATCTATCTATCTATCTATCTATCCATCCATCCATCCATCCATCCATCCACCTGTACTATATATACATGTTCCCTTTCACTTCCTTTCTTTCTCCTCTCTTTCCTTTCATATCTTTGCGTCTTTCTTTCTCTTATTTACTCCCGTTCCCTTGTCCAGATTCTCCTTTATTCTCCATAAAGAAATATGAAGGGAGACTGAGAAATATAGACTTTGAAAAAGAGGGAAAGAAAGAAAGAATTTATTTTTTTTTCTTTCCCTCTTTTTCCCTGTCTCTATATTTCTCAGTTTCTCGCCATCTTTTTTTTTCTCCTGTCTTTCCTTCCATCACTCTCTCTTTCTCTTTCTCATTCACTCTTCCTCTTGTTCATAGTCCTTTTCCTTCTTTCTGTCTTTCTTTCTTTCTTTCCCATCTTTCTTTTTCTCAGATTCAGATTCTTCTCCTCCTCCTTTTCCTTCCATATCTCTCTCTTTCTCTCCCTCATTCACTCTCCCCCTTTCTCTTGTCCACATTTTCTTTCTTTCTTTCCCATCTTTCTTTTTCTCAGATTCTTTCTTTCTTTCTTCTCCTCCTCCTTTTCCTTCCATATCTCTCTCTTTCTCTCCCTCATTCACTCTCCCCCTTTCTCTTGTCCACATTTTCTTTCTTTCTTTCCCATCTTTCTTTTTCTCAGATTCTTTCTTTCTTTCTTCTCCTCCTCCTTTTCCTTCCATATCTCTCTCTTTCTCTCCCTCATTCACTCTCCCCCTTTCTCTTGTCCACATTTTCTTTCTTTCTTTCAATTCATCTCTCCCTCTTTTTCCCTCTCTTTATTTTTCTCAATTTCTCTCCTCATTCTTTCTTTTGTTCTTTCCTTTCATCTCTCGTTCTCTCCCTCGTCCTCATCTATCATTCTTTTTTCTTTCTCCTGCTTTTCCTCTGTCTATTTGTCTTAGTTTCTCTCTCTCTATATACAGTATATATCTTTCTTCCATTCTTCTTCTCCTCCTCTCTCCCCTTCCATCTCTCTGTCGCTCTCTCTCCCTCATTCACTCTACCCCGTTCTCTTTGTCCTGTCTACATTCTCATTCTATCACTACTTTTCTTTCTTTCCATCTCTCCCTCTTCCCCCCTTTCTTTATTTTTCTCATTTTCTTTCTTTTCTTCTGACTTCTCATTTCTTCTTATTTCTTTCTCCTTCTCCTCTCTTTCCTTTCATCTCTCTGTCTCTCTCTTTCTGTTATTTACTCTCCCCCTTTCTCTTGTCCACATTCTCGTCTTCTCTATCATTTCTTTCTTTCTTCACTCTTTTTCTTTCTCTTTCTTTCCCTATTTCTGTTTCCGAGGAGATACTTTAAACCCAACACCACACTGAGATTCAGTGTCAGGGAAAAAAGTGATTTAATGGCAGTGCTGTATTTAGGGGTGTGTGTGTTTAGGTGTGTGTGTGTGTGTTTAGGTGTGTGTGTGTGTGTATTTAGGTGTGTGTGTTTAGGTGCGTGTGTGTGTGTGTTTAGGTGTGTGTGTGTGTGTATTTAGGTATGTGTGTTTAGGTGCGTGTGTGTGTGTGTTTAGGTGTGTGTGTATTTAGGTATGTGTGTTTAGGTGCGTGTGTGTGTGTGTTTAGGTACGTGTGTGTGTGTGTGTTTAGGTGTGTGTGTTTAGGTGCGTGTGTGTGTGTGTTTAGGTGTGTGTGTATTTAGGTATGTGTGTTTAGGTGCGTGTGTGTGTGTGTTTAGGTACGTGTGTGTGTGTGTGTTTAGGTGTGTGTGTTTAGGTGCGTGTGTGTGTGTGTTTAGGTGTGTGTGTATTTAGGTATGTGTGTTTAGGTGCGTGTGTGTGTGTGTTTAGGTGTGTGTGTGTGTAGGTATGTGTGTTTAGGTGCGTGTGTGTGTGTGTTTAGGTGTGTGTGTGTGTAGGTATGTGTGTTTAGGTGCGTGTGTGTGTGTGTTTAGGTGTGTGTGTGTGTATTTAGGTATGTGTGTTTAGGTGCGTGTGTGTGTGTGTTTATGTGTGTGTGTGTGTATTTAGGTATGTGTGTTTAGGTGCGTGTGTGTGTGTGTTTAGGTGTGTGTGTGTGTGTGTGTATTTAGGTATGTGTGTTTAGGTGCGTGTGTGTGTGTGTTTAGGTGTGTGTGTGTGTATTTAGGTGTGTGTGTGTTTAGGTGCGTGTGTGTGTGTGTTTAGGTGTGTGTGTGTATTTAGGTATGTGTGTTTAGGTGCTTGTGTGTGTTTTCAGCCCCAGGTGCCAGACAGGTTGTCAGGAGCAGACGGAGTGAGAGAAGCAGCCAGCAACTTCCCGGAGGATGAGAGCAGCGTCTGCAGCGTGGATGTGGCATGCTAAACTTCTGTTCTACCAGCTGCACTCTGCTCTCACAAACCTGCAAAAATCACACTCTTAAAAAAGAGGAAAGTTACGTATCTGCGTTTACGCTTTTACAGGAGCGCTGTACATATGAAGTGAGTACCAAACGTTAAGTAGGAACTGGAAATGAGCGATAGATTGATGGAATAAAGTCAGTTCCTCCAGGATTTTGCGGGCCTTTTTATGAGATTGTTGTGGCTTAAAAATAATTTGTTGAAAGTTGCTGTGTTTTTAGGCGGCGTTTTGTTGTAATAAAGTTACGGGAGCAAGTCAAAGTTGTGGAAAGAACTTGCCATTTTCGCCCTTTATAATTATTCGTTAACAGTTAATTAAAATGAAGGGAACTAAACCACTATGCGCCCTGCGGTGTGATCCCAGGATAGACTCCGGTCCCCGCAACCCCGATAGGGATTAAGCGGTTCGGCTAATGACTGACTGACTGATAAAACCACTATTATTTAGTTACTTTTGAATCTGAGGGGTTTTTAATCACACGTTTCCTTCCAAACGTAGCAAGGAAGTGAGTTTGCTGATGGATGACTTAAGGCTTTGCGGGAAATGACAATGATTGGTAAATAATTGCAGAAAAGTTGTGGTACTTAGTGAAAATTGCAAGGTTGTGATGAATTTGTGGGGATTGTGTCTGTAAAATAATGACTTCAGGTGTTATCAACTTATGCAGTAATATCCATTTCTGTATGAGAGGTGAAAGATTATACACTACACACTTTTTACACCAGTTACTCTCGTATATGTAAATATTTACATCTGGTTCAACTGAAACACTTTAGTTCAAATGCTTCTTTTTACAGTTTCAAGTAAAATCTAATTGATGAGCTGTTATTTCACCTCATTATTTTAAGTCTGGTTTTAGTTTTGTGCTGCTGTCTGTATGAAACGCTCACCTGGTTCTACATGTAGAACAGTATATCCTGCAGGAGTGTTTCTTTTTTCCCTCCTTCCTTCCTTCCTTCCTTCCTTCCTTCCTTCCTTCCTTTTCTTCCCTTCTTTTCATTCTTTCCCACTGCACCTCCTCTCTCTGTATCTTTCTTCTCTTAATATTTCTTTTTTTCTTTCCTTTTTCTCTCCTTTCTTACTCTCATTTGCTTCTTTCTTTCTGTCCCTTCCTTTTTCCTTCCTTCATTTTCTTTCTTTTTCTCTTTTTTCACTCTTTCTCCCCCTTTCTTATTTTTTTTTTTTTCCTACCTTCCTTTTCTTTCTTTCCCTTCCTTTTTTACTGTCAGATTCGTCAGGGATCTGGTAAGGATTTGACGAGAAAGGCAGACGCGAGCAAACTTCCAGTGGGAATGCTCTCCGATTCGGACAGGGATCTGATCAGGATATGAACCGAATGCCACACTTTCACAATTCGACAGTTAGGATGTAACGAATTGCTACTCATTAGCCCTCGTGGCGTGGTGGTTAGCCCAAACGCGGCTGAGAGCGCGAGTAGGCAGGAAAGCCACGCAAGTTGACATAAGAACTCTCTTACGCGAAGAGTAAGGATTACCACAATAATCCGCGTTCTAGCGACACACACTCTAACAAAGAGATGAACCCAATAACTGAAGTACTCACAGTTGATGCCGATGAGAATCGGAAGAGGGCCGGGTGGACTCTAATGGCAGAGCGACGCGCTGCGAGGCAGTGAAACCTTAAATACCCTTTGAACCGCGACCGGCGTGCGCGTGACATTTACATCCTTCCTTTCTTTCTTTCTCTTTTTCTGCTCTTTCTCACCTCCTGTTTCTTACTCCCACTTTCTTTCTTTCCTTTTCTTTCTTTTCCATCCTTCTTTCATTCCTTACTTTTTCTTTATTTCTTTCCTTTCCTTCCTCTCTTTCTCCTTTTTCACTCTTTCTCACTTCCTGTCTCTCTTCACTCTTTCTTCCCCTTCCTTCTTTCCTTTCTTTTCTTTTTTTAACTCTATCTTTCCCACTGCGCTTACTCTCTCTGTATCTTTCTTTTCTCTCTCATAATATCTTTCTTCCTGTCTCTGTCTTTTCACTGTCTCTCTTCTCCTTTTGTTCTCCTCTATCTTTCATCTCTCACTCTGTCATACCTCTTTCACATTTTCTTTCTTTCTTTCTCTTTCTCTTCTCCTGTCTCTGTCTTTTTCTCTTTCTCTACATTTCTTTCTTTTCTTTTTTTGTTATTTTCTTTCTCTCCCTTCTTTATTTCTTTCTTGCCTTATTTCTTTCTATCTTTCTTCTCCGTCTCCACAAAATATTGCTGTTTCATTAATAAATAGTATTATGACGTTCACTCTTAAACATACACATAAAAAACTCACAGTAGTTATGGGAATTATTGTAGTGTAAATTATTGGTTTTGAAGTAAACAAACATACTGTATTAACATGGATTATTTATTTAATCGTTTTTATAGCGTATGGTCATATCTCTCCTAAAAATCCCACACAAACGCAGGATGATTTTCTTTCAGTAAAACGGGTTCCGGGTTGCAGAGTGCTGACACACTGAGAATTCTAATCAGACATGATACATAAATATATAAATAAGTCCATCATTTCAGCATCCAAATGCGATGTTTGGGACCCGCTGCTGGGGATTGTTCCAAAAACTCCCAATGTGAAATTTGGCTCTGATTTAACACTCCCAATTACAGTGACATGGACCGAGAGATAGAGAGAGATTTTAACATTTCTTTGTTATAATATTATGTAAAATTCCAATTAGTTAAAGTAAATAAAGCATCACTATAATCTCACATACAGCGATTATTCCTTAACATTCCTAACAAACATCTTAAGAAGTTTCAGTCAATAGTTTTACTATAAATAAAGCACCACTAAGAGCACACGCACTCACAAAATGCCCTCAAGTTCTACCATTAAACGTACACTTGATGTCTCAGAGAACATATTAGACCCAGAAATTTTACCAATTCTTCGTAACAATATTCCTTAAAATTCCAGTCAAAGTTAAAATCAGTTGTTAGTGTTGGCCCTGTGATCAGAACGTCGCCGTTTTAAGTCCGGTACTTATAAGCAAGGTACCATCCCCAAGTACTGCTCTTCTCACCAGAGTATGAATTCCATCTCCTCACTTGGGGGGTCCGACATTCCGAGACCAAGTCTTTGGAAATCAGCTCCCACATCACATAACTTCTCAACTTCTCAATGCTTCAGTTTATTCATGAGGATGAAAACTTAGGGAGTTGATCTGCTTGTGAAATGATCATGACGGATTTTAGCTCAGCAAAATGAGCACCTGATTTAAGATTTATCTTAGCTGACGAACTAACGTTGACTTGAGCTGCATTGTGAAAGACAATGGCGAATAATTCAACTTCTAGACGTTAGTTTGCATCTGTAGAACAAACACAACAAGAACATGAAGGTTGTAAAGGTTGTGAAGGTTGATTTTCAACAAACTAGACTTCTGCTGCTACTCACATTTACCAACACATGTCAAACAGCACCTTCCTTCTATTCTTCCTTCCCTTTTTTCATTCTTTCCCCTCCTTCCTTTTCTTTCTTTCTTTCCCCTCCTTCTTTTTCATTCTTCCCCTTCCTTCTTTCTTTACTTCCTTCCTTTGCTTTATTTCTTTCCTTTCTTCCTTTTCTTTTGCTCCCTTCACCGTCTTCACCATGCTTCGAACTGTGTCTCCCATTAAACTGTAAATTTTATGTCCCAGAGAGAGAGCAAGACAGAGGTAGAGAGAGAGAGAGGAAGAGAGAGAGAGAGAGAGAGAGAGAGAGAGAAAGAGAGAGAGAGGGGGGGGGGGAGAGAGAGAGAGAGAGCATCATTTAAGCATGATTTTTGCTGCAGGGATTTTTCAGAACTCTGGTGTTGGGTGAACCTGATTTAATGCTTCAATTACCCTGACTCAGGACGGTGGGCAATCATCATGCAGAAATCCAAAGCCTGAGGTGCTCAACATCCCTCTCTCTTCCTCTCACCTCACACCTCCATCCATTTACACCTTCTCATTTCCATCTCTCTCTTCTGCATTTCACTTCTATCTATCTGTCTGTGCGTGTTGAGGAGCCACTGGCATTTGCATGCTCGTTACAAATGATAGCTAACTGTATTCCGTGACAGTTCAGTTTAAATATTAGATGGTAATGGGGAATACAGTTACATTGTTAAAAACTCTTGTGTGCAATTGTGTGTGCGATGGTTAGCTGCCGCCTCCTGGCAAGGTCAGGTTAGAGGCCTAGGAGATTGGCCGTGAGATGTTTTCTGTGTGGAGTTTGCATGCTCTCCCGTGTTGGCGTGGGTATCCTCGGGTGCTCCTGATCCAAAAGCATGCCGATATAGGTTAATTGAGTGACTCGAAATTAGTCCGTAAAAGGTGTGAATATGATGTGTGGAATGTGATGTGTGTGAGTGTGCTGTGTGCCCTACGATTGTGTTGCTTGGGGCAGTCCCCGCCTTGCGCCCATAAGCTCCCGGGATGGGCTCCGCTCCCCGCCGCGACTCTTTATCTCTCCTATCTCTCTTTGCTTTCTGTATTTTCCTCCTCTGTCTGTCTTTCTTTTTTCTCTATCTTTCCTCCTATCACTCTCTTAATCTCTTCTATATCTCCTTTCACTCTGCTCTTTCTTTCTTTCCTATGTCACTTTTTGTGCTTCCTTCTCTTTTCTTCTTTCTCGTTCTCTCTATGTATCTCTCCTTTGTCTTTCTTTGTTCTCCTCTCTCTTTCCATCTTTCTAGTTGTCTCTCTTAATCTCTCCTATCTCTCACCTTTTGCTTTTGTTCTTTCTTTCCTTTGTCTAGTCGTATATTTTTTCTTACTCCTCTCTCTCTCTCTCTCTCTCCTGGGCTTCTGATTGAGCAGCGCTTCACACCCCCTAATTACAAGTGCAGATCCATTTTAAGGCCACCCGAGAATGGAACAGGGGCCAGGAATTGAAATGCCTTTCTGCTGCAAATTCACTTTGGTTTGGTGACAGACAGAAGAAAACGAGAATGTGTGTCTCGAGAGCGTTCTCCATTTTCCTCTGTGTCTATTGTCGACTTGTCTCTAACTTTAGTAGGCCAGAGGAAGGAGAACTTTGCTGAGTTTAGCCTACTTAGATATCGATCTGAGATCTCTCCCAATATCTTAACTGATAAATTATTGAATCAAGGCCGGTTATTTCAACACAGGGCCGTTTGTTGGTGTGATAACTAAATCAATAGTATTCAGTGTGGTGAGGGAAATCGGGGAGAAATTAAAAGGCGTATAATATACTGTAGTGTAACAGCAGAATTCCTCATTAAATTCTGTCTTTAACTGCAAGCAAGTACTGCATCTAATATTTACAATTACAATGTCCGTGCTTCTGTTCATAAAGTATTTGATTAAGTGGTTGTTCATCATTGTGGAGCGCACCCTGGCAACACCGCAGGGGCAGACGGTTAAGTATTGTATTCACGGATTAGGGAATTTAAATTAATGATCGAATGGTCACGCTTCAATTTCTGGACTGGTCAGGTACCACTAGGGTTCTCATAAGGCCAGATAGTGCCCATGTTAGCTGCCCTGCTTTCTGGCCTTCATGGGTGGAATTGGCAGAAAGGGATTCCCCATTTGGTTGTGATACTTATATTACTGTGCTACGTTCTGTGTGCTTCAAGCTGGAAGAACAGTGCTGAATGGTGTAAGGAGGGGGTGAATGTGACATGCAGAATGCTTTATTAATACTGTGTGTTACTGTACACTCATCAGTGCTCTGGAGAACCTTTTTATGATGTAGAACCTTTTAATGCTGTTTAAGATTCTTTGGAGAACTGAATAGAAGTGAAAAGAGTAGTTCACGTCCCAAATACGATGAATCCACTCTACTTTCGGTTGGTGTGTACACTTTATGTTCCTATTCTCAGTATTTCCTGTGAATTGAAACTCTGATCGCGTATTTTACTTTTTTTCGGTAGTAATTCTGTTCAGCTGGATTTATGATTTACGTTCTGTTTTTACCATTGGTTTTGTACGCGGGTTCAATTACTGTTTATCAGTTCATTATTTAAACCCAGCTGGTCTGTCTATTATTTGAGTTCTTCTCCCTCATGCTAAGGTGTTGTGCTCTCGGTTGGAGTATTTTCGTGGAGATTCCAGTGTGGATTATTTTGCCTTTGTTTTGTCACTACGTGTTCGTTTTTTTCTCCACGGCTCCAGGCTCATGTTGCCCGCTGGTGAGTTTGGAAAGGCTACGGCCGCCTTGGACTTGGTTCGCTTTGGGAGCAGTGTGTGGCTCCTTCTGACTTTCCCAGCGGATTTAAGGAGCATTCAGAGTTCTAGCAAGGTAATAGCGGTCAGTGTGGTAGCAAGACTAGCTGTTTTTCCTTTTTTCACTCCTTTTGGAGTCAAGGACTGTGTTTTTGGGTTTTGCCTGTTTTTTGTGTTTTTTGTTGATAAATCCTCTGTCACTCTGCCACTGCGTCTTCCTCCATTTTTCCCTCTTTTTTTGGACCACGACACCCAAATGACAACCTGAAAATACAAGTTTGTATTAAGAGCAATTGGTCAGAGTGTAACTTAAGCCGAAACTGAGAAGTGCAGCCACAAGCAGTGCAGAATTATTTTGTCCTCAGTTGGTTGGACTCGAGTGAAGAGGGTAAAAGATAATTCAGTTGAAGAAATTCTGCTGAGGGCCATCAAGGCGAAACTTGATTGTTTGCCAGACAATGATTTGCTGAGAAAGCAAACAGTGAGAGAGAGAGAGAGAGAGTGAGAAGAGAACAAATTTCTCCCCAAATCCCATAAAAACCTGGTTGAGGTTCTGCAATTATTGTTTCCATCACTACCCTCAAACAGTATATCAAGTGAGTGATTAGTTGTCATTGTGAACACAGCACAACACACCATGCACCACAACCAAATGCGTCCTCTGCATTTAACACATCCATGCTTGGGGACGGTACCTTGATTAGGAGTACCTCAGTGGTACAATTACGGGTCCAGGACTTGAACCAGTGACCCTCCAATCGATTGCCAAAGGTCCTAACTACTCCAAAACTACAATACACTAAACAATTTATTAGGACAACATGACAATGGCTTAAAATTCCAATTATCGAGGTAAATAATAATACAATTCAACACCCTGAGAAAAACAGTATCTACAGTTAACTTTTGGGACAATGAGCGTTTTGGTTGTTGTTTTTAATAACTCTGAGATCATACAACTTTACAGAAACCACACACCTCACCGGTCAATCAGAAGATTTTCAACTTACCGCACATCATTTTCATTCCTCTGTATTTGTAATTCCGTGCACAAAAATGAAGTAATCGTGTAAAAATGCATAAATAACATTATTTGCGATGTAAACATGCTTTAGCCCTCATGACTTTCATATGAAACACCATCATGCGCAAAACCTAGTTCTTTTCCAGAAAGGCCAGCTCATTTTATAGGTCAAATGAGGTCCAAATCATTTCGTAATTACCCAAACTTTAATATTTCTTTAATATAATCAAATTTAACACATTTTATAATGTTAGAGAGTAATCAATATAGAAAAAATACATCTAGAAAAATGCTTTGTTTATCAAATAATTTTATTCTGCATCAGATAGATACCAAATGGATAAAGAAGTGTTTTTCCACCTGCACTAACCTGATATTCTTCACAGCACTAAGCCATAGAATGTTTCTGCATAATAATAACTCCATGTGAGTCACGAGTGCTAATGTGTGTTTACATTGCAAATAATGTAATTAATGCCTTTTTACACAATTACTTCGGCTTTTGTGAGCGTAATTACTTCACATACAGGAATGAATATAATGTGTGAAAGTTTTGGATTCTGACGGTATGTGTGTGGTTTCCTGCTTAAGTGAAAGGGTTACAGTTATTAAAACTTTTAATTAATAAACAGCATAAAATATAATTGGTCCCAAAGAGTTTTAATGTACTCTCAGAGATAATGGTCTCGGTGGTCTCAAATAAAATCAGAGTTCTCTTTGGCTTCAGGTCCACATGAAGGCAAGATAAGCACAAGACTGAGACTTTTAAAGAGGTGGTCTTGTGGTTAATACTACAATCAAATACTCAGAAAGTATTTCATTTAACTAAACTTGAAAACATACAATAGAAAACAGTTAGAGGGATATTAGGAATTATAGTAATATTATTAAATTCATTAATTTGAGAAATAGCTCACTAATCCCACTAGAGAGTCTTCAGGCAAATGCATTGCTGTGCTGTTCGTTTTTATTTAAATCTATATTACTATATTGCATCATTTTTTGTCAGACCAGGTTTGGAAAAAGATCACTTAAAGCCAAAGTGAGACCTCATTCTGTCCTCATTGGCTTAAGTACCAGATGCAAATGAGGTTTGGTAACTGCGATTCTCTCTTTTGTGATTTTACCCTACAGGCGTAACATTTGGTTGTTGAGTTTAAACCTCTCTAGGGAGTATTAAAGCGCACGGCTGAGATAGTCCCGATACGGGTTCTAAGAAGATGTCTGGATCAATTGCAGCATCAATGTGGAGTTGAGTGGCACCGAAGGTGAAATGAGCTTGAGGCGTTTCCACTGAACACCAATAACGCCTTAAAATAGACTCTAAACACTTTTTACTTGAGGCGATAATAACAAAAAGCTTTCTGAATCAGGAAAGTTCTCTGCAAAGTTCTTGTCAGTTAAAATGTGGTTATTTTACATTAATGCTGCTGTGCAGTTAAAAATAGAACTCGTATCTGCCTTGCTTAGACAGTAAGCAGAGGGTAATCATTAAATATGTACGTTGATATGGATCAGACGCTAAGTCCGATAACGACTCAAATAGCACTTCAGTAAAGCCGGTTTATTGTGGAACTGTGTTTAAATAAATTATTATTGAGATGTTATTTTAATAATAAATAATTAAGCATATACATATGGATGTGTAATTATTATTGTTTTAATCAAGAAAACATTATTTAAGTATTTCCTCAAGCATAACAGAATAATCAGTCATGTATTCAGACCTTTTAAAACATTATTTTTTCCTTTTTTTAAAAAGGCTCATTGTACTGGATTGTATTTTATCAGCATATATCCAAATCTTCAATATGATTATCATATCGGACATAAAAAAGTGGTATCATGTCATATTTGGTAATCATCTAACATTAAATTACTAGGAGAAATTGAATTGCTCTTTGTGGCTGAATGATACATGTCTCCAGACCAAAGTTTTATTGAGTTCGAAACCAAGACCTTTCACCCCAAGTTGCTCTAAGGGAGACTGTCCCCGAAGTTAGGTAAAATGTAAGTTGTTCTGTACAAGAGTGTCTGCTAAATGCTGTAAATGTAAATACCAATATTCAGACAGTCAAGGACAGTCAAGAATTTCTGCGACGTTGCGATTGCAACTATTGAGGTATACGTCAGCAAACTCATTTCCTTATTACGTTTAGAAGACGCAGGAAACGTGTGATAAAAACGCCTCACATTTACCTTCAGGTAGTCACTTACACACTAAGTCTGTGTATGGTGCGTGTACAACTTAGGCAGCTGCGGCTTTGTGCTTTCCGACTCAGAGTTTGGTTTTTCCACCCTGCCTGGTTAAATACACCTATAGCCGGCAGGACATTTTATCTATTGGTCTACAGAGTGAGAGCTGCTTGACATCCGAGTTTCTCCGCGTCCATAACATTCCGGACAACACTGCATGGACACTGGGCTCTCCGTGGATTACAATCCCAGCTTTGAGGAGCCGGCGGCGGTGCAGAGACTGTAAACAACAGAGGGGGTGACGAAGTGACATGCTAACGAGGCTAAGGAAGCAGCCACATAAGCCACTGCTGCCAAGCATTTTCTCCTCAAATGTGAGGTCTCTGGTGAACAAACTAGATAAGTGGAAGCTGTGGATTGCAGCTGAAAAGATCATCAGAGACTCTTGCATTCTGCTGATCACAGAGACGCGGTTGAATCCACTCATATCGGACACGGCTGTCGAGCTAGCAGGCTACACAGCATACTGACAGGACAGGACAGGACAGAGAGCTCTGGTAAGAAAGGGGGTGGGGGCTGTGCATTTTATATGAACAATAATACAATTAATACAAATTCCTTCTTATTCACCAGCCACTGCTCTCTGGATGTTTATGACAATTAAATGCAGACCCTTATACCTCCCCAGTGAGTTAAACGCCGTGCCGCTAACCGCTGTGTGCATAGCACCAGATGCTAATGCTAGCTCAGCTCTGGGGCTTCTACACGACACCATCAGCAGCAAAGAGAGCAAGTATCCTGAGGCTATTCACATAATTTCTGGGGATTTCCATCATGCAGATCTGAAAGCAGTTCTCCCCAAATTCCATCAACACATAAAGTGTGCAACCAGGAGAAAAAATACACTGGACACGCTGTACACAAATATCAGACAGGCCTATAGGGCTAAACCGCTAGCACACCTTGGCCAGTCTGATCATACGTCCCTGCTTCTGATTCCTGCATATACCCCCCTCAGGAAACAAGCTCCCACTGCGACGGGACTATCACCACATAGCCTGAGGGATCGCTTCAGCTACTTTCACTTCAGAGCTGAGGAGGTTTTTGATCACCAGGACCTGAGCCACTGTACAGCAGTTCGGATTACATCAGATTCTGCACCAGACGATGTCTGGGACAGACGTATTAGGATTTAACCAAATAGGAAGTCCTGGATGATACAGAGATGGTACAGAGTCTGTTGAAGGCCAGGAATACTGCTTTCAGGCTAGGGGATGGGGCACTTTATAGTGCAGCCAGAGCAAACCTGAAGAGAGGCATCTGACAAGTTAAGGCAGCATACAGAAGGAGGATAGAGGACCGTCTGAGGAGCAACAACACCAGGCAAGTGTGGCAGGGTGTCCAGCACATCACTAGCTACAGATCCAGGAACTCCTCAACCGCAGTTGGAGATGCTTCTCTGGCAGAGCTGAACATCAACTAACTTTGACGACTTTGAGGTGACATAAACAGCAGCTCCATCACAGTTGGCTGTCACAATGGTAACACACTCACGGTGGAAGAGTATGAAGTGAGGCAGGTAATGAGAAATGTGAATCCGAGGAAGGCTGCAGGACCAGACTGTGTCTGGACGGGCACTGTGCAGATCAACTGGCTGGAATCTTCACTAGAATTTTCAACCAGTCTCTGTCCCAGGCCACTGTCCCGTCCTGCCTCAAATCCTCCATCATTGTTCCCTGCTGAAAAAATCCATCACGGACAGTCTTAATGACTTCTGCCCATTGACACCATGTCATTATGAAGTGCTTTTTTAGAAACTGTGTGATCATGTCATCACATATGCCTGCCTGCAGACCTGGACCCATTTCCAATTTGCTTACAGATCCACAGGGAGGGCCCTTCGGCCCACAGCCCTTCACGCATGCGTCCCTGACCCACCTGGGCCTATGCCAGACTGCTCTTTGTGGATTTCAGCAGTGTTCAACACCATCCTCCCGCAATGACTGGTGTCCAAACTGGCAGATCTGGGACTTCCATCACTCACCTACAGTTGGATACTGCACTTCTTGTCAGGTTGCTCCCAGAGGATCAGGCTGGGTCCCCACACCTCCACTGCTCTCACACTCAACACTGGGACATCGCAGGGTTGTGTGCTCAGCCCGCTACTCTATACCCTCTACACATACGACTGTGACCCCACTCACCACAGCACCAAGATCAAAAAGTTTGCGGATGACAGCGACATTGGTCAGGCTCATCTCAGGCAAGAAGGGTGAGCTGGCATACAGGGACAAGGTGGAGCGGTTGTCAGAGTGAGTGCAAGTCAATGGCTTTGCTCCCTCAATACCACAAATGAAGGAACATGTTATTGACTGAAAAGAACAAACGACATCAGCCACTCATCATTGCCAGGGCCTGTGTGTGGAGGCGTGCGGTGTTCAGGTTTTGGACAGTGAGCTGAAGGATGACCTGACCTGGGCGTAACACCAGGGCTGCTGAAGAAGGCACAGCAGAAACTGTATTTTCTGAGAATCCTCAGAAAAAACCATCTCCCCCAACCATCTGCTCCTTGCCTTCTATCACTGCTCTACAGAGCGTGTACTCACATGCCAGACTGTATTTGTGGTATAACGCTGCACTTTCCTCCAAGAAAGAAAAAAGCTGCTCCACAGAGATCATCAGGTCGCCAGAGAATAATTGACTGTACCCTCCCCAACCTGGAACAAAGCTACACCTCCCGATGCACGCAAAAAAGCCATAGAGATTTCACAGGACTCATCACATCCTGGTCATTGCCTCTTCCAGCTCTTGCCATCAGGCAGAGATACAGAGCAATGAAAACACGGACAAACCACCTTGAAGCTTGATTTTTATTAGGCAATCATGACCCTTGAACTAAAATAAAAAACTGCTTCTATCATTCCCCCCATATTGCAATAATAGGCCGGTCAACCTGTGCAATTTGTACTTTTAACCAGTGCAATTTTCTTCTAACAAGGTGCAATTCTTTTTGTATATATTGCAGTGAACTTTTATCATTTTATTACTATTTTTATTACTATTGTTATTTATATTCTTTCTTCTTGTCTTTTAACTATTATGCCTCACACTGAGTCAACTGCACCTTCAATCTCATTGTTCCTTTGTAAAAAGTGACAATGACAATAAAGATTTATCTTATCTTATCTTATCTTATCTTATCTTATCTTATCTTATCTTATCTTTATTTTTATCTTATGCTTTGAAAAACTAAAAGTTAATGGTTAATTAAAATAATAGTGGTTTTGTTCCTTCATTTTTAATTAATTGTTAAGAATCATTATACAAGAGGCACAAAATCACAAATTTTGACTTGCTCCCGCAACTTTATTGCAACAAAACCTAAAAACACTGCAGGTTTCATCGCAATTTTTTAGAAAAGCTGACGTAAAATCTGACATTTAAGGCCGCAACAATCTCAAAAAAGGTCAACAAAATCCTGGAGGAGCTGATTGTTATACAGTCAACTATTTCCAAAGCCTAAGAATATAATTAATTTTTTCTTACAAAAACTAATTGGGCGTCACCCATATACAATTTCTAACATTTTTGGAAGTTTTGACAGCTTATTTTGTGCTTTGTTTCGCTCATTCTGCAGAAGTCCCCAGTATTTGCTACATTTTTTTGCTCACTTCTCTCTCAGGCCTTGGGCAAGAAACTTGGGATATTCCTGGTCTGACAAATGCAGAAGTTCACATGTACCCCCTGGTGGCACAACAAGAAGATGCAAACAGATGGCAGCTGTCTTGAATAAAGACATGTTTGAAAGGTTTCAGCTGAGTCGGCCATATGTGACGCTCAGGTGGAAAAAAACTATGAAGCAAGTATGACAGATTAGAATATACATGCATACATATATATACATATATATATATATATATATATATATATATATATATATATATATATATATATATATATATATATATATAAGTCTACCTTCTCATTGTTGTTGTTTTTATTTCTGCACATTCTTTCCAATAAGATTCACTTTGTATATCCTGGAATATGTCACAAATACAAGTACTGTATAAGACTGCATTAATACACATGGAAGTCATATTTATATGTTTCTGTACAGTACCTTGGAAATATTAATGATAATTAAAACGTTATAAAGTATTTTTAGGATGATGCAGAAAAGAACGGCACTGGATTTCTCTTAAAGCATGAACTCTTTTAAATAACACTACCTGCTTTTGACATAGAAATTTAATTTTACAACCTTATAACTTAAAAGTATCATATAGCATTATTTAAAAGGCATATTTTAAAGGATGCACATGTAAAGCCTTTAAAATAAGTTTTTTAAATATTCTTTTTTTTTAAACCCAAATTTTATTCGTTTACATGCATCCTTTAAAATAAGATTCCCTAATCCTGGGTTGTGTCGCAAAAAAATACTTTTATGAGTTCATTTTAGGGTGCCACCAAGTCTGAAAAGAACTTATTTTCCACTTCAAAGAGCCCTCCACAATAACGCCGAGCTTCTATTAAAGCTTTATTAATAGAAGCCAATTAACGCATTATCACGCAACCATAACACCCTGTCTTAAAAGAGTTTAGTTAGGAGCCTCTGAGTAGGCGTAGACTCACTAAATTAAAAAATAAAATCCTCCAGGTTGTCTGATTGTTAACTTTGCCCTGGAAATGTGCGTAATGCGATCATTTATTTGCCTGATATCAGCCCCATCTGTGCGTTTTGTGTATTTTTTGCATGCAGAAGCAGCACTGGGGAATTGGGTTTGATGCGCACGGCGCGCAGAATAACAATATTTTCTTTCAGGCTGGCGCAAGAGAGGAGGAGAGGAGAGGCGGGAGAGGGAGAGGGTGCACCCTGTCATATAGGCTTTGACTGGAAACAAGGAAAAAAGCATTGCTTAAGACCTGCAAAAGGGAATCCGTGGATACTTGAAGGACGTGACGGGCGAGTTCTGTGCTCTCTCTCTCCTGGCACCACACACGCACACACACACACACACACACCTACATACACACTTTCTCACACACGCACACACGCACCCACTCCGCCGCCCCGAGCTGGAGGATTATAACGGGAGTGCGGTGGATGAAAATCGGTTTGCGTGGGCACATGCCCGTGCCGTGCCGTGCACCACTCGTGCTGCCGCGTTTCCACCACCGCAGGCAGGGAAAGCAGAAATATGTGAACAGGCTGAGGATAATCAGGTGACAGTCGACATATTTCCCAAAATTCCCACGAGCTCTTTTGACAGGAGCAGCAAAGCAGCAGCAAGCAGCATCCTCTCTTGCCTCTCCTCCCTCTCCTCCTCCTCCTCCTCATCCTCTTCTGGTCCATTCATGCCGGGCACATCACACTCTCATCCATCCTGACTCTTCTGAAACATTTGGATATTGTTTAAGAAATACACACATTTTATCTGCAGAGTGTCTTCATATCTGCGCAAACAGTAACCGGTGGAATGAGGGATTTTAATTAAACGCGCGACGAACCGGATTTGGCTTCTCCTAAAATCGGTGAGTTTCTCATTTCTTTTATTTCATCCTTAAAACTTATTACATACTAAAGTACTGGTGTTTGGGAAGTGAACGACATGGTCAGCAAATAGTGTAGAGGGTTGGTGTTATGATGGTTCGAGAATATAGAATTTGGGGAAAAGGAGTTAATTTATTAATATTTAATAGACTGGCGAGAGGGATTGAAACGCCAACAGAAAGGTCTTAACTATTTAAGAACGAGACGATTTGTTCTCTTGTAGCTGATATTAATGCCAGGTTAAACAGATGCTCGAGGTGTTTGATTTGGCTCCTCTCCAAGACTCACTTCGAGAGAAATGTACGGCTTCATATCCAATATGCAGTTTGTGTAACTCTTCTTTTGCGTATGTTCGAAAATAAAGTAAAGGAATGATTTAAGATTTATTATTTAATAGCTCTAAAATACTTACATATATTCGTATATATGTATATAAATTTATTGCCACGTACGTTTCACGCGCAAGGAATTTGCTTTTTATTGGTGGTAATGTAAGTTAATGTATTTGAAAAATGTATACAAGCTAATAATATTATTATAAACAATATAATAAAGTAGTACGGATCAACATATATATGTCACACTCGGTTGTGGTGCAGCTGTTTTCTGTGCTGTGGTGTGAAACACAATGACAAAAATCCACTTACTCTCTAGGTACTAATATAAATTATACCTCACTTTCATTTTAAACCTCATAAAGGATTTATATATATATATATATATATATATATATATATATATATATATATATATAATATACATATATACATATATACATATATATATATATATATATATATACAGTATATGGCATAGAGAAACAGACATAATGATGCTTTAAAATATATAATTGAATATTTAAAGACAGTGCAGTTCTTTTAAGAATAAAGTTTGAATTCAGTTCAGTTAATATCTCACTAGTTATAATTTGACAGGCATATTTATGCAACATATAATAACACTTAAGAGTGCAGCGTGATCATTTTAAGACCTAAGTCAATTAAAGTCAAAGTGCAATTTATGATTAATTGCAGTTCAAAATTGCAAATTTTAAAAATGTGTCATCACTTTTCACTCTGCTTTTCCAGTTTGTTAGCTTCCCTTCCGCTGTGTAGAAAGCACAAAGACGGTTCCGGTTCCGGGAGTAGGATGATGTAGGATGATCCCCGTGCAGCGTGTCAAGGCTCAGCCGCAAATATGGCAGGTGAGCGGCGAGGTGGCGCCGGTGCTCTGGATGCTTCCCGGTACCGGACCCGGTCTCTGTCCCATGGGTTCCGCCGCTCCAGCTCCAGTTCCGGCTCCATTGATTCTCTCCTCCGGTCCGCCCCCTCTGATTCGCGCTGTCTCTGCCTGGAGACTGTCTTGCGAGCCGTTGCTGCCCCTGGTGCGACCTCCGGAGCCGGTGATTGGGCAATTCCCTCTGCACAATGTCCAGGTAACTCTTCTGTTTTGTTCCTCACAGCTGCAAAATGAATGAACCCGAGGGCTTGAATCGACGGTAACTGGACTACTTTTCACAATCTATGTAGGCGTCTCACCTCTCATCCCAGAGGCTTCACACGGTGTGTGGATCAAGGTGTGAGGTGTTGGTTTCACCATGACCAAGGTGTGAACCATTTGCAGGTGGTTGGTCCTCATTAAAGTCATCTGGAAAGAGAGCCTGTGTGAGCCATTGCGAGTCTCTGGGAGTCTTCGTGAATCTGTATGTGTTGTGAGACTGCAAGTCACTTCAAGTCGTTTCAAGTCTGCTTGAGTTGTTGTGGGTTGTTGTGAGTCTGAGTCATTGTGAGTCTGTGTGAGTTATTTCAAGCCTGTGGGAGTCTGTGCAAGTGATACTTTGAGTCTGTACGAGTCTGTGTGAGTTACTGCGAGACTATTGCGAGTTGTTGTGAGTCAATTGTTCCAATTCATTGTGAGTCTGTGCGAGTCATTGGGAGTCTGAATAAGTCTGTGCAACTGGTTGTGAGTTTGTACAAGTCATAATGAGTCATTTTGTTTGAGTGGTTGAGAGTCTATATGGGTCTGTGTGAGTCATTGCAAGTCTGTGTGTATTGTGGGTCTGTGCAGGTTGTTGTGAGCCTGTGTGAACTGTTGTGAATCTGGGAGAGCTGGGAGTTGTTGAGCGTCTGTGTGGGTCATTACGAGTTGTTGTGAGCGTCTGAGTTAAGTTACTGAACGAGTCATTACTGTGTTGGATTTGTCAGTTTGAGTCTGTGTGTGTTATTGTAAGTGTGTATCAAGTTATTTTGGAGATTTGAGTGAGTTGCTGTGAGTCAGTGCGAGTTTTTGCAAATCTGTTGGAGTTGTTGTGCGTCTGAGTCACTGAGTGAGTGTTCGCAAGTGTGTGTAAATATTGTGTATGTCTGACTCTATGGCTGTTGTTGAGAGTTATGAGTCATTACTCATAAGTTTGTGCAAGTGTGTGAGTCATTGCAAGTGTGTGTATCATTGTGAGTTGTTATGAGTCATTGTGAGTTGCTGCGAGTCTGTGCAAGTCTGTGCGAGCCATTGTGAGCTGTTGTGAGTCATTGCAAGTGTGTGTGCATCACTGCAAGTTGTTGTGAGTCTGTGCTAGTCTTTACAAGTCTGTGTGAGTTGTTAAGAGTCTGTGTGTCATTGCAAGTCTAGATGAGTCTTTTTGATTTGTTGTGAGTTGTTGGAAGCTTGTGTGAGTTGTTTTGAGTCTCTGTTATTGTCATTTCGAGTCTGTGGCAGTTTGTGTGAGTAATTGTGAGTCTGTACTAGTCGTGAGTATGTGTGAGTTACTGCGAGTCTGTGGAAGTCTGTGTGAGTCGGTGTGAGTCCTTGTGAATCTGTGTGAGTTGTTGTGAGTCATTGCGAGTCTGTGTGAGTCATGATTAAGAGTCATTGTGAGTCTGTGAGTTATTGTGTCTTTGTGACTTGTGGTGAGTCATTGTGAGTTTGTGCAAGTCATAGTGAGTCTGTTATTAGCTATTGTGAGTCTGTCTGAGTTGCTGTGAGTCAATGTGAGTTTGTGCAAGTCATACTGTGTCTTTCATTAGTCATTATGAGTCTGTGGGAGTTGTGAGTCACTGAAGTCTGTGTGAGTTGTTGTGAATCTGTGTGAGTCGTGAGGCTGTGTTTGTTGTTGTGAGTCATTGTGAGTCTGTGCAAGTCATTGTGAATCATTGCGAGTCTGTGCGAGCCGTTGTGAGTCATTGTGAGTCTATGCGAGCCACTGTGAGTCATTGTGAGTCTGTTATTAGCCATTGTGAGTCTGTGTGAGTCATTGTGAGTCTGTATGAGTTGTGAGTCTGTGTCCATTGTTGTGAGTCATTGTGAGTCTGTGCGAGTCACTGTGTGTCATTGTGAGTCTGTCATTAGCCATTGTGAGTCTGCGCGAGTCATTGTGAGACTGTGCGAGTCATTGTGAGACTGTGCGAGTCATTGTGAGCCTGTGTGTTGTGAGTCTGTGTCCATTGTCGTGAGTCATTGTGACTCTGTGCGAGTCACTGTGAGTCATTGTGAGTCTGTTATTAGCCATTGTGAGTCTGCGTGAGTCATTGTGAGTCTATGCGAGCCGTTGTGCTGACACGTGGCGCTACAGTGTGCTGCTGAGGCTAATAGGATGACCCTGGGTCTGGATTAGCATATTGCCCATTAAGCAGAAGTTTATGAATGAGGTTTGAGAACGTAGCAGTGAGAGGGGGATGAGTAGACGAGTGCGGGGCTGTCATTCTCCACGCAGCAGCTCTGTCTCACCAGCGGGGGCGCCAGCGTGTGACCCGGCGCCGCACTGAAACGAGGGAACGATGTGTCGCTCCGCTGAACGAATGAAGCGGACCTTGTGTTCCTCATATCATTAAAGTGTCATTCAGAAGGTTCCTGCCTCACACTCACTCAACCGAGACGGCCGTGTGTGTGTGTGTGTGTGTGTGATGGAGAGAGATAGACGTGCAAGAGATAAAGACGAAGTGTGTGTCTGTGTGTGTATGTGGGGTGTGTGTGTGTGTTTAGGGTTTTATTGTATATCTGTGTGAAGTGTGCGCTTCAGACAGACCAAATGAAAAATTGAAATGAGAGAGAGAGAGAAAGAGAGAGATAAAAAGGAGAGGGACAGAGAGGGAAAGAGAAACAAGAAAGAGATTAAAAAAAGAAAGAGGAAAACAAAGAGAGAGAGAGAGAGAGAGAGAGAGAGAGATAAAGATGGAGAGGAAAAAAGAGAGGGAAGTGAGTGAAAGGTTAGAGGAGATGAAAGTAAAAGTTAGATTACAGATTGTAGATGGGTATACGTGTTAAAAGAAAAAAAAAACAAGTATAGGGAGAGAGAAAGAAAGAGAGAGAGAGGGAAAGAAGAAAAAGAGAGAGAAGGCGAAAGAGGGACAGGTAGGAAGAGAAAAAAGAAAGGAATAGACAAAGAAAGAAAGAAGGAGAGATGAGTAGACTATGAGGAGGAAAAGAAGAGAGGGTAATAGAGGGGTGAGGGAACAATGAGAAAGAGAGACCGAGGAAGAGAGGGAGAGAGAGAGGGACAAGAAAGAAAGAAAGAAAGAAAGAGAGAAAGAAGAGGACTGAAAGAGGGGTAGATGGGGAGAAAAAATAGATTAGAGAGAAACAAAGAAAGACAAGCAGAGTATGGTGGAGAAAGGAAATGAGAGAAGTAGAGGAAGAGAGAGAGACAGAGAGATAGATGAAGATGGACAGAGAGAGAGGAAAAGAAAACGTGAGGGAAAAATGAAGAGACAGAGGGTAAGAAGGGAGGACAGTGGGTAATAAAAAGAAGAGACAGAGAGCGAGAGACAAAGAAAGAAAGAAGACAAGTAGAGGGAGGGAGAGAGAGAGAGAGAGAAAGAAAGAGTTGACAGAGAAAGAGAGGGAGGAAGAAAGAGGGAGCGAGAAAAGGAAAGAGGAACAGAGGGAGAGAAAGAGAGAGAGAATGAGGGAAAGAGAGGGAGAGAGAAAGAAAGAGGAAAAGAGAAGAAAAAAAAGGAAAGAGAAGCAGAGGGAGAGATGGTGGAGAAAGAAAGAAAGAAAGAAAGAAGAGGATGAGAGATGGGGAGGAAAAAAGAAAGGAATTAGAGAGAAAGAAAGATGAGCAAAGTATGAAAGAATAAGAGAAATAGACAGACGAAGATGAAAAAAGGAACAGAGAGAGAAAAAGTGCGAAGAAAAGAAGAGAATGAAAGAAAAAAAAGAGGAAAAGAAAAAAAGAAAGGACAGTAGAGAGAGGGAGAGATGGTGGAGAGAGCGGGAGAAAAAGACTGTACTAAATGTGTTCACACTGCATGAGGACGAGCATTATTTTATTATTTTATTTATTTATTGGGTGAAAGTGCTGGTTTAAATGTGCCTCGATTTCCCTGCAGTGTCTTGACCTTCATGCTTTTTTTGGGAAATTGATTTGATGTTTTTGAAAAGGTGGGAAAACATAACGGACAGAAAATTAACCTTTTTACTTCTTATATTGATATTTTGCTTTGGTTCTGGAATCAGTAAATTGAGGAGAAATCAGCCTCATGATGACTAATGAACACTCAACAAAATATCTTCATGTCCTACGTATATTTGTATTTACTTCACGTTCCCCGCACATAATGACTAGTGTAGTCTTTTCTGACGTATGTTTTCTCTGTTAGCTACGTTTAAACGGTAACCTTTAACACGCACAATGAACATCGATCAGAAAACACCTGCTGGTTGGAAATGCTTTGTAAAGACACAAAAATAACCCGTATTTTGTGACAATCAGTGTTGTGCAAGTTACTTCCAAAATGTAATTATAGTTATAGATGAACACTGTAATTTCAAAGTAATCGGTTACATTACAATGTTACTCTCTCTGAACTGTAATGTGTTACACGACTCCTTTTGAGTAAATTTCACCAAAATAAGTGTGGCAGTAGCACAGAGTAAAATGCTAAAATGTAGTTTACTGCAGCTCATTCTACATCCAGTGGAGGGTGATGTGGTGCAGCATAATTCATTCATTCATTCATTATCCAAACCGCTGTATCCCAACTGGGGTCGTGGCGGGGACCGGAGACTATCCCGGGAACTTTCGGGTGCCAAAACACCGCTGGGCACACACACACACACACACACACACACACAGTCACACACACATTCACGCCTTACGGGGGCAAATTTAGAGTCGCCAATTAACCTATAGTGCATGCCTTTGGACTGTGGGAGGAAACCGGCGTGCCCGGAGGAAACCCACGCAAAGAGCATGCAATCTCCACACAGAAAGGCCCTACGGCCGTCCCCGGGGTTCGAACCTAGAATCTTCTCGCTGTGAGGCAGTGTAGCATAATGACTGTAGAGATACACTATGGAGGAAACAGCTCTTTTACTCACTTATTTTACTCTCTCACTAAATTTTGGTTAAAAGTGTGTTGTAATGTGCGTTACTGAAATATGTAATGAATATAATATTACTGAAAATGTATTAGTCATGATTTATGTTAGTGTTACAACAAAGAAGGACCATCCGAATGTGGAGTACCATTTCTTAACCTCTTCAGCATTACTAGACAGTCCCTCCAGTATTTTTTGAGATTGTTGCAGCCTAAAATGAATGATTTTGTGGCAGTTTTTCTAAAAAAAATTGTGATGAAATTTGCAGTGTTTTTAGGCGTTTTGTTGCAATAAAGTTGTGGGAGCAAATAAAAGTTGTGGAAAGGTTTGCGATTTTGTCCCCCTTTAGAATGTTTCTTTAACTGTTAATTAAAGGGAAGGGAACAAAAGCAGCATTTTAGAGCAAAGCTGACTGGACTCCATGTCCCAGCGTTATGTAGAGCACAAGCAGAGAAAAATAAAGCCACGTGATACATAAAGCTGCACTGATCATTACCATCATTATACATGATGATCACCTCTATCCTCAACACATCATACAACATATGTGACCCTCCACGGCAAAACCAGTCGCTTGTCGCAGCAGAGTTTTCTGAGAAAAACGAGCGTTTATGTTGCGTGAGGTAAAATTGTGGATTTTTTGTTTTTAGTGTTTTGAAACAGTGAAGGGTCTATACTGTATTGTTGTGAATAAATTTCGCAGAAAAACTTATTCATTCAATGCAGGTATCGTTTTGAAGCTTGATTTCTGCCCTTTCATGAAAACATCATAACTCAATTTTGAAAATTTGCGACAAGCGACTGGTTTTGCCGTGGAGGGTCACATATATTATAGAGCACTGTAGAAATAAACTCAACTCAACTGAAGTGAATGTGGTGGAGCTGAGCTTCTTTCTGCACCGCAATTACCACATCATTTCCCACCGAGTTGCTGCCTGCTTTAGTTTCTCTTTCTCTCTCTCTTTATCATGTCTATCGTGTTGTGTGTCATGTGCAAAGACCAACACACCAGTGGAATTGTCTTTTCTGTGTGTGTTTACTATGTTTTTAAGCCTCAACCAATCAGTCAAGTTGTCTGGATGGAGCACATTATTGATACGGAACAGGTCAAATGCAGCAAAATGTCCTAATAAACCTCATTTAAATAAAACCAAACAAGAGTAACGTGCCTGATTTGACCATGTAAGAAGTACATATTCATGCTAAAAATCTAGTAAAAGTTCAAAGTTGGCACAACAATAAATAATCAAGTAAAGTACAGATTCCCCAAAATTCTACTTAAGTACAGTAACCAAGTATTTGTACTTTACTACTTCCCATCTCTGATGTGGAAACATCTGATTTATTCATGTCTCATGTACTGATAGCACTAATGTTAACGTCAGAGCTTTTCGATACTACTGTCTTTCAAAATTAAGCCCCGGGGCAGGTTTAGTACCAGTTTTTGGTACCTAATGGCAGGGTCGGACTGGGACTAAAAAACTGGACTTTCTCCCAAACAGGCTCGACTTCAACTAGACTTCTAGGCTCCATATGGATTTTTCACTTGACAAATTATTGCATTAGCGCCCCCTGCTGCTGATGGCTGTTTGTCAAAATTATTCTTCCCCACCCAACCGTCCCAAAAAAGAGGTGAACGTGAAGCGCCAACTCTCCTAATTAGTCACGCCGTCCCTGCACAGGCACAAAATTTGCAACGGCCCACCAGGCATTGCCCGGTACGCCAGATTACCAATCCAGCCCTGCCTAATGGGAATCTGGTCCTCACAAACCACAATATCCCCATAAACCATAAAAATAGACAAATAACAGTTTTCCCTACCTTTTAGGAGACAGTCAGATCCTCACAACCTCATAAATACATTTAAACACACCAACCTACTGCTAAATGGCATCAGAAATGTGAAACCCACTCCAGTTTCCCAAAAATGTTTTTTATTGCTCTGCTCCCAAAATTTGTATTCATAACTTGTGACATTATTCCTCAAACTGTCAGTTCGGTTTTCGCTGCCCCTTTTTCTCTTTTCGTTACTTTTTTTGCAATAGAAACCGTCACAAAGCATGTTTTCTGGAATTGCACAACCTCACCCCCAGTGAGAGAGCCCCCGGCTGTTGAAATGAGGAAATGTTGCCGTGGGCAACATGAACAGCAGCTAAGTTTTCACCTCGCCACACCCGCAACCCAAAAACCCCGCAAAAAACTAAATCATCCCTAACATCCCCTGATGTTTGCTTTCTAGAGTTAGTTTTTGTGATCTTAACACAACAAAAGTTGTTTCATTATGATGAAGTTTAGTTGCCTTGACAATCCAAAAGTCATTTTCACATTTTTCTTGTGGGAATTGATAGGATATTATCAATATTATCAATATCAATGCTATTGTTGATTCTGCTTATCAATCCAACTCCTTATCAATTTCTGAGTAGTTTTTAGAATGCCAAAAAAGTAGTTCTACACAGTCTGTTATTTTTCCCAAAATAATGTCTGTACAAGACTGTGAACATCAACACATTCATGTTGATATTCAGAGTTGTTATTATGCAGAGACATTCTATGGCTTAGTTTATGAAGAACAATAAGGTTAGTGCACGTGGAAACACTTCTTTAACCATTTGGAATCCATCTGGATATAGAATAAAATTATTTGATAACAAAAAATGATTTTTTTTTCTAAATGTATTCTTTACTCTCTAACATTATTGAATGATAAAAATATTTTCTGATTAATTAAAAATAAACGGCATTTTTTGAGCATTTGGACTCATTTTGGCCTTTAACGCATATTGCATATGCTACTGACTGTAATCTTGTGAAACATTACTACACTATTGCACTCGCCATAGTAATTTTGTAATTTGGCGTATAATTTTAGTTTGCAATTTCAGCTCTTGGATACAATTCTACCATTTTGCTGTAAATGTACTCAGATTAGCACCAGTGTACTCTGCAGAATCCGTCTGAGATTGTCCATGTAGCAGCATGTGCGTTACAAACGTAAAGTGAAAGTAATTCTCACCATTTTTTCTTGTAATAACGACATAAAATTCATTTTCCCGAGATCACAACTTTTTACAAATGTTTCTCTTGATTAACATATTGAAAGTTATTTTCTTGAAATTACAATTTATTTTTCTGCCTAACAACATAACAAAAAACCTTTTCTCAAGATAAAAAAGTGAATCACAGGTTATTTCTCAAAAAGTCATTTTTACAGTTTATTTTTTTTCTGCCTTATGGCATAATGAAAGTTTTTTCTTGTGATCTCAACATAACGAAAAACATTTTCTTGAGATGACAGCTTATCATATAACACTCCATATAACAGGTTAAATGACTGTGGTTACTTATTTTTCTCTAAATCAACATATTCAGTTATTCTCTCACTTTCACAAATATTTTTTCTCCTAATTCTGACAACAAAATTCAAATTTTTTCTCTTGATCTTTACATGACAAAAGTCATTTTCTTGGCGTCGTTATTTTTCTCCCTCAACATTACTCCTCAAACAGTTAATTCAGTTTTCGCTGCCCCTTTTACTTCTTTACGTTATTTTTTGCAATGGATATCGTTGTGTTTTCTGAAATCACAGATCCTGACCCCCGGTGAGAAAGCCCTCGGCTGTTGAAACGAGGAAACGTTGCCGTAGGCAACAGCAGCCCCACGCTTTCAACCCCGCCCCCCTCCAAAAACGCAATTCCTCCGAGTGTAAAAACTGCAGTTACTCTGTGAGTTATTAAAGGCTTAGGTTAAATACTAAAAGCGAGTCTCAAGGGAACGTGGTGTATGAACATGGTTAACAATGTGTAAAGACTAACAGGGTTCACCACTCGCACTGTCATTTGATTACACACTTCGATCCCATTTACTCCTTTAAATCCTTTCTTCTTGTTCACATATCAATACTTGTGCCTTTCATGGTCTCTTACCCCTCCATTAGCTGGATCAGGTGCATATACGATTCACTGGATTAAACAGGAAAATAAAGGATCAACATATATACAGCAGAACAAAGTGTTTGGAAGTTCGATAGACAACATGAGCATCATTCTTGTCATAATCAGCAGATCAAAAGTTATTTTTCTAAAATAATTTTCTCAAGTTTCTTCGATTATGACATAAAGTAAGTCATGTTCTCAGGATCAAGTAATTTTTCTCTGATCTTGACCTAAGTATTTGCAGTATCAGCAGATTTAGAATATCAATATCATTTTCGACATAAAAAAGTGGTATCGTGCCATGTCTAGTCATTTTTCTGGTAATCTCACAGTAAAACCTCTTAACCCAGGGGTCTGCAACCTTCAGCATCAAAAGAGCCATTTTGGCCATTTTCCCACCAAATAGAATTTATGTGGAGTCACAAAACCTAATTGACCTCTTAAAATGTAGATAACAAAGCATATTTGGTTTAATAGTTATGCTACTGTGTGTATAAAAAACTACTTTTTTGCATTTAAGATTTAATAGAGGTGACCAGTGAGGCATATTTCTGTTGAGAAAACATGATTACAAGGTAAACTTGAACTCCAAAATAAGAAGTTTTTCAATGTGTAAAAATGACATCAAAATAAAATATAATAGCCTTAATTTATTTACATTATTTTGTTAAAGCTACAGGGAGCCACACATTGAGCCATGGCAGAGGGATGAAAGAGCTGCACGTTGCAGACCCCTGGCTTAATCCAGCTGGGGTCGCTGGGGACCGGAACCTTACACACTTTACGGACCAATTTAGAGTTGTCAGTTAACCTGTATTGCATGCTTTTGGACTGTGGGAGGAAACTGGAGCACCCGGAGGAAACCCACGCCTACATGGGGAGAGCATGCAAACTCCACACAGAAAGACTCAGGACCTTCTCGCTGTGCCGCCCTGCCTGTATATTGTGCTATCTTACTTTGACTGTCATTTTCTATTTCTTACTATGTTTTATTTTGAGTTTTATTTTATGTTTTATTTTCTGGTAGTGTTTTTATTAATTTATAGTCACTATGTACAGCACTTTGGTTCGATCCAGTTGTTTTAAAATCAGCTCTCTAAATAAAGTTGGTATGATATGGTAGTGACGAGTCTCATGAATTCGAAATAATGAAAGTTGTTTTCCTCAAGAACAAAGTTTTTTTATTATTATTATTATTATTATTATTATTTTTATAATTAATAATAAATACTAATAATATTTTCGCGTCTCTTCTCCACCTCTCATGATTATGTTTCCAGTGGGAGTTTTGGGTCGGCGTCCTTTAAATACTGGGTTTCCGGCCTTCGGCAGGTTTGGAGCTGGTACCAGTTCTGCCCCCGTCTACCACACCGTCCTGCCCCCCCTCGCCAAGGCCTGGCTGCAGAAAGCGAGCGCCAGACTACAAGGTGAAAACCTCTGCTCCACTTGTGATTTTTACAGCAGTGTTCTACAGAAGCATGAACTGAAGGTATTCAGGCGCTTCGCTACAACCTCACAAACTATAAATATAATCTCTGTGTGACCCTGGAACTGCTTAGGAACTCTGAAGTGGTGAGAATCTGACATTATTTACAAAATTTATGCTTTATTACATATAACAAACTTTCAGACTACTAGCTATATTAAATATTAGGGGTGCACTGATCCAACTTTTTCAGTTCCGATATTGATATCGTTACATGTGCTTTGGGTCTGATCCGATCCCGAGTAGCGCTGCAAAATCAACTCTATGAGACTTGCACGTTATGCGGGGAATTTATTAATTGGTCTGGAACAACTTCGAATCTGTTTAGACATAAACCACACATACCGTCAGAATCACAAGATGTTGAACTTAACAGACATCATATTGATTCACTCTGTATATGAAAGTATTTATTGAAAATGTTGCATAAAAATGCATAAGAATGATATTCTGTGTGATGGCTTACCTACTTTCACGTGTGTGGCTTACGTGACTCGCATGGATCCTCACTCACTCAGTAAAGTGTTCCAGTTTAAAAAGTGAACTAGTGCCATTGTGTTGGTTGGAAAATATCATCGATTTTTGGAATGCATATTTGTGACCCTCCACGGCAAAACCAATTAAACATACATAAATTTCAAAATTGAGTTATTATGTTTTCATGAAGGGGCATAAATCAACCTTCAAAACGATACCTATATGGAATGAATCGGACGACATATGACTGAGATATCAACATTCAAAGGTGGTTTCCTATCCCGCCAAGTGAAAGCGGAGAAATCTGTACAAAGTTGACTATATAAGTAACCTCCTGGGCAGCAGTGCGGTCATGACTCGTTGCATTCTGATAGCCTGCTGCATTCACAGTCACACGGATAGCCTACCTGCGTTAGGTTAACTGAACTCGGGAGACGAAGAGCTAGTTAACCAGTAGATTTAGCGTAAATATTGAAGTAGAGCGGTCAAAACAGAAACTTTTAACATTCTTAACAGATTAGATTCCTCACCTCAAGAAAGTCACGTTTTTAGGAAAGGAGTAAGTTTTTCAGTGAAATTTATTCACAACAGTACAGTATAGACCTTCCACTGTTTCAAAACACTGAAAACAAAAAATCCAAAATTTTACCCCACGCAACATAAACGATCATTTTTCTTGGAAACCGCCATTGCGACAAGCGACTGGTTTTGCCGTGGAGGGTCACAAATCGATTTTGAATCGACAAAGAAAGAATCCGTGATTCGATTTGACTCAATAGTTTTTTTACCCACAACATTTATCATGGGTCTTTTGGGTGCAGGTTTATCTGAATAACACTCTGGCTCTGGAGAGCAGCTGGATCGCGCCCGAGGAGTTGGGAATTTTCCAGCGACAGGAAAAGCCGCTGATGATGACGACGACAACGGCGGCCAACCGAGTGGCAATGAACGTCTGCAGACCGACTGCAACTTCCAGAAATTTCCACACGCTGCTCCTGACTCCCAGACGGCTTTCAGGTAGGAGCTGCGGGGATTTTAGTTTACTGGAAAATTAAGCATTTCAGAAGTGTTATACTTTATATTTGTATGACTAATTCTCATCAAACTGAAATGTGGAATTATAAAGAAACTTGCATTTAAAGATTTAAAATTTAAATTGCTTATAAACTAGAGTTTGAATTTTTAAAATATAATTCTTACTAAAACTGGATGCTTAAAGATCTGTCTTTATAATAAATTAAAATAATTAATAATATACATTTGGTCTGTATATTAAATACATGCATTTTCTTACCATTAATAGACATTTAGTTTATATTCTTGTACTTAATTTAAATAGATAAAAATTACAATTTCAATTAAAGTTGAGTAATATTTTAGCTTTATAAAACTTGAATTAATATCTTATAGGTAATAGTAAAAAATTAATTAAAAAACATGATTTATTAGAATTCTTTTAATGTACAATACATTTTGAGTATATTTAATTTTAACATAATCATGTATTTTAACTTAAGATGTTCACAAATCATTTATCAGTGCATCAGCATTTAATTCAAATAATTAAATTAAAGTTGATTAAGTTTTTGGTTTTATACAACGATCACATGTTTAATAGAGTGTAATTTTGCCAATGATCAAACTGTCATGGCGCGGACGAAAATGGTGGAGGACGCAGTGGAATGGGGGATAACACAGAGAGTTTATTAAGGAGGAGGCAGTGCAGGGAAGAAACGAGCAGGTAAAAATAGGGGAAAAAATCCAGGGACAAAATGACAGCAAAAATAGAAGCAAAGTATCAACGGAAAGTTAGGCGACGATTAACGGAGAAAGCCTCTGTGGGGAAACGAGAAGAGTGCGGTACTGGTACTCAAATAAGTCCACATGCTGAAATCATCAGGGTGAAAGAACCGAGGAAGATTCAGCTCAGATTCAGCCACAGCTGAACGTAATGATGAACGCTGGGGTGCTCTAGACAGATCCTAACCTACTAGGAAGGGCACACGCAGTGAAGACAACAAACGCAGAAGTGAAGTGCGCTCTAAACAGGAAGTGAACTACTCGCGAGGACACGCAGTGAAGACAGCGAGAACTCGGAAGTGGGGGGCGAGCTAGTGGGGGAGCTGAAGCTAACCGGAGAACATGAGGACAGACAGACACACAAGGCAGGACACCGAAAGTGAAACCCAGAGGACAGAACAAATTCCCCCAGGTCAGAACTCCAGCATCGTGAGCGTGGCACGGCCGGCAAGGGGGACGCGGCTGTGACAAAAACATGTATTGTTGTATATGATTTGTGCAGAATTTATTTTATATACAGTAAATATTGAGCATATTTTATTAAACATAATCAAATAATTTATTTAAAACTTAATTCATTTAATACTGGCAGTTCATTGTGGTGTATTTAATTTAATTTAACTTTAAACATATTTTTCAGTGTAGTGGCAGTTTATTGTGGTGAATTGAATTAAATTTAACTTAATTTAATGTTAAACATAATTTAAAACATAATTTTGTTTCAGTGTATCGTCGGTTTATCGCGGTGGATTTTTTCGCCCCTCCGCTTCTATTCCGGAATCTTTTAAACAACTTTCCCCTTCTCCTGGGTTTAATCCCTCTCTCCCTTTTTTAGCGGCACGTAAAGGCGCAGGAAGGCTGTCAGCTCGAGTTTTCCGGTGCGTTATGGGAGATCGCGAGGGTTGTCACGGCGTCCCCACGTTAGCACCGTTAGCATGTGGGAGGTGGAGGCCGCCTGATCGGCGCTCGTGAAATCCAGCCGGAATTTGGCGGCGTTTTGCATCTCTCCGGGCGTCGTTTCTCCTGACAGCACGACGCCCACGAATGCTGTAACACGATTTTTTTTGTGCAAGGGAGACTTGCGAGGAAACCCTGCGAGGAAGAATCCTGAAAACTGGAAAAGGGAACAAGCGGAAGTTTAGCAATGTGTCAAGCAGTCGTGCGTGGGTTTAAGATTGTGATTGTGTGATAAGCTTTCAAACACAAACTGCACTCTCATTGGACAAAACTCACCAATCGGAGTTGGGGACTGGTCGTCAGTGATGTGCATTAGCTAACTACAAGCAGCAATGCTACTAACTTCACTCCTTTTTATGTAGCTCATCAGTAGCAAAGATAGCTTTAAAATCACCCTTACAAAAATGTTAGGCTTCTGTCAAACTGTTGCCGTTAACCTTTGGCAATGTTGCCGCAAATTTGGAGCAATATTTTCACATGCAAATAAGGTTTGCAGCAAACTTGTGATAGGCTTCTAGCAAACTTTGTGGAAAACTTATGCACCTGGCAAATTTGTCGCCAAAAGTTCACTACAAGTTTGGTATTACTGCTAAATTATTGTGTTTGCCACAAATTAACCACAAGTTTGTCGCAAATCTGATTTTATTTTTATAGGAGTTACTGTAGCTTTTAAAAGTAACAATTTTTAGACCCTCCCGGATTTGGCAACGCGCCGATCGCAAGTGTTGATGCAAATTCAGCCAATCCCCGCAAACTCATTATTACTGTGCAATTTTGACCAATTACTCCTACTTTTCCGCAATTTTTGACCAATCATTGTCGTGTCCCGCAAATCATTGAGTCATACATCAGTGAACTCACTTCCTTGTTACGCTTAGAAGACGCAGGAAACGTGTGATTAAAAACGCCTCACATTTACTTAAAAAAATAACTAAATGATAAATGATTAATAAAAATAATAGTGGTTTTGTTCGCTTCATTTTAATTGTTAAAGAATCACTATAAAGGGAGACAGAATAGCTAATTTTTCTGTAACTTTGACTTGCTCCCTCAACAAAACTCCTAAAAACACCACAACTTTCATTCCAATTTGCTGCCGCAAAATCAGGCATTGTAGGCCGCAACAATCTGAACAAAGGCTGGCAAAATCCACGAGGAACTGAAATGTCTTCACAATAATAATATAAAATGGCCAAGCGCTACTTTGCTGAAAAAGAAAAAATAGCTTCGATAGTTGACCATATTTACAGTCCAAACTTCATCAGGTAAATAATCGCTAATTATCGTTCATTAATCGTAAACGTGGTCAAATATTTAACCAGAGACATTTCGTCAAGAAAATGAAAACATGATTGTTCTCTTGCAGCAAGACTTGCAAGGTGGTTGCTAGGCGGTTGCTAGGTGTGTGCAAGGTTATTAGGTTAGGGTTAGACTTAGGGTTAACGCAATATGTTTTTCTGGTACAAATAATCAAAAAATACACTAAAACTGTTTGATCTAATCTAAGTATTGAACTGTCGTGCCTACTTACTGTAGCGTGTTTAAATGAGAAATAGCTTCCTGGATATATGTTCTCCACAAGTTCAATATCAAATCCAAAACGACAAAACCTGGCAACACTGAAGCTGGATGGAGCTGAGCGATGACAGAGCAAAAATGTCACTGTTGTAATACACGTCTAGCTAATGCTAGTGCTGTGAATGGAAAACAGTCAGTCTATGACACAATCACATAAGAAATATACTTAAATAACAAACATCTATATATCTAAACATCTGTATATCAAAAACATCTATACAAGCACAGTACACCGCAATAGCTCACATGTTGCAGAGTTGGAACGGCATTTCTAGCGCAAAAACTCTAAAAGTAACAGCCCCAAACAGTGGCTGAGTAATGAAATAATAACGCAAATAACATATTTTAACGGGCAGAAAAATGGACAGAACACGCGAATGAGTGCACGTTTCAAAAAGGCTGTATACACGCACTCCACCACTATAGCGTGTACGTTTTAGAGTTGGAAAAGCATTTCTAGTGTAAAAACTATAGGAGTAGCAGCTCTAAAAAGTGGGTGGAATAATAATAATAATCGTGTTTATTATTATTAACCTAATGAGTGGTCATATTGCTTTGCGGTCATATCGTCCTGCCCTACGATACGTCTGGAGTCCGACTATCTACAGAATGCATTTAAAACCCAATGAAGAATCAAAGTATTAAACTCTTTAAACAACCTTTTGACCTTGGAGCACAATCGAGCCGAGCCAGAACTCCAACTTTTTAGAGAGGACAGTCACGTTTCTGCTTGCTCATCTCTGTTTCAAAGCTTTTGTGTGTCACAGTCTACGTAAGAGGAAAAAAAGAGAAAATGCTCCACAGAGGAGAGAACTCTTCATCTCTCAAGGACTAATCCTTCAACATCACCCAAGTGGAGCTGCAATCTAATCCGTCTCCGTCCAGCTGAGCACCAAAACACTCCCGGAGAAGGATGCAGGGTGGGCGAGCGCATGTCGAGACCAGCAGGACACACTATTAAAGTCACCAAAGTGCACCTTTAACCTGGGCACATTTTATAGGTGGCTGTTACTAGAAACTTGGTGGAGTAATGTTAGGGAGTTGGCCCTGTGCGACCCCAGATGGTTGCTGGTTCATGTCTTGGGCAGGTAAAGGTACCACAGAGGTACTCATGATCACTGATGTGACATCTTTAGTGCGAGCTCACCTCAATATAGGGGCAGTTAGTAGAGTAACGGTTAGGGTCTGTGTCCACCAAACGTGCTGCCAACGCCTATTTTAAATACAAATCCTATGAGCTTCAGCGTTCAGAGCACTAAGCGCTAAGCCCCCAGTGGAGACGGTTGTTTACCACAGTGTTCAGAGCGCTTCAAGTTGAACTATTACAACAGCGCTGGGCTTGTCAATGTCACTTCTCTCTTGCTAGCCAATCATAATCAAAGAAGAGGCGGAACATATACGCTGTCAAGAACTCACCAACAACAATGGTGGCATATCTGGGTCAGCTGGAGAAACCAACTAGTTCAAACGCTAAGATGCCAAGATGCCATTTCTCTCCATTGTAAAGATAATCCTGTCGGCTAAACTACCGATCTCAAACGACCACGTTACAATGTTTACATGAAATACGAATGAGCATGGAAGTTCCCGATGACGCTTTTTGTAACTTAGCAACAAGAAGTGCTGAGAAAGCGCTCTGGAAGTGAGGTTTTGACCGCTTTCAGCACAAAAAATTTGATTGATACAGGCCCTTAAGGAGTTGGGCCTTAATCGGAAGGTCTCTGGTTCAAGTCCCGGACCGGTAAAGGTACCAGTGAGGTACTCATGAGCAAGGTTCCAAGCCTTGCTCCCAAAAAGCCAAAAAGCTGCCCACCGCTCTTTCATGAATGGGACAAGTGCAGAGTTCACATTTGTTTGTGGTGCACTGTGTGCTGTGCTGTGTTCACAATAACAAATAATCACTCACTTAAAGAAAAAGATTCTGATCTGTTTTATTCATAATTCCAGGCACTGCAGCTGTGTTCATTTCTTGTTTGTTTGTTTTGGGGGGAATGATATACAAGTTCAGTGCATTTAGGTCAGATGAATAACTTTGTGAGAAACATTAGCTACTCTAGAATCATGTTTTGTGTTAGCATAGTGAATTATAGCGTTTTGATCTAATAAGTTACTATACATTCAATCTTTCTTTTTTAGAAAAGCAAACTGTAGGGATACACAATAATATCAAAATCGTATCGCAATCAGTCGATAATTGCCTGTTTTAAGTCATCGGCATCAGACCGATACTTACATTTGCCCGATATTTCCACACGATATTTGATGAGGCATTTATTGTATGTGGGAAAGGTAGCGCTTGTGCCAGACATTCCAAAGTCTGAGATGGGATTTTATATGGCAAGCACCTTCTGTCTTAAAGAAGAAAGGGTTGAAAGCAAACAAAACAATACACCTAAAACTTTAATAACACACCAAAAACAGGACACCATTGTGGGGTGGAGTAAAAACAATAGGGAGTAATATGACTAATTAGAAAACTAACTAAACTGAAACGTGTGCAACACTCAGCAAACTGATTAAACCAAACAATACTAAACCAACAGATTAACAGAACTGGGCTAACTGGATGTGGGAACTAAACAGGAGCCAATAAAAAAAAACAAATAATGAAACTAGTTACAAAGAACTAAACTAACACAGGTGAAGCAGATAATTAAGCTAACTAACCAATCAGAGCACAAGGGGGCAGGACAGAGGGAAATGACTAACATACCACACTAGACAGACGGAAGACAGGACAGGAGTGCCCTCTGGTGGCACGCTGGGGTAAAGTCCGGGAGGAGCCGTGGCATATTGCTGTCTAATATGGTAAGTGTTGGGGAGTACCGGAATACATGTACCGGCGTTACGTATTTAGAATACAACATATGAGTAACTGTATTCCGTTACAGTTACCGTTTAAATAGGTGATAATTAGAATACAGTTACTTTGTTGAAATAAATGGATTACACGGCGGTCTTTTCCTGTTTCATATGTGAGGCTATCCCCTCTCCATCCCCTCTCTATCCCCTCTCTATCCCATCTCTAATTTCGGTAATTCCACGCATTACATGTGTTACCCAAACAAAACACGCAATAAGAGGCTCTAATGTAAGCGTCCTGTTAATGTTGGTGGCGTCAGTTACACAATGGACCCGGAGCAGCACAACAGAGCCAGCAGTGTCCGGGCAGGAATGCATTTCTTACTCAGAAATTTCGTCTTTGCTCCTCAACAGTAAATATATTGTCTATTCAGGGAGATTTGGGCCTAACAGCCAATTGGTAGAGAAAATCAAAGAAGAATTTGCAGGATGTGATTGGTACATTCATGTAGTTGTTAAAAGCATGACAATATATTAAGTAATCCAAAGTATTCAGAATACGTTACTCACACTGAGTAACTTAACAGAATATGTTACAAACTACTTTTTGGGGCATGTGTTCTGTAGTGGAATACATTTTAAAAGTAACCTTCCCAACACTGAATATGGTATATATAGTACTCTATATTATTGCACATAAATTGTGTAGCCATATTACTTTGCAAAACCCAAAAATTGTTAAAATGATCTGGAGCAAAACCAAAGTAGTCATTTCATAAAGTGTTATAGCTACACATTTATGAGCTTGTAAAATAATAATCACTTCGTTGTAAATTTAATTCAGAATCCGTTTTTAAAAAACGGTTAATATTTGAGGAATTTATGTATAAAATTAAAGAGCTCACAGTGATTCACGCTGTAGTGAACAGTTAACTGCACTACCCTGCTACTTATCCATTTTTTATTTTAATGATTTTTAGCTGTCCAAGTCGAAGTTACTGGACTTAGTGTTCCCTCAGAAAACAAGAAATATCTAAAAGCAACAGTAGCTGCAGTAACATCACCAGGGAAGACGCTCACTGTGTGGTTCCACTTCAAGTTATTGATTGCCTGAAATTTTAATAAGGCGGTCATCAGTGAGAGAAGAGCATAGCTGCTAATGATTTTTCATCCGTATCACATTCTATTTGTCTTACTGTCATATTAATTACTTGCAGTTCCCCAAAACGAGAAACTACATCTACTGTAGTTGCGATTCTAATATCATTCACCCAGTGTAAATGCTTTCAAATTAAACTGATATTCCTTCATTTTGACTCATTTTGGACTCTACGTCATCCATTCATTCATTATCCCAACTGCTGAATCCCTATCGAGGCCACGGGGGGACCGGAGCCTATCCCGGGAACTTACGGTCGCGATGCGGGGCCCAACCCTGGGCAGGCGCCAACACAACGCAGGGCACACACACTCACACAATAACACTCACATTCACACCTTACGGCCAATTTAGAGTCGCCAGTTAACCTACGCTGCATGCTTTTGAACTGTGGGAGGAAACCGGAGCACCCGGAGAGCATGCAACACGGGGAGAGCATGCAAGCTCCACACAGAAAGACCCCACGGGCCGAACCCAGGACCTTCTCGCTGTGAGGCGGCAGCGCTAACGACTGTGCTGCCGTGCAGCCCTATTTATATAATACTATCTTTATTTTTAACTTGGGCATAAAAGCATGGCTCGGCCTCGGAAAGTCGGACTCGTCGATGGAGGAGGTGTGATTCATACTCTACTTAAGAGTTCCTGGGATTCAAACTCCCAATCTTCTGACTTCAAACACAAGATTTTGTTCGCTCATGACCATCACACCGTCATCACTGTCACCATTTTTTGAGCAGTTGGTAGTGTAAAGGTTAGTGAGTTGGCCCCGTGATCTGAGGCGATCGGTAAAGGTACCACTGATGCACTCATGAGTAAGATACCGTCCCCAAGCGCTGTTCCCCGAGTGCTGCCAAAAAGCTGTTTTCAAGTTGTAACGCTAGAATAGGACATTAGTTTAGTAGCTAAGTTCATTTCAGGCCATAAGCAGCTTTGTTTGCAACTGTGTCAATATACATTTTTATCTTTCTCTCTTCAATTCTCTCATGTTCTCTCTCTCCATCTGTCTGTCTGAGGTGTGTCTGATTGCTCGGTGGAGACAGTAGTGTGTCCTGCTGCTCGTCTCCTAATTAAACAATCAATTAGCCCCGGCTCGTGATTGACTAGCTGTCTGTGAGCTGCACTTCAGCGCTGTCTGCTTTCAGATCGAGTGTGTGTGTGTGTTTCACTGCACTGCTGACAGTTCCACACACACCTATGTCGTCCCGAATTCAGAGTTACCTTGAGGCAAAGCTTAAGTATAAAGAATATGTTTAAACAAATGTGGTTAAACTATGATTGTAAAAGTGACCTCTGTAGATAGCTAGCTATGACAGCTAGAGGTTTCCATACTGCTACTGCTTCCTGTCCTGTGCTGTGTTGCACTGTACTTATGTTTTTGTGTGCACTGTCGACCTTGAGCTTTGCCATTTCATCTCATTTTGACTATACATACTAAATACTATACATACTAAAATCTATATATACTAAATACTAAAATACCTGGCCACAAGAATGCAATAATCTTAAAGTATTTGACATACAGTAGTTAGGAAACACAGACACTCTAAGACATACTTGCCAAAATTTTTACTAAGAATAAACATATTAAAACGATCTGTGCATGATTCATGACATTCTTAAGCATCAGAATTGTTCGCACAATTGGGGCTGTGACGGTAGGGTATTCGCTCCGTGATCACAAGGTCGCAGGTTAGCGTCCCGGACCAATAAAGTTACAACTGAGGAACTCATGAGCAATGTACCATCCCCAAGCACTGTTCTGCCCATGTTAGCTGCCCGCTGCTCCTTCACGGATGGGTCAAATGCAGAGGTCACATTTCATCGTGGTGCATTGTGCTGTGGTGTGTTCACAATGACAAATAATCACTCACCTAGGAATTTTCATTAGAAAAATTCAAGAAAAAGTAACAATGAAGATATTGGCTCAATGTTTTTCACTTCACCCGTCACTTTTCATAATGTTCTGACAGTGCTGGGAGTAAGTTGTTACAAAAGTAAAACAATTACAGTATTACTTTTTGCTGTAACACAGTAATGTAAGGCAATGCTTTAACATTTTTAGTAATATTCTACTTGTTCAACATTTCAGTAACACACATTGTGCGAGTAAAAGATCTATTTCCTACAGAGTGTATGTCTACAGTCATTATGTTACACCACATCGCCCTCCACTGGATGTAGAATGAACTGCAGTAAACTATAAACTACACTAACATTTTACAAGGTCCTACTTAAATTTACATTTACGGCATTTAGCAGGTGTTCTTATCCAGAGGGACTTACAACAGTGCCCTGTAGTCCACGACTGTTCTTTAATCTGCAAAGCTATGTTTAAAATCAACAACTGTAATTAAACTAAGTTACTTGAACAAAAACGTGTTAGAGAAAAATGGCAGTTCACAGACAAATGTACGTTAGTGTGTTTTCTGTGGGGTTTTTTGAGGGCAAAGCAGCGTAATGAGTAAATATGAGGGGTAAATTAGTCCATTAGATACTCCTTTAAAGAGGTGTGTTTTCAGACAACGTTTGAAGACAGCAAGGCAATCTTATGGCAAGAAGAAGTTTATTCCACCACTGAGGATCCAACACTGCAAAGAGTCATGATGCATGTCTTCATCTTCTTTTAAGTAGAAGTGGTTCCAGAGGAGCAGCGCTTAATACTCTGATAGGACGACAAGTGACACGTTGTTTAGTACTTCCACACTTATTTTGGTGAAAGTAACTCAAAAGTAATGCAGGAGTCGTGTAACGCATTACAGTTCAGAGACAGTAATATTGTAATGTAACTAAATACTTTTAGAGTAACTAATAATCTGTAGAGTGGCACGTTGGCGCAGTTGTTAGCGCAGCTGCCTCACAGCGAGAAGCTTCTGGGTTTGATCCTTGGGTCGGCTGGAGGGCCTTTCTGCTCTCCCCATGTTTGCATGGGCTTCCTCGGGGTGCTCCGGTTTCCATCCACAGTCCAACAGCATGTAATATAGGTTAATTGGCGACTCTAAATTGGCCCCGTAAGGTGTAAATGTGTGTTTGAGTGTGTGTGTGTCCTGTGGTGTGTTGGCGCCTACCCGGGGTTGTTCCCTGCCTTGCCGGGACAGGCTCCCACGACCCTGGCTGAGATCAAGTGGTTCGGATGATGAATGAATACATGAATAATCTATAATGTGGTATATTTTGGAAATAACTTGCACAAGACTGATGACGGATGGATGTGGATGTAAAGCCTGTGAAAAGCAAACTATCCTCCAACACCTCATTACTGCTTTAAGAACCCTAATAACGACATGAGGCGAGGCGAGAGAGATAAATTATAGATTCCCTACGTTCCTGAAAGCCTGATAACACACTAGTCGACTACCACTGGCTTTTTGTTGAAAAGAGAATATGACAAATAACTCTATTTACAAATCGATGTCTCTGAAGCTGATGGAAAATGTGGCTTGTGGCTCTACAGAATATACTCACCTGCCATACAAGACAAATATTGAATATTTCATTCTTGGTATTACCTAGCCACATCCCGGACACGTTGCCCTGCACAGAAATGTAGGAAGAAGCAGCATGTATGTGTGTGTGTGTGTGTGAGTGTGTATGGTCAACACTGAACTCCAGTGTTGTAAATATTTGATGGAATGGTAATAGACTTGTGGCATGTGTTCACGCTGCAGAATAAAACATAAGCAACTCAGTGACGGCAGCAACGCATATCCAAGCAAATTAAAAATGAAGAAAATCAGGCTTCATTATCGCTACAGCGTTAATCTCCAGCTGCTTTGAGGAATTATTTACATCACGGCCAACAGTAATCGACTCGACGCGATTCAGACGGCGCGGCTGCGTTTCCGGCTCTCAATTTGTTTGCAAACAGCAGATATTTTCCTCAGAGAAGCGACAGCATTGCACTCTCAAATTGATGCCAGCTGTTGAGGATCACATATTATCAAATCAGTTGCTGTTTCGCAAGTGAAGCTGATTGTGATGGAAACATGCAGAACATACCAAACTAATTAGAAGAATCTTCTAGAACAGCAGGATTCATCTAAATATTTAATGTGGGCAAGTTAAAGAATGTTTGTTATGATTTAGTGCCCTATTTTTTGAAGTTTGTATGTAGCTTGTTGGCATAATGGTAGGATGTTTGCCCTGTGATCAGATGGTTGCAGGTTCGAATCCAGGAAAGGTAAAGTTAACACTGAGGTACTCAAGAGCAAGGTACTGTCCCCAAGCACTGCTGTTGACCGTTGAGTCAAATGCTGAGGTCACATTTTGCTGTGGTGTGTTAACAATTACAAATAATCACCCACTTTCACATTTAGCTCCATTGTGCTGTCAGTAACGACAAAAACGGCAAAAATTGATGCTTCCTAAACCGACTTATGCTCCTTATAGTGTTCCCACCCTATTGACTGTAACACTAACGCTAACGGGCAGCTTTTAAACATGCTTTTAGTCTCTTAACAAGCTCAACATGTCATTATAAGTGGAAATGTATCAGTGTATATTGATATAAAAATATATACATATAGCCCATCAGAAATCACACATAAACCGGAGCACCCGGCAGAAATCCATGCTAACATGGGAAGAGCATGCAGACTCCACACAGAAAGGCCCCACTACTGACCTGGGGATCGAACCCAGAACCTTCTCACTTTGAGGCGGCTAAACCAGACATTTAAATGAAAGATAATCTTATCTTTTACAGAAATAGACCAGCAGTTCAATGTTTAATCACGTTACAATATGTGTGATTAATATATTGATCCCCGACCCTGGGGAGATGCCAACACACACTGCAGGGCCCACACACTCACAGTACTCGGGACGGTACCTTATTCTTGAGTACCTCAGTGGTACCTTTAGCAGTCTGGTACATGAACTGGCAACCTTTTGAACCAAGGACCAACTCCTTTACGCTGCCAACTGCCCAACACCTAACTCTTAACCACTGCTGTCTTGTAGAATTAGACGGTAATTAAATTTTGATCATTTTAATTAAGAAGTTTAATTTTACTTTCCAGAAGATGCTGGTCGGTTGCAGCTCAACTAATACAGCTCCATTTCTTTTCCTGGCTCCTTCGTTCATCTAGTGATCCTCCAGGCAGGTTGCCCTTATAATCACATAACTGAAAGGTCAGCACCAGACCAACAGCTCTTGCTCCAAGCATGTCTGGCCCAAGTACAAAACACACATTTCTCACTGTTTGTACTTTGTCTGACCTACACGGCCCGGCTCACAGTGTTGGGGAATAGCTGACGACAAATTTTGACGCTACTAACTTAACTACTTTTTAGTAGAAGCTACTTTTAAAATGTAAATACTAAAACTAACTACTTCCAAAAGTAACAAATTACTTATTATTTTACAATTATCTATGTACTAAAATGCTATATTGCTACAACAAATATTTTCAACTAGCAAGTCTCTCTGATTGGTGTTGAACTGACAATTTTAAAATGCTGTAGCTTGTCTAGTAATTTTTTTTTTACAAATATGTGATAAGCTAAAACAGAAATGTGTTCTCATTGGCTAAAACTCACCAGTCAGAGTTGGCGTATGGTTGTTACTGATGTATAGTAGCTAACTACGGCACCGATACTACTAATTTATTTTTCAGTAGCTGATCAGTAGCGAAGATACTGCAACTTGAAAAAGAAACAATTTCCTTTATAATAAGACTGTAGCATGGCAGAAATGCTGTTTAGTTTCAAAAGAAAAACATTTTTATCTCTTTAAAAAGACGACTGATTGGTTACTGTGCCATCACAGTGTTTTCTTGGCAACTGCAAGATGGATTCGGATGATGGAGTCCACCTTGAAGCAAGAATCTGTGGCCGTGAAACAGCTTGGATGTAGTTACTGGTTGTAGCTACTTTTCCTCTGCAGCTTGTAGTGTAGCTAACTACTGTATTAAAACAGTAGCTCGTAGTGTACTTTGTAGCTTGAAAAGCATCCATTTAAACGCAGCTTTGCCTAAAGACAGACACACTGGCAGCACTTTTCACAATCCTTACCCTTCAGGTAATTCGCATTATGCCTTGGCCAGATGTAATCAGACAGCTTGATTGGCCATAAGTGTTTGTAAAATGCAGGGAAAGTGACCAGTGTTGCTTAATGAATCCTAATTTAGCCGTCTGTCACCACTCTGCCTTCTTTAAAACAGGTGTGCCCTTCAATCGCTGCACTGCATTAGCATACTGAAATCTCCAAAAATAAATATAGGATCAGATGTGTGGGCAATGATGTACTCTTAATGTGCACAGCAGCTTATTTTGTTTTTAAAATAAGTGTACCACTCGAAAGTTTTTGCACACCAAGTTTCTACCACTTCTCCATTTATTTCTTATTATGCATTGGAATGTTGTTGACTGAACAACCTGGTGATGGTGATAGAAGTTGGGATTCTCGCCTATGGACCTAGAGGTTGTGGGTTTGAATCCTGCCTCCAGCACTACCATTAGGTACCATTAATCCTATTTTGCTCTTAGGAAAACTGTCCCTGAAATTAGCAAAATGGAAGTCACTCTTGGGTGCGTTTCCCAGAAGCATTGTTGCTAATGTATTAGTAACTATGTTAGCAACACTAGGTTAGTTGCTCACGTAGTTACCAACTATGTTTTTGGGAAATGCACCCCTGGAAAAGAGCGTCTGCTAAATGCTGTAAATGTAAATTCATTCATTCATTCATTTATTATACAAACCGCTTTTTTCCCATCTCCATCCATCCATGAAGGAGCAGTGAGCAGCTTTTTGGCAGTGCCTGGGGTCTGGTACTGTGCTCATGAGTACCTCAGTCGCAGTTTTACCATCGGGACTTGAACTAGCAATCTTCCAATTAGGGGGTCAACTCCCTAACCGCTGTGCGGCCAACTGCCCCAATATACAGTGTTTAACACTTGTCTACATCCTGGAGAAAGTTGATAGAGTTTGGGGACTTGACCTCATGATCAGATGGTCGCTGGTTCAAGTTCTGAATGGGTAAAGGTACCATTGAGGTACTCTTGAGCGAGGTACCATCCCCAAACTCTCACTTAAATTCACTCTACCAAACCTTATATTTAAAGATTCAAGATTCTTTATTTGTCACATAAAAGTACAACACACCGTAGAATGTCTGTAATGATGAATCAAGGATACGACATTTTATATCTAATTAAGGTACTTAAATGGTGAACATAATAGACATATATTTGTTAGGAAAGAATTTTCTTTTATAAATATTACGTGAAAAACATGCAAATCTTAAATGTGACTTGGTTAATAAGGAGTCCAATTAATGTGTGATTATTTCAGCATGATTCTTTCATAATTACTCTCTTAGGGACTTACCAACATGTATGAAACCTGTATGATGCAAATGCCAAAGTTATAATTCACCAATTATGCCTTTCAGTTTTAGTTTAGATATTTATATGAAAGCTACTTATAAACTTAAGGTTTAAAACATGATATACATTAGGCAGTGGAGCCACACCACACTTGGGTTAAATTCAGGTCCTGCTCTATTCTCAGTCTGATTGCTTTTTTAACATTGGTGTCACATCACATGCAGCAGGAAATTGCTGCAGGAAAATGAGAATTTCCACTATAACTCTGTGGCCTTCGGACATGCATCCTCATGTTGTTGGGTACGCCTGGATAGCATTAAAATCAATGTCGGCTTGCTCCTGAAAAATAGGTGCAGTAACTTTTCTGTAACACATTGTAGTTCCCGCACGGTGTGCATTGTTTATTATTTTGGACTTTGCTGCCAACAAACCCCAATTAATTCATCAACGAACTAACGAGCCCTTATTGGGTTTAAAACTACAGAGAAGGGAGAAAGCTGAATGCTCAGTGCTGGAGTTACAAGAGCAGCAACAGCAAACACTGCATTGCACAGTTGGGAAATGCTGCTGTAATGAAAGCGTGCTTATTGGGGCCTTTGCATGTGATTTATTTGAGCACATTTCTGAAGGCTGTTAGCATCATGTGGTCTCCATTTTTATTCTTAAAATGGCTACAATTGTGAAAAATAAGAAGTATGAGATCTGATTAGATTAAATGGCATTTCATCTTTGCTTGTGGAGGGATTATAAAAATGGGATAAACAGCGCTGCAGCGGAATTTGAAATAGGCACGATGGTGGGTGCCAGGAGGAGGTGTGTTTCGTCAGCAGTGAGACTGAGGTTTTTTAAATGATGCCATTTGTCAGAATGGCAAACTCAAAGTGTGGCAAAAAGAACATAAAGGGGCCAGGAGCCATTCATGCATTCATTCATTCGTGCGTAGCTGCAACTGAACACTTCATAATGGAAGGTGGTTATGGTGGTTCAGTGGTTAGGATGCTTGCTTCTGGACCAATAATAGTGAGTGATTATTTGTCTTTGTGAACACAGCTCATCACATCACAAGGTGCACCATGACCAAATGTGAAATGACTCTGCATTTGACCCATCTGTGAAGGAGCAGTAGGCAGCTGACGGGCAGAACCAGAGGAGCAGTGGTTGGGGACAGTACCTTGCTCATGAGTACCTCAGTGGTACTTTTAACAGTCCAGGATTTGAACTGGCCACCTTCTCATAACTGACTCCCAAACCGTTATGCCACCAATTGCTCCAACAAGAGATTGTGGTTTCGTATTATGCCTCCAGCACTACCGCCCTGAAAGCCCCTTAAAGAACTTCAATTTCAACATTTAGCTAAATTGTTCTGTGTCACAGAGTGCTGTCAGTAGCGACAAAAATGACAAATATATACTGTTCTTTCACAACTACTGCAGTTACAAATGTCTTGTAAGGAAGCGGTTGATGTTGCCTAGAATTTCTAATGACATTTTGAGCATGTTAAGAGGCTAAAACAATGTTTAAAACCTGCTTCGGGTGGTCAGCGTTACAGTTGTCAGGGTGCCAACACTAGAGTCGGTGTAAGCATCACCAATTTTTGTCAGTTTTAGCACTACTGACAGTAATTTGTGACACCGGACACTAGAGCTAAATGTTGAAATTGACCAGGTTTCTCCTTCAAGGCATGGACACAGCTAGACCTCTGAATATATGCTGTGGCATGTGACACAAATGATCTGGCACCAAGCTGTCAGTAGCTGATCCTTGAATTCCTACATGTTATGAGGTTAGACCTCTGTGGATCGGACTTGATTTTCCAGCTCATCCCACAGATGCTCGTTTGGATTAAGATCATAAATGAGCCTCGGCCACCCACAAACCTGAAGCAGGTACACCAGTTTTCCAGTTTACCCGGATGCTGCCCACGGCAACTGCCTGCTTTTTCTTCACGGAATGGTCAAATGCAGAAGTCACATTTCGATATGGTGGACTGTATGCTGTGCTGTGTTCACAATGACAAATAACTACTCACTTTTATTCACTTTAGTCAAAATCAAGGCTATGCTTCTTTCCATAATGTAAGCGTTGTATTTAAGAGAAAATTACTTGAATTAATTAATCAGCTGTAAATTTTTTCAGACGCATCTCCAGTGGTTGGAACTGTTGATCTACAGGTATCCCAATTAGGGAGCAAATCCGTGCAGTCTCACTCTGTGACAAAAATAGACCCTATTACCTGACACGAGGGATTCTAAAAATAGCCGTACAATGCTATGCAGTATGCATGACCATAAACCACACATTTCCCCAGCATGTATTTTTCCTTTCTGCCTCATCACATTTGTGCACTCCGAGGTTGGTAAGCAGCCGAGCTCTGCCAGCACTCTGGGTTTTGCACTGCACACAGAATATTAACATGCACTGGATCTAAAAAATCTCCCAAATAAATTATGCACAAAGCAGTTTCGCATAGGGCCAGCTTCGGTCTTAAGTTATTAATTGGTTACAAATTAGCATAGGCCCCGGTGCAGGCTTGGCTCGACTCTGCCGTGATTTTTATCGGTTGTGAAAGCGATGATTTAACTGGCTTCAGGATTCGTAAAGGGAAACGATTCTCGGTGTTACTCGCAAAGTCAGGTTCCGTCTGTGGCCTTTGTGTGACTTCGAGCCATCTGAAGGCAATGATGGAGAATTTTCCGTTAACTCTCCCATTCCACTGCCTGATAGACCTGCCCACAAAAATCTCATTTTTCATCACTATGAATTTTGAGCCCAGTCTTATTGACGGAACCTAATGAAATGTGAAAAGTCACTGTGGTCGCCTTGTCAAGATATTTCGGCGCCTGGAAAATGGAGTTTAGAGGAGAGCAATGAAGCGTTTGGTGGAAACGTGGGCTGGTTATTGCAGATCAGTCACACTTTTTCCTCCTGGGAACCTTAAGGAGACCCTTCGGCCTAAAGGGTTTCACTTGGAACCTGTCATACTTTAATTTTCGCGCACAATTTATTCATAACTACAGACTGGCTGATATGAATACCACTTTGAACAAAAGTGCATTAAGAATATTTAAATACATTTTAACTAAATAAGAGTCCAGTGTATAAAAATGAAAAAAATAAGCCAGTGGTTTTGGCCTCTAGTGGACAAACTATGCAATAACAAACTTAAAATAACATCTTTTATCTTTGGTTTGTTTGTTTTTTGTTATTTATTGGTCAATACACATGCAGATGCCTAATATTGGTTCATAATATTGGTACACTGATGTATTGATCAGGCTCTACTTCTATCAAATGATTATTACGTGATTACGGTGTGCGTTAACATATTGTTATCTAATTTTTATTCCACTTTTTCAGACTGCTACTCAATCTACAATTTTTGTGGTAGAAGCTTTATTCCGACTCTAAAATGTGGGGCCTATTGCGGTGAGGGGTGTTTGTATAGAAATGTTGTGGATACGTGCACTCGTTCACAAGTTCTATCCATTTTTCTGTCCGTTTTTCTCCATAAACTAACATTGAGCTCTAATTATTACGCTTTACTATGCGACCCCCGTTCTTCACAATGCCACCAAATTTGACGTCATTCGAGGATCCATGGCCCTCTTCGCATATCTGTCATGACCCGCACTCGTCTTCTTCATCCTTTTTTTCTGTTGTTTTTTTCTCCCTTAGGAACCAATTCATTTTCTCCTTTGAGAGTACATGGGATTCAGGACTCGAAAGCTTCCCTTGGGCTGTTCTCATACAACAGTCAACACAGTTCTAATGCCACCACAGACCACCTCACTGAACACACAGAAAGTCAACACACTGAAAGTCAAAGTAAACTTTATTGTCATCTCTTCTATATATTGTACAGATATACAGAGAGACAAGAAGACGTGACTCCAGTTTACACAGTGCAAACACTGAATTCACTGGAGCGCTGTTAGCCGCTGCCTGCTCGTGGCGCCACCGCCATCTCAATCTGTTTCAACCCGCACTTGTCTTTTTCTTACTTTTATCATCCCTTGTTCGTTCCCCATTCACTTCTATGTATTTAATCAGTCTTTCTACTTGGTCAGTTTTCATGTCACAACTTGACACATGAAATCTTTATCACCCAACACCTCATGCCACCGTCTTGACCCACACTTTAACCCTAACCCTAACCCTAACCTTAGCAACCACCCAGCAACACCATAGCAACCACTACAATAAACTAGCAACACCATATCAAAGAAACACCTTATACCTTGCAAGTCTTGCTGCAAAAGAGAAATCACATTTGCATTTTCTTATGGAAATGCCTCTCTAGTTGATAATAAGGAATCCTCAACAAATATATCTGTGTAGTATTCTGGAGTATTGTAGTAGAGCCGTGTAGTATTGAGGCTGTTGTTGGATCATCATAGTCTCAAGTTACAAATTAATTCATTTTGCAGAAAACTCATATGAAAATGAGTTATAATATTGGAATTGAGGCAAAGTTATGTCTGCAGTTTTTGCTGTGTTAATAATATAAAATATGATAAAAATTACACTCATATATTCTACTTTATATGAATCCAACACAGTTTGACTGGATACAAACCAAAGAGAGAGTGTCCAGAAAAGTTCTGCCAAGAGCCCTGAGTCGGATTAACACATTTAATAAAGTTGTGTGTCATTTTCTTCCTTATAGTATGATGTTGCATCATCCTCAACACTTCGTGAATATTTCTGTTTATATTGACTGATGTGAAAGAATCTGTTGTGGCCTCCCTGATGCCTTGCGCTCTATATATCTAAGGAAGAACGTGTACAAATGTGCTTAGAGATAGTTCAAACAGAATTTTACTTTCCAAGAAAGAAATAAAAAGTCTGTTTTGGGGGTATAATCTTTGTAAGTTTTAAGTACAGTGTGTTTTGGCTTCCCGTTCCTTGTATGTGGGGCAAAGACTTACAAGTGGGGAAACAGCGAGTATAGCCTTGTCCCAAGCTGCCAGAGAGTGTGTTCCCTACAGGGCAAGCTTTAGCTCACTGACAGATTACTGTGGGAAAGCTCCACCTCAAGTAGCTTCCTCTGATCCATTTACAGAGCGAGACAAAACCTCGCACTCTATTTATGCCAATTTTCATTTCAGCAGCAAAAACAAAGGAGTAAAGGGGTAATAATTCTGTTAAAATGCCTCTCAGAAGAATGGAGATGTACAACAGAAATTACAAGTGTATTGACTAATGAACAATGAATGAATCAATCTTTCATTTGTGTAGTACTTTTCTACACAGTCTGGGGGGTCGTCTTGTGGTTAGGATGCTCGCCTCGGGGCCAAAAAGTGCTGGGTTTGAATCCTACTTTCAGCATTATCAGAATTGGGTCTGTATTACTAGGATATGAAGTCACTAAAGTGAAGTGATTTTTTGTCATTCTGAACACACCACAGCACAGCACCCAGTGCACCACAACCAAAAATGACCTCTGCGTCTGACCCATCCATGAAGGAGCATTGACAGCTTTTTTTGGCAGTGCCCAGGGAGCTGTGCTCAGGGATGGTACCTTGCTCATGAGTAACTCAGTGGTACTTTTTCCAGCCCAGGATACGAACCGCGACCCTCCAGTCACAAGGCAAACATCCTAACCATTAAGCTACCAACTGCCCAAGTGGTAAGAGATAAATGGCGTAAATGTAGACACCAAAGCTCTTTACAAAGACAATAAGCCTCATTTGCAAACATTTATTAAGAAGAAACGAGGCTCAGTGTTTCTCCACTTCTACCAGAACCAATCCAGGGCTATTTCAAATAAATGACTTTGACAATAAGCTCCAATGAGCGTGAGTCTCACAGCTGCTGCGGCAATTTGACCTAATGTTCAGGTTTCAGTTTATTCTGGTTACGTTTTGTCTTTGTGATATTTTGAGGAAATATGTTGAAAGTAGGGCAGGAACTTAATGCATTAACATGTAAGTTGTAAGATGTATTTTGGAACGCCACATTTTTAAGGCAAATAAATCATATGACAACATTTGGCCCAAACTTGCACCGGTAAACACTTAAGATAAAGTGTGTCACTTTTCATTATATGTCATTATTCCACAGTGAAGATGATTTGTCACTTTATTTATTCAGTTTAGTTTTTGAATTACAGTGTTACACACCAACACAACCCAAACCTGCTTAGCTTCTGATGGATTCCCAAATCTGAACTGCAGGTGGTATGGCTACTGGCCAAAATCAGAAAGAGAGAGATGGTGAAAGTGAGTGATTATTTGTCATTATGAACACAGCACAGCACATAGTGAACCTCAACCACGTGACCTCTGCATTTGATCCATCTGTAAAGGAGCAGTGGGCATGCCGAGAGAGAGAGAGAGAGAGAGAGGGAGAGAGAGGGTATAGAGACAATGCAAAAAGACACACAGAGAGTTAGGGAGCAAGGAAGGAGAGACAAGAGTGATCCAAGATAGAGAGAGAGAGAGAGAGAGAGAGAGAGAGATAGATAGATAGATAGATGAGTAGATAGATAGATAGATAGATAGATAGATAGATAGATAGATAGATAGATGGATGGATGGATGGATGGATGGATGGATGGATGGATGGGCAGCATAGATGGATGAAAGCGAGTGAGGTATAGAGAGAGAGAAGAGAGAGTGCAGGTAAGAGGAATTTCACACTTCAGTGTAGTTTGCTGAGCTCAAGCGAATGGTAAATGTTGTATATACGACTTGACAAGCGTTTACAAATGCAGTTGTTAGCTGTTTCAGCACCACAGCAAGACGGACAGCTCCAAAGTCTCAGCCTCTGTCCGCCTTTACAAACCCGGCCAGCCTTAAGTCCTCCTGTTCAATTTATCTGAAACAAGAGCCTCCGGGGAGCCAAACACTACCCAAACACACCGTACATACATATACAGCAGCCGCCTCGCAAACGCCAGCTCATACCCCGCCGTTAAACTCCAACAAGCTAAGCCGTATTGATTCTGGGTGAAATGTAGCTCATGAAGATGAATGTTTGAGAACCACCACATACAGTTCGAGAATGTGAAGGCAGAGGTAATTGCTGCTCCAGAGGAAACTAAAGGAAAGTCTTACGCTTTATTTGGAAGGCAGCGGTTCTGGTATTTACTTCGCTCCTCATCCCTTCTTTTCACAAACAAGTCAAGAGGGGCCACATGCCTGGGACGAGAGCGAGAGGAGAGTTTTTCTTGCCGCGACTGTTCTTTCCTCTTTTCATGCGGCTTATAATGTTTGAAGATTTAAAAATATCGCCACTCTCTCGCGCCAAGGTTTCTTTTTCTTTTTACCAAAACCAGAAGGCGAGACTCTGGCGGATGTATAATTCAAGGTTTTCGTTTCACCTCGGGTCCATAGAGCCTTCCTGAATGAGAGTCGTGTCACATTGTTTATGCATTTGGCGTGTCTGCCTCTTCATCTGCACAGGCTGGGCATTTAAATCGAGCTGTTAGACTCTAATTTTTATGTAATAATCCTTTTCATCATGCTTTGTAAAAGATTAATCCCAATCTCTCTGGCTGTCTTTCACCTCCCACCTCGGTCCGGGAAAAATAAGTTCCTTTTCCATCATTTCTTTTGCAGGGAAGAGCGACTCCGTATGATATTTCGGGTGACCTGAGATTTTCAAGCAGCAGCTCATGCATGCTAACCGCTCCGTCTCTGATCCTCCCACTCAGTGTCATTAGATAAAGCGCTGTGTGTTTCAGCAAGCAGAGGAGGCTTGGTAATGGAGAACAGACTTGTTCTCTTGTTTGTTTTCAGCATTAGGTCATTGATCTTTTGTTTTTCACCAATATAAAGCACTCTCTCCACATTCCCTGCCACACTGCAGCGCCCAGTCGTCCTGTCTGTCTCTTTGCAAAAACCTAAGCCACTTTGCTGCAGAATGTCATCTGCAAGCTCCTCGTCTCTGAGCTGATGAAAGGTTGTGGGTTCAAAACCTACCTTGCAGAGAAAGTGATTATTTGTCATTGTGAACACAACTTTGTAAACACTGCACCACAACCAAATCACGAGCTCTACAAAACCACGTCAAAATCATGAGCTCTACCAAAACCCGTCCGTGAAAGGACCAGTTGGCAACACCCATGCAGCAGTGCTTGGGGATGGTACCTTTCTCCTTGAGAACCTCGCAGGCAACCTTTAATCCAAGGGGGTGGGGGGGTGAATGTCCTAACTGTTACTGCTACCAACTGTTCAAAAAACATCTTATCCAGAGCGATCTCCCAATTTCTCGAACAGGCCCTGCAGTATGCAGGCACAGTGCCTCACAGCAAGTAAGGTGGAGGTTCAAACCTCTCATGAAGTTCAGTTTCTGGCTCTATTATGACATAGAAATTTATGTAGCTTCTTTTTTGTTATGACAGCTTCAACGTAGTGTTTATAAAGAAACTAACCTCCAACAGTGTTCATATAAGATATATAAATTATTTAGCTCCGTTATGACATCACTGAAATGTAGATGATGTCTCTAGCTCATCACATGAATTTATGTGATGTCATAAGTGCTGTTTAAGTGCTAGTGGTCAAAACACTTTTTCCTTTGCTATAGCCCCAATTATCGGCCGATCACTATGATTTTGGCGTATGATGAGTTTCACAGCATTGCTACTTACCCTGAATATTTCAGCTTTTTGTGACGTACAGTTCAAGCTGTACAATCTGTTTTGAAAGAGAAAAGCAACAACAATAATAATAATAATAATAATAATAATAATAATAATAATAATAATAATAATAATAATAAAAATAAAAATAAATAAGAGGAAGAAGAAGAAGAAGAAAGAATTACAAGAGGGTTTAAATGCTTTATAGAAAGTGAAATCACACATATGAAACACCTTATTTAATGAAGTTACAAAACTAGATATTTTGAGAGCACAACCTTTTTCACAATATTCCAATTTTTGGAGTAAATATTTATTATGATGCATCTGTTACACTACCAACTGCCCCAGAAACGGTTGATTCTGTATGAATCTGTTATGTGCAGTTTTGGCTGAGGAATCAGAACTCAATATAAACAAACAATGAACTCATTGCTTGTGAGAAACTTTTGAAGAATCAGTCCACGGGCCCTTTTTATCCACATTTTGGTCAAGCTATAAATGTGCACAAAGCGCAAGCTGCCTGCCATCACAGTATAGAACATCTATTTGATTTAATCCCAATGGGGGCATGTTTGTGCATTTGAGCTGTCATGTCTTTGGCAGGGTATGTGCAGTGTTGACAGACTTAGTAAGTGTGTGTGTGTGTGTGTGTGTGTGTGGTTCAGTACTGGAACCCCCCCACACATTGAGATTCAGATTCGCATTCTGGCATTGTGTGTGAGTGGGTACATAGGATGATGTAGGAGGGTGTGTTTGAGCAGTGTGCTGATTAAAAACACACTTTCGGTGAGATTATTAATGTGTTTAAGTCAGTTAAGTCTCCCGAGGCTTCTGCTGTTGGTTGTGGCATGTTGGCTGCAGATTGGCTGGGCTGTGATAGTGCAACCTTAGCATCATTTGGATCTCCAGATGAAAGAAGCTGTTAAAACCCGCGGAGGCGGGTTGATCGACGGAAGCGAGGAACAAAGTCTGGCCTACACACATCATCCAGGAGCAAGGAGGGATATAAATAAATTACTCACAGCTAGGGCTGAGCGATGTGGAACAACATTCACATTGTGATCGTTTTGAAACACTCCATATATGCAACCCTCATTATATGATATGCATCTAGTGTCTGAAGTCATCGAAAAAATTAAGTGAGATTTGATTTGTGCATTGTAGACACACCACGGCGCAACACACAGTGCATAAAACCAAATGTGAGCTCTGCATTTGGCTGCGATCTGTGAAGGAGCAGTTGGCAGCTCCTCAGGCAGCACTCGGGGTAGTGCTTGGGGAATGACAACTTGCTCATAGGTACCCCATTAATGGGTACCTGTCTGGGATTTGAACTGGCGAAACCTTCAGTCTGGGCTGAATGTCATCAGCATAGGTGACAAGCAAACTCAATTTAAAATTCAGTGATCTGGATCCAGGTGGGCAGGGCCGGGCAGCACAGGCGTGACAGTTATTTATTGATTTAGTTCCATAATGTGCCGCCACTCCCAACAGAAAAACACAAGTGGGGAAATCACAAGTGTTGTGGGAATTCTATATCCATTATTCTTCTTCAGTATTCCAGGGATTGGGATTGCAGTACTAGCTGGATAATTGGACAGAAAAAAAAATGACAAAATGACAAGTTGTTCTTCAAATTGTGGCATCATCATTAAAACACCATCCCAGAGAGTGTCTTTGCAAGTGGATAAGTCATTTACTTTGGGTTGGGTTACTGCATAAAACCTGTTAGATCAGATTCCTAAACATTTTCTGTTCCCGTTTGTAGATAAAGCATATTTTTGTGCCTTGTCTACTTCTCTTAAATCAAAAAATATTTTAAAATGTTCCAAATCCTTATGCATCACCTCTTTTGTACTTTCAAATTCGCTCCAAGTCTGCTTTACTTTCACAAGCAGCGTATTTAGATTCCGAAACTAGTTGGACGCACTGAAAAAGGTGATTTTTATCCGTAATAAGCCAGGCCAAATTTGCTCACAATAATTTTGCATCAATAAATTGTTAGTTTTTAGTTTAATAGCCCATGTTAGCATGTTAACGCCTGGCCCAAGAGATTTAGAACTAGAGGTGTGAACCTTCACTGGTCTCACGATTCAATTCAATTACAAATACTAGAATCGCATATGCGTGAAAAGAAGCATCGCTATTTGAAATTACAAACATTACTTAGCTAGGAATCACTGAAGGTAGCAATTTAGTTCATGCTACAGTGCTAGCTTACAATGTAACAGTTAACTTTTAGCTTTGCAAAACCTTTAGCAAAATGAAACATCTATTATAGCACAGAAAACAGATCAATGTTACATCTATGTTTATCAATAAATCAATATTAATACTTGTTAATCGTGGATAAATGATTTCAGCTTCCAGTAAACAGCCCACACAATCCCGATATCGGGAGTCACGTGTTCGTCAAAACTCATGCTGTCCAGCACTGAAGAACTTGCGGGGCACTGAGCTTGTCACTCAAAAACCAAACAGCCCATGAGGACGCAGCTCTGAAAAGACCCTGAAAATGTTTTGCGTGATCATTTGGCTCAAATCTGACTCCACAGAATAAATAGAGCATATCTGTATTGTGACTGGATCAATTGTGTGATTAATTCTACACCCTTTTCTCAACATATTTTCTTAAAGAAGATAATATTTTTCTTCCAGTGCTTAGATACTTGGTTCAAAACTAGAATTAAAATATGCAAAGTCTCTAGTGTTAAGATCAGCAGACGATCTTCAGTCACGTCACCATCATCACCTCATATTCAAAGACAGAAATGCTGTTAAATTTATGGAAAAATCTTCATGGTGAGAGAGCGGTAGAAAAGCTGAGGTTGGCCGGAAGAACAACTTGTGATCTTGGGAGGTGGGCTCTTTCTTCTTACCCGTAATCCCTCTGGATGCCGTGAGTGATCTGGTTAGGATTTTGCAGAAATGCTAACCATTAGACGTTAGCCCTTGTAGCGTGGATTAACTAGCGGATGGTAGCACGAGTAGGTAGGATTGTCGCGCGATTTGATCTAAGAACTCTCTAACGCGAACAGCAAGGATTCCCACGAGAGTCCGCGTTCTATCGGACACCCGCTCAATCGGTGATAGACAAATAACTGGAGTACTCTGGTTGATGCGAGATAAGTCGAGGTTAGGCAGAGTTGACTCAATGACTGAGCGATGCGCTGCCAAACAAATGACTTCTTTTATACTTCCCGAACCGCGACCGACCACTTCCGGTTAAGTGGTGCGGCTCATGAGGATGCAGTGTGCACATGACAGATGCGGTGAAGGACAGGAGACTTGCAGCTGGTTCCTGAAGCTATTTCTGACCCTTAGCCGACTGAAAGTGCTGGAAATGATCTGGATGGGTCCGAGCTGAAGAAACCCTCATGTTCTGACTGAAATGATTCAACATGCAAGATTCAAGATTTGTATTAACTGTGTGCAACTGCTGTACATTTACAGTTATTTATATTATTTCCTTTTCATAGTTAATTTTACTTTTAACGCTCTATTTAATAGTGTTTGGGGAGAAATGAATGTGAAGGTCAGGGACTACAGTATGTATTGTATACAGTGGGGGAAATAATCATTCAATCCCCTGTTGATTTGTAGGGTTTGCCCTTACAAAGAAATGAACAATCCTCTAATTTTTTACAGTAGTTTATTTTTAATGAAGAGACAGAATGTCAACCAAAAACCCAGAAAAACACACTACACATAAAGTTATAAATAGATTTGCATTTTATTGGAGTGAAATAAGTATTTGATCTAGCCAGCCTGAATTCTGGCTCCCACAGGTTGTATGTGGCACACAGATTGTAATAAATAAATTGAATACACTTGATCTCATCTCGTTGTGAGTATAAAGCACACCTGTCCACAGAATCAGCTTCTTCCATTACAACCTCTCCATCACCATGGGCAAGACTAAAGAACTCTCCAAGGACACGTCAGGGACGAGACTGTAGACCTGCACAAGGCTGGAATGGGCTACAAGACAATCAACAGAAGCTTGGTGAGAATGTGACAACTGTTGGTCGATTATTTGGAAATGGAAGGAACATAAATTGACATCAAGTTGCCCTTGACCTGGAGCTCCATGCAGATCTTGCCTCATGGGTTGAGTTATAGAAAGGAGGATCGGCCCACAACCTACTTGGGAGGGCTTGTTAATGATCGAGGGGGCAGCTGGGACCACACAGTCACCAAAGAACACCATTAGTAGCACACTCGCCCGTAATGGATTGAAGTCTTGCAGTGCTGCAGGATCCCCCTGCTCCGAGAAGCACATGTACAGAGGCCCATCTTAAGTTTGCAGTGAACATCTGGGTAGATTCCACAAAAGAGGCATAGGAGAAAATGCCTGTGGTCAGATGAGACCAAAATCAAGCTCTTTAGCATCAACTCCAAGTGCCGTGTTTGGAGGAAGAGAAATACTGAGTATGACCCAAAGCACACCATCTCTACAGTGAAGCACGGAGGTGGAAACATTATGCTTTGACTGTTTTTCAGCTAAAGGTACAGGACGACTACACCGCATTCAGGGGCCAATGGATGGGGCCATGTACCGTAAAATCTTTGGACGAGAACCTCCTTCCCTCAGCTAGAACACTGAAGATGGGTCATGGATGGGTCTTTCAGCATGACAATGACCCAAAACTTACAGCCAAGGCAACAAAGGAGTTGCTAAGAAAGCATTGAGGGTTATGGAGTGGCCTAGCCAGTGTCCAGACCTTAATCCTATCAAAAATCTGTCAAGGGAGCTGAACCTTCAAGTTGCCAAGCGGCAGACAAGAAACATAAGGACTTTGAGAGTTCCTGTAAGAGAGTGGGCCAAAAATCCCACTCCTGAGATGTGTGTATTGCAAACCTGGTGACCAACTACAAGAAATGTCTTACGCTGTGAGCACGCCTTAACAAGGGTTTCTCCACAAGTATTACTAGAGTTGGGTTTTGCTTGGGGATCAAATACTTATTTCTCTCAATAAAATGCAAATCGTGTATAACTTTTTTATGTAGTGTGTTTTTTCTGGATTTTTTGGTTGATATTCTGTCTCTCTTAGATTTAGAAATATAACTACCATAAAAGTAGACGGTTCATTTCTTTGTAAGTGGTGAAACTTACAAAATCAACAAGGATCAAATAATTATTTCCCACATTGTATATATCTTAGTATTAAATTTGCGGTATTTTTTACTCTAACCCTAAATATAATTTATTTATTTTATTCATTTCATTAATTGAATATTTTTCTCTTAGCTTGCTTCTTTTAGCCTCTGTAAAGCACTTTGGCTGTCAATAGCTTTAAGTGCTATATAAATATAAAGTTTACTTGCTTTCTTACTTACATTTAAAACATTCCAGTTGTGAAGAGTGAATGATTTAACTTTGAATGGTTATAGAGGCCAAAAATTTTTGAAAAGAGACCTACAATTTTTTGCAGTTAAAGTTTGTGATTTTCTTGTTATTTTAATGTCCATTTTGCATCTGAAAATGTACTGCAGTCAGTTTCAGAAATATGCTCAAATTGAAACTAAACATAGTTAAAAGACTGTAAATTGCAAAAATTTAATTGTGTAACTTAGTCATAACTTACACCTAAACTTAGCCATAGTTACAATTTACAGTTTTAAGTTAATCTGCCATCTTCAAATGCTAATTTCTGACTTAAAACAAACAAACAAAAAATCTAACAGTGAATATTCATAAAAGGTTGGGTTAGGGTTACTTTAAATTGCATGAAGTATTTAAAATAAATTATTATCGCCCCTTTAATGTAAATGCTCAGGAAAACTCAGGTTGTTAAGATATAATTGGAAAAAGATACATGATTAATTATTTATTTAGTATGTTACGTCAACCAAATTTTGCATAAATCAGTTATTTGAGCCTCTCTGTCTAGAAACAGTTTTCTGGTTGTTTTTGCCACTTGTTAGTTGAAATTGCTTTTTTTGTGTGTTAGTTGAAGTCAATGCAAAAAATACATTAATAAGGCTGGATGGAGCAAATTATTTTTCAGTATAAAGTGAAACCTGAGATGATCACTGTTATTTTCTCACTTTCCAATCTCCTTTTTCCAGGTATTAAACGAGTGCGGAGCAACAAACGCATGGCTCTGGCGGCGGCCGCTCTGATGGCCGTGGAGTCGAACGCATCACGAGGAGTGTCTTCATCCCAAACTCACCCGCTTCACCTGTTCTCCCTGTCACCCATCAAAATCCCAATCCTGACGCCGTCTAGCGCAGGTAGAAAACACATTCTCTGTTTACTTATTGCTGGTTTTAAATGAATCCCAAACATGAAATTTCATGAAACTTTGCAATTCACACACTCTTTTTTATCTCACCCCTTTCCAAAAATAATAAATAAATAAATAAACATTAGCCCAGATATTACATAACTATGTTATCCCTTTTGATGTAAAATGCTCTGACGAAAAGTGAGATTTTCCTAATTTAATTGGTAAAAATGCATGATTATTTATTTATTTAGTGAGTTATTTCCTTCCCAATTTTGCATAAATCAATTATTTGACCCTCTCTGGTTAGACCCGGGTTTCTGGTTGTGATTTTTGCCAATCTTGTTCCCACCTCGCGTCCCGGTCCATGCCCACATCCTCTTTGTTGTCTCTCCTGACCCACTTGATGAGATTTTTAGGCTTCACAATTAGATGCGGCTTTCAAAAACACCAAGCCTGTGATAAAATGCCAAGCGTGTGATGTCCTAATTGCTGAATTGTACTTGCAAATGCTGCTGGTAATGAAAATCTGGGGTGTGTTGAGGGGCTCTGACCCTCTGATCCAAGACCTGAACCCTCTAAAGAGACAAAAAACACCAGTTTTTGGGGTGAAACATTCATTATATTCTTCTCTTACTGTAAAACTACCTGATAATACAAGTCTCCTTCCATTCTCATCATGCAGAAACATTTTAATGTAAGATGATTTCAGACAACACTAGGGCCCGTGTTAACAAACACATATTATTATTATTATTATAGCCCTAGCATGGAACATAATGTAATAATAATAATAATAATAATAATAATATGTGTAATAATACATATTTTAAATACAACAATAACAACAATATTATTATTATTATTATCATCATTTTTTTTTTCCCTACAAACCCATTGTGTGGCTTGAACTGCAAGTCAGAGAAAGATGAAATATTTAGGAGTAGTAGGAATGAATTGTGTGCACCTGGCATAGCCTAAAAAAGCGTAGTGATCTGCCTATAATTGGCACTATGGCAAAGGAAAATGAGTATTGACCTCTAGGGGTGCTAAAACACTCCATACATTTTGGTGATTCCCATTCTGTTTAAAGCTATTCAGGGTTTTCTAAATCTGTGTGGGATTGGGGGAATTCAGTTGGTGTGACGGATGACAGCGAAGGGAATTTCACTTTGCTGAAACAAGTGGCTTTAAATCAAGGGTCAGAGCATAATGATTGTATTGAAAATAGATAGAGAGAGAAGGCTGATTTAGAGGAAGAGACTGAGCATGTCTTTCTTTCAACTCACTAACTCACTCACTCACACACAAACACACTTCCCTACTGCATATTGATTGCCTGATCTTTTTTCCCTCCAGTGTGTGTCCAAGAAATGCTTTCGATTCCTTTCACAGGTATATAGCCCCAGGTTAAGAGAAAAAAAAGAGTGTGTGTGTGTGTGTGTGTGTGTGTGTGTGGACTTCCTCCGCGGGAAAAGAAATCTTTTGAAGAGTTCCGCGTGGTCGTTCGAGTGTGTGTGGGGAGTGATCTTTCTCTTTTCTCGAGCAGGGTGATGACTTGATGAGTGCAGCCATGCAAGTGTGTGTGTGTGTGTGTGTGTGAAATCCTTTCCAGGACACTTTCTAAGACACTTTCCCAAGTCTTGAGTGTAGGTCTGAACTTCACAATCACACGTTCTGTGGAGCGGAGCGAGTTCCCGGTGTTAACCTGAGAGAAGTTGTTCTGGTTTTAACACATCTGCCAGCTCTAAAGAGGCAGCGTTAAAGACATTAAAGGGAAGCGGACAAAGCAAACCAAGCTTTTATCAAGCCTGGCTTATACAGAGGGGGAGGAAAAGTAGCTCAAAAATAGCTCCAAAAAATCTTATAAAAGTAGCTGCCAAAAAAGAACAAGAAAAAGAAAGATCAAGGTGATGAAAGAGAAAACAAGCTGCTGCTCGATGCGTCCTGCACCATCAGCGCAATTAAAACCTGTAGCTCATGTCTTTTGAAGTCTGGACCCTCCTCGATTTTTAAAACTATTTGCATACAGTTTATAAAGATGAGTAAAAGTATTGCTAATATAACATCACACACACACACACACACACACACAGTGCATATTACTGGTTTTGTGAGGTCCTTCCATAGACTCTCATAATGACTGGATGTATTTAATTTTACACCTACAGCTAATCCTATCCTAACACTAACCCTAACCTTAACCCTCAGTAGCCAAATGCACATCTTTGACCTCTTCTAGTTTCTCAAATAAAACAAGCACCTTTTCCATAGTCATTTTTCTTAATGGGAACCTCTCAAATGTCCCCACAAAGCCCAAAAAGACAAAAAAAGGTGATTTTAGGGGACAAAAAGGTCCCCACAGTACCATAAATACCCGCCCACACACACATATATATGTATATATATATATATATTTTTTTTTTTTTAAATTGTTGTCAGAAAAATGAAATTTATTTACCCAGACCCACACATTTTGCAATTATTTAATTTATCCTGTTAAAATAGTTTGTTGGCTCAGTCTGTTCATGTTCAACGATAATTGGCAGTAAATCCAAAGTTTATTGAAGATTTTTTTTCCAAATGGAATAAATCCATTCATTTTTTCTGTCTTTCTTTTTGAAACAAGAGAACATGCAGTAGATATATAATATCAGGAACTGTCATCATACAATCTAAGATAAAATCAAATAAATGAAATAAATAAACAAGAAGAATGAGATGGTTTTCGTTAATATGAACATTACTCATAGGGCAGATTATTTAAAAATAAGTGAAGATATAAAAGAAGATACAAACGGCCGAGGGATGCTTTCCAATCCTGAATCGTTGCTGGGGCTGTTATGACGCACTCAATAACATTTAGGGGTTTCTCACAAACAACAAACAAATGGGTCACGGACCTTCACGAATGGGTCAAATGCAGAGTTAACATTTTCGTTATGTTGCGCAATGACAAATAATGACTCTCACTCTCACTTAAAAGAAGTACATGTATTGAAATGATGTGTGCTGATTGTCATTAAGACATTTAAAATAGACATGAGAAATTTACAGATTAAGCTAACAAAACCTTACAAGAATTAAATCTAGCAAATAAAAACATATCTCCAAACAATAGAGACTTATACTGAAAGACATTACTGTACATGTACATATTATGGTGGAAAAGAAATGCCATAAATTCCAAAAAAGAACAAAAATGTCATTATGAAGAGAGTTGGAGTCTGTTGTTGACCGATAGGCTCGAGCGTGCCAATGCATTCACTCCACTTTTATACTCTGTCATATCAACACATATTCACACCAAAGTCACCTCTAGTCAGTTCCACAAAAGCAACATGACAATCACACACACTGCAGGTAGGATTTATTCACTTTTGTCCTCCTGCCAAGTAGCTGCTATGAGCTGGCAATCATCGGCCCAGCGTGCATTACACTTAAAAAGAGCACGACACCCTCCGACGTGTTTCTCAAGCTTTCTCTATTTATTTGTTGCCTGATGTGGAAAACAATGTGGCAGGCAATATTTCAACATAGCAAGTCTAATGGTGGAGCTTTGGCATTTGTGGCCTGTTCCACAAAGATACTGTCAACTCTAGAGCGAGTGATAATTTGTGCTTAAATGACTGGGTTACCCTCATGCTTTTGTTGTCTTGTTAGACTGTTGGAACTAAATAGTTTTCCATTAGAAACATGAATATTCAAAATAAGGCAAATTCCAAAAATATTGGCAACCTGGGATGCGTTTCCCTAAAGCATAGTTGCAACTGTATTGCTAATTATGTTAGCCACACTATGATAGTTACTAATAAACAAGAAGTTAGGAACTTTGCTATTGGGAAACGCACCCCTGCTTGGCAATAGTAACCTTTCAATGTCGGCGAATGCAACTCGCAATAGTTATTAATAACTCAAATATTATTATAATTACTAAATCCCTTTAACTTACAGAAACCACACACATACCGTCAAAATCCCAGTGTAATCTTTATTTGTAGACTTTGTGTGCTCTCCCTGTGTTGGCGTTGGTCATGTATCTCGGATGCTCTGGTTTCCTCCCACAAGTATAAAAACATGCAATGTAGGTTAACTGGCTACTCTAAATTGCCCCCATAACTGTGAATGTGAGTGGGTGTTAGCGTGTGGTATGTTGGTGCTCGCCCATGGTTGGTTACTGGCTTGCACTCGTAGTTCCAGGATATGCTTTGGTCCCCTTGACCCTGAAGCGGATTAAGCGGTTCAGATAATGATTGAATGAATGAAGGCCCAGTACATCTAGAGATCTGGCAGCATTAGCGGTTAGCGCGTTCTCCTGTGATCTAAAGGTTGCAAGTTCGAATCACAGACCAGTAAAGGTATCACTGAGGTACTCGTGAGCAAGGTACTGCTTCCAAGCACTGCTGGCCAGACACTGACCCCTGTCAGCTGCCCAATGCTCACATTTGGTTGTGGTGCACAGTGTGCTGTGCTGTGTTCACAATGACAATAAAAGACACTTTATAAATGTATGGATGTGGTTGTTTGCGCTTAAAAAGCTCTGCACACTGCAGATGGTAAGTTTTCTGAAGTTGGTTTTATAAATTAGACACTTGTTTCACCTGTGTATATATTTGTTGGGAGTGAGGTGTGTAATTAACCCAACAATCTGTGAAGAGCTCTACGTCTCTCTGTAAAATGGCATTGTGCTATAATGAGTTGTGATTGCTGGCACAGAACTGATGAAGTGATGAGTTCTACAGTTATAGCCAATAATTCATGTTGGCTAACATCCCAGCGTGTGCTGTAATTCTCTCCAGGTGCTATTTAATAACGCCTCCATAATACTTAACCCAATAATCATCTGACTCAGAATTTGCCCTCGTAATGAAAATTCCATTCTCCTGTGCATTGTTTTTAGAAAAGAATCCAGTCTAAGCTTTTTGCAGTCCTTAAATGGAAGTTGCAACTCTGTGGTTTGAAAATCAAGAGGATTAATCAAGTATTTGGGTGGTGGATGTTGTTGTAACAAACTCAGAGAAAAGTATTCTGATGCAATGAAGTTTTTACTGATCACAACAAGTGAAAATGTAGTGAAAACAGGAGAGTTGGTAGCGTAACGGTTAGGGAGTTGGCCTCATGACTGGAAGGTTGGAGTTCCAGACCGGTAAAGGTATCACTGAGGTACACATGGTATCGTCCCCAAGTACTGCTCCCCAGGCACTGGCACTGCTCTTTCACGGATGAGTCCAATGCAGAGGTCACATTTGGTTGTGGTGCACTGTGTGCTGTGCTGTGTTCACAATGACAAATAATCACTCATTTAAATTCACTTAAAATAATGGGCAGGTAGAAGGAAACGGCAACATGCGCAAAATTAAACCAAAAAACACATGAAATAACAAATAAAGCAATCTTAGGTGAGACAACAAATTAATAAGGTGTTGGTGGCATAGTGGTAGGACACTCGCCTTTGGACCAAGAGGTTGTGGGTTTGAATCTGACCTCTGGCTTTACTAACATTGGGTCTCTGAGCAAGGCCCTTAACCCTAAGTTGCTCTCAGGGGAACTGTCCCTGAAATTAGTAAATGTATGTCACTCTGGATAAGATCGTCTGCTAAATGTAAATAAGGAAACCAATAAGGAGCTAGCGCAATGGTTAGGGAGTAGACCATATTTACCATAAACAGCAAACAGACTGTTCCAGAATCAATATTGAATCCAAAACCCCACAGTGCCCCTAGTGGAATGGAGGCATCATAACACCTGAAAATGCACAAAATGCAAAATAAGTGAATTTGCTAAACATTTCAGTTTGAATTATTATCTATATTTTACTGAGCCTTTGCTTTTGGTTTCATTCACAAATTTGATTGGAAGTCTTTCACATATTTTAAGTCAAATAACTTATATACATTTTTAAATATAAAAGCCTTAGTCCCCAGGTCGGTCGTGGCCTGTTTGTGTGGAGTTTGGAGTTTTCTCAAACAGTCCAAATGCATACGCTGTCGGTTGATTGGTAAGGTGAATTTACATTTACATTTACATTTACAGTATTTAGCAGACGCTCTTATCCAGAGCGACTTACAACAGTGCTTTGTAGTCCACAACTGTTCCTAGATCCATAAGCTATGTCGACATCTGTAGTTAAACCAAATTACCACAGACTAAGTTTTATACTTTAACGAAAAAGAATGGGTTAGAGGAAAGAAGTTCAGACAGACACACGTTAGTGGTGTTTTTTTTTTTTTTTTTTTTTTTTTTTTTAAAGGTTGACATAAAAGGTAAATTAGTCCCCTAGATACTCTTTGAAGAGGTGTGTGAATGTCACAGCACAGCACACCAAAGTGTGACCTCTGCATTTGACACATCTGAGAAGGAGCAGTGGGCAGCTGACATGGACAACACCCGGGGAGCAGTGCTTAGGGACGGTACCTTCCTCACTTAGTGAACATGCTAACCGTTATGCTACCAACTGCCCCTAAAACACATATTAATTGACATTGGAGTGTTATGTTAGACGCATCTTCCATGAAGACATATTGTTTTGACATGACAGGGATTCACAAGGTTAACTCTTAGCCATCTGCAAAGTGTACGTGCGTAGGTGTGTGTTATGACAAATCCACATATTAAAATATAGTTTTTAGTCTATGTGGATGTCAAGTTAAAGCATGCGGAGCAAAGTTCTCAGCTCCCAAAGCTTACTTTTGCTGTAGGAGAATGTTGTGTTCTTTGTTAAGACGAAACAGTAGTGATGTAAGTTCTGTACATCGTTTCAGGCCTTGCTCTCGTAATGTGGGTGTATGTAACTATGTATAGCTCTGTGTGTATACGACATCATTGTCAATTATCATTAGATCAAATTTCACTCAGACATTTATGGAATACACACCAATTGTCCATAATATTATTACTTCTTAAGTTAAGATCCTAATGCAACTTCTTACTGGTTCCCAACTTCAGTGATTTTTGTTCAGAATGCACTAAAACCAACAAAACACTATGTACATCGAATTTCAAAGTGTGCCATAACTACAGCACGCACTCAACAAATAAAACAACTTAAAGTACTAGCAAATGCATATTTATAGTATTTTGAGGGTCCTATATGACACACGGTGGACAAAGTAAAGAAAAAGTATGATGCCTCTTATGGAAAATATTGTAGTAAAAACTAAAACTAAAACTAAACAGTCCTTCCAGTATTTTGCCTTTTTTTTGAGTTTGTTGCATCCTAAAATGCCTGCCTTTTAGGATTTTTAGACTTGGGGATGGTTCCTTGCTCAAGAGTACCTCAGTGGTACCTTTCACGAGTCAGGGACTTGATACAGCAACCCTGAATATCACTGTAAAATACTGTTAATAACAGCGTTAGCAGGCAATACTGTCCGATCATTTTTCACATCAAGTTTATTGAAAGCGAGTGTGGCATTTGTGTGCTGTTGCATTAATTACCAAATGAGCATGCTGAGTTCCCACTGAAGAGGCATAGGTCAAAATGTTCAGTTAACTAGCTATATCAAATTAGGACACAGCCATTTAATCTCATTAGATAACTGCCCTCGTGGTAGGTCGCTATTTGCATAAAAGTTGCCTGCCCAGCTTAGAAACTGAGATAAGCGTTTAGGATTAATTTATTGTTAAAAAATGAAATAACGTCCCTGATAAAATGAGTGGACAGATGAAGAGAAATCCTGGACCACAGAGAGAAAATAGAAATGGGTTGTGGGAAATGTTGGGATTTCTCCCACGAGGATCTGCTTTGGCAGATGAGCTCAGGATGCTTAATTCGGATTCTTAATTCGCTCAGTCAGAGTCTTATCAGGGCGAGAGTGAGGTGAAGGCTCCTCATTTTCCGTTTTTTTTAAAAGTCCTGTGTTCCTGCTATTCGTTCGGAGCAGCTCCGGAATTGGAAAATAAAAGTTATCTTTCATTTTCTTTCGGAATTTTCTTCACTTGAAGGCCAGTCTGCGCAGAGATGCTAATGTGGGTAACAATGAATGAAGCATGATGGAAACATTTCCAATTTTACATCTTCAAGTTGTTATCTTTCATGCATTTCTAGCAAAATGAGGGTCTTTAGGCAGTGGGTACCCTTAAAAATGGATGTTAATTTGGAGTCTGGCTTTGACTTATGAAGTTGTAAACATTAATCTGAAACAAATCTTTTAACTTAATTTAATTTCTACACTCCTGGACAGGAGGCCAATGAAATGAATCCATATATCTCCATCACACAATAGCAGGGCAGTTGGTAGCAAAACGGTTGGTTGTTCGCCCCATCATTGGAAGGTCGCCGGTTTGAATCCCAGACTCGGTAAAGGTACCGCTGAGGTACTCATGAGCAAGGTACCATCTCCAAGCACTGCTGTCTGGGCGCTGCTAATGTCAGCTACTTAATGCTCCTTCACGGATGCTCCGTCAAATGCAGAGATTACATTTGGTTGCTGTCTGCTATGCTGTGGTGTGTTCACAAAAACAAATGATCACATAAAAATATTGGTAAATAAGACCCGATGACATGGTGGTGTGGTGGTTCGTGCTGTCTCTTCACAGCAAGAAGATCCTGAGTTCGGCCTGCTGGTCAATCATGGGATCTTTTTTTGTGTGTTGTGCTGTGTGCTGTACTGTGGTTTGGTGTGTTCACAATGGCAAATAATCACTCACTTTCACACTGAAGTCTTATATTTCCCACTGTATATTTTAGTATCTTAAAAATGAAAATGGGCTTTTGTGAAGTGTGGAATTTCTGTGAGAAAATAAAAGAAAATAAAGATTTGCTTTTGGTTCTGGCGAAAATGTGTGTATGTATATGAAAACGATTAGCAAAAATGTTTCATTCAGTGTGTTTTATGCATAAATCTTCTCATTACAACCTAATTTTGGTGCCAAATTGGTCAGCTATGATTTCAATTCAAACTCTTCACATCGTTTTCATAACTAGCCAGAAGAACACATCAATAGCAACTGTTCAATTCAGTTTAAAATGTCAGTTTCAAAGCTCACTGAAGCAACTTTGAAGATTTAATCTAGTAATTGCCATAAACACAGTTTGACATTACAGCAAGAATTTTGTCTGGGATTCTGGGTGACCTTGTCGTCGCATTGACTCCATTAAATAGAGCAACTGTGATGGATGCAAGTTTTATCTTTACCTGCCTTTAATTTTGTATACTGTGATGTTTTGAAGTCTGACCTGAAGCTAAGTGTAAAACGGAGATTTTGCAGTAATTAATGCACTAACCTGGAGCTAAACATCAACTTGCTGCAAAGTTGCCTTATGTAATTTTAATAACTCAGGACTCAGCCCGAATTGTGTTCAAGTTTTGACAGTAGATCCTCCCCCATTAATACAGCAATGAAGTGAGGCAAGACCCCAAATTTTAAAATGCACCAATTAATATTTCATAATTCACCGACAAAGCTCTTTGTTAATCTCTTTGTTTTGGCAAGAGGGATAAGTTCCTCTACTTGATCCAAGAAAGCCTGCTTGTGTACATACAAACACACCCACACACACAAGAAGTACATTCACGTGTGTTAAATATAAAATAATTTAATATAATTATGTATGCTCTCAGTTAACTTTTTAGCTACTTAACCAAGGTACACTAGACCAGTTTTAACTTAGGTACACATGGGGCTGTTAGTAGATAAATGGTTAGTTAGAGAGTTGGCCCATGATTGGAGGGTCGCCACTGTCTTTGTAATGCACATGCTGCTATACGGACAATCTCATTCATGTTGCACTGAAACTGTCTCAGGAAAAAAAAAATGTTTAAGAATAATGTTAATGTTTACAAACTGCACAGTACTGACACCCCAAACTGCTGCTGATCTGGCATACATTCACTGAAAAAAAGATTCATTGGATTTACTTGACCGAATAATGGACATTGGTTCCACATGAATCATTTGAGTGAGGCTGTTCTTATTCCTTTGCGTTATTTGTCGTGTTTTGTTTTGACTTAACACAGTAAAATCACATTTTCAGTGGAAACGTTAAAATCTTAAGTCGAATCCATGTGATTCATTTTAGTTAACTTAATAAAGGCACATTCCCTTTTTTTCAGTGTTTAATGCCAGCCAATCAAAATAGTAATCCTGCTCTCATGACTGCTGCTACGTATTTGCACAACTGTTGAACATTGGACGTACTGTACATGTCAATATGAATTTTTCATATTGAAACTGTTACAGATCTTATACACATTCAATGTAAAAGACAATTCCACGATCATAATTGTAGGTCAATACTGCATCTTAATTGTCTCTCTTTCTACTTCTAGTTTAAAGTTTATAATTAATACTCCATTTCTAGTTTAATGTGTGTATGTTATATTCTATTTAAATATTTTATTCTTTGTGCCTTATTTGTCTTTTGTTCCTTGTTCTTTGTTGTTTGCACTGTGAAAACTGGAGCCACGTTATCTCGTCTCTCTGTATACCTATAGAGTACATAGCAGAGATGACAAAGTTTACTTTGACTTTGACTTTGACTTCAAGCCCCGGACCAAAAAAGGTACCACTGAGGTACTCAGTATGAATTTATCTTTAAATATACTCTTTTAAAATAAAGGTACATGCACACAAACACACACAGGCATTATTATTTCATGGACATCCTCTCTGAATGACATTTCTATATTTTCATCCATCAAGTCTCACAGCCACAATTCCGTCTCGCAAGCCACTTACATGCATATTACTGATGAAGGCGGCATTGCGAAGTACTCAAAGAGTGTGTTGTGTGAAGACAAAGGAACCCACGATCACGGAAATGGACTTAGAACATGCAGTCAATCTCTCTGGGAGAGACTCTAATTATCAGATCTTTTGCTTTGTTGTAAGGAACATTTGCTGAATGTTTGTGCTGCAGTCTGATTTCTGAAAGTTGAGATGATTATTCCACCGAGCCTTTGATATGGAATGAGAGCACCATTAACGCCCCTTTACATCCGGTCCCACGGTCAGGAGACTCTGCAGAAATTTTGGCAGTAAGACAATTTGTATGTACAAAAAATGCAGTTTAAGAACAAAGCTAGAAAATAGCTTCTGCTGCATGTTATGAATTTTTTACTGTATGAAAGGAGGAACATGACTAGAGGATGATACATTAAGAATTAAGAATATAAATATAGAAAATGTTCCCTGCAATAACCCGGGGAGCAGTGCTTTGGTACGATACCTTGCTCATGAGTACCTCATAGGTACCTTTACTGGTCCTCGATTCAAACCTGCTACCTTCTGAATACGGGGTGAACACCCTACCGTTATGCCACAAACTGCCCCAAATCATGATGAATCTTGTGATTTAGATCACAAGATGACAGGTGATAGATGTACACTACCAGTCAAAAGTTTGGACACACCTTCCCATTCAATGTTTTATTCTTTATTTTCATTACTATTTACATTGTAGATTCTCAGTAAAGGCACAAAAACTATGAATGAACTGTGTAAGGGCTGTATGACCCAGAAGGAGAGTGATGGAGTGCTGCACCAGATGGCCTGGCCTCCACAGTCCCCTGACCAAACCCAATCGAGATGGTTTGGGATGAGATGGACTGCAGAGTGAAGGCAAAAGGGCATCTGTGGGAACTCCTTCAAGACTGTTGGAAAACCATTTCAGGTGACGACCTCATGAAGCTCATCGAGAGAAAGCCAAGAGTGTGCAAAGCAGTGATCAAATCAAAGGGTGGTTATTTTCAAGAATCTAAGATATAAAACATGTTCTGGGTTATTTCACACTTTTTGTTTACTACATAATTCCATATGTGTTCATTCATAGTGCCTTCAGTGAGAATCTACTATGTCAATAGTCATGATAATAAAGAATGAAACATTGAATGGGAAGGTGTGTCCAAACTTTTGACTGGTAGTGTATATCTATCACCTGTCAACTTTTGTTTTTTACCCGCCATGACAAGACAGAAGACTTGTGCTGTATAAAAACCCACCTCAGCCAGTGATTGGCAAGCGGGCTGGACTTTGAACATGTCTGATGTAGCATTTAGGGTACTCACCTCTGGACCAAGAGGTCATGGGTTCGAATCCTGTCTCCACCAATACCACCCCGGGTCCCTGAGCAAGACCCTTAACCCCAAATTGTTCTCAGTCAACTGTCCCTGTAATTAGTAAAATGGAAGCGGGTTAGGGTTAAGAGCATCTGCAAAAATGCCGTAAATGTAAATACACTGTAATTATTGTCATGAATTATTGCTGGACCGATATATTTAGTGGTAACATTTCCTGTCAAAGTAACACTACTAAAACACAAATATTCTAACACTCACGAGAGCATTTCAAGGTCTCATGTCTGCACGGTTTATCTGCTTGCTGAGCACAACAGAAGTCTCCAGTGCACACCTGACATGCCAAATTAAGGACAATGTGTCACGCTAGTGTTACTCACCATCTGCTTCCTAATACGTGATGTCTAGCAATTCCTCCGTCCGTCTGTTAAAAGTCAGAACTAATATCACTTGGTGCATTTTATGAACTGAACTTAATTATATCTCCCAAGTATACTTTACGTAGTGAGTACACCCACATCAAAAAACCAGTAGTACACCAGTAGTATAGTTGTAACTGTAGTATTTTAATACTTTATGGGACTAAACTCTCTCATTTTTAGTTAATAAAATCCCACTTTTAAGTGTAAGAGTTAATTTTATTAAGTTACAGTGAAGGAAGCTTTTTTAAGTAAGTGAGTATGCTACTACCAAAGTACCGGTCGTATGTAGTTACACGTATACCACTAGCATACTTGTAATTATACTATTTCAACACTTATTGGGGCTAAATTGTGTCATATATTAGGTTATTAAAGTGGACTTTTAAGTGTACCAGTTGATTTTAATAAGTATTAAGTATAGTTTCCAAGTATTCTTCATGTAGTGATTATACTAATTTCAAAGTACTAGTAGTACACTTAAAAATATGCTTACTTACTTCTTGAGACTAAATGTTAAGTTTAATCAAGGTGTACTTTTAAGTATGAGTTGATTTTATTAAGTAAAGGTCAGGTATATTTTCCAAGCATACTTGATGTGGTGAGTATACTAATAAAGTACTAGAAGTATACTTGAAAGTGTACTTACTCACTTCTAAATTGAGTCACTGTTAAGTTTAATAAAGTGCACTTTTAAGTGTGAGTATATACTTTCCAGTTATACTTTATGTATATGAAAAACTACTAGCATACTTCAAAGTGTACTCATGTCTTGATAGTAAATTGTCTCATTTTGTCCTGGAATGAACTAAATTTATATATATATATAGTTATATACTTTTGTCCTTTCTACTAGTTATACATATATATAATGCTACAGTATGTATTAGGGAGGTAAGGATAAATTAATGTACATCAATACATCGATTCAGCGAGCCCATAGCATTGTTCCCAAATAAAAACATTGATCCGACATCATATATTTTGTAATTTTTTCTTTTTTTGTGATTGTTTTAAATTAGCATATGATATTTTCTCAAGTCAATGAATTAAGTCCAAATCGTACTGTAGCAGACTTTGGTATATTGGCAAGATGAGACATTGTATCATCATCCATTGAACAAATATGATATGGTGACTCTTGTGATTTACACCCCTAATACTGTATATGTATACCTATATATATATATATATATATATATATATATATATATATATATATATATATATATATATATATATATATATATATATGTATTAGTTTACTTTTTACATTTACCTAGGTCATTTTTAGTTAATGCCATCACTTTTATTTATACTATCAATAAACTAGTAGATTAATAGATTTGATGGTTTAAGTGCACATTCAGTTTGTCTACGCTATGAATTTCCTTTTTCGTAATAGTGTCTCTGCATTTTGCTAACAGTTCCAACAAAGATCACTCCAGTCCCCGATTTCCCCAAACTCTTGTTTCCTCCCTACTTTGCTCCCTTTGTAGTGCTCAGGCATTAATATTCCCTTTCAAATTTCAATTAGAGCGAAGGAGAAAAAACGTCTCAAATCTTTGGGCCGTGTCTCTGATTTGGCTGTCACGACAGATGAGGCTCTAATCTTTGTGAATAACATGCTAATCTCTCCTCCACTTTCCGCTGTGCCCTCTGATGTTGCTTTGAGGACTTTTCCGTTTCTCTGTAAAAAAAAAACGTCTTCTGTCTAACGCTCGTCCCTGTTAACTTCCATGCAAATTGCACTTAAGACAAATGCTTCCTCACTTCGGAATCATCTGGGTGGAAATGACCACCTTCCTTGCTGTCGCTCGTTCTGAGAGTAAAAGTGGGATTGATGTGGCAAGACAAGGGAGGACTTCATTCAGTCAGCGCTTTTAAGAAGAAATTTGTCTGTAAATCCAACTTACACAGTTTTAGTCTTTAGTAGTAGTAGTCTTTCGCAAAACCTATTGCATGTGTTTGTGCAAAACTTATTAATAACTTAATACCTTAATACCTTAATGATGTGTTATTCTTCTTCAGTTCTACGGATGTATAAAACTATACTATTCTATTGTCCTAAGTTTCTTAATAACAATTTGAGAAAATATTGGTGAATGAGGCCTAGATTTATTACTTTGAGAAAGATCTTTAGCATTGGGGGATATTGTTATGAATTGTGTGTATTTTTCCAAAGACTTACTACATAATGCCTGAATTAATATATAAAATTAAAAATAATACAATTAATTTTGACAAATTTTGCAACATAAAAGCAGTGTAATAGCTGGGTGTATTTATTCGATAATTTGAATGATATATTCATATCATATACTGTATGTATCAATATATTCACTTTAAGATATATTATATAAATATATGATATGCAAATGTTTTGCATAATATGTATAATTCTGTGTGGACCAATATCGCTTATATTTCAATTGGGAAAAATGATCTGGATCTGTTGTGGCCTGTAAATGATGTGGCTGCACACTGGACGTATTGTTTTAAAGCACTCTACAACACTTGTTTACGCAAATGCGATGCTGAAGCCCTGTAATTACTCAAACCTAACAAGTACTTATTATTGCGATAGTTATTGGCTCCTCTCGCAGTTCTACACTGCAATCATTATAATGACATTTTCGGGAATGGCCTTCAGCGTTTGCCTTTTAATGGCACCAGTGTGCCCTAAAGATTTGTGATGAATTTCCTGCAGCGCTGTTCAGCCAAATATCATGAAGGCTCAGAGATGAGTCTGAGTCAAGTCTCAAGTCATGGAGGTCAAGTCCAAGTCAAGTCTTAAGTCATGGAGGTCAAGTCCAATTCAAGTCTTAAGACTTTGACAGGGAAGTTCAAGTCAAGTGTCAAGTCTTTAAGCTTGAGTCCAAGTTATTTAGTCTTTTAGAGGGACAAGTTCAAGTCAAGTCTTTGAGGGGCAAATCTTAGTCAAGTATCAAATTCATGAACTCGAATCCAAGACAAGTGTCAAATCTTTCAGGGGCAAGATTACTCAATACTCAAGTCTTTGGTCATGAGTCCAAATCAAGTTATTAAGTCTTTGAGGGGCAAGTTCAAGTTAAGTTTAAAATCTTAGTCAGATCTCAATTTACTGAGCAGCAAGTCCGTCAAGTCAAAGTCTTTGAGGAGCAAGTTCAACTCATGTCTAGAGTCTTTAAACAGCGAATCTGTGTTCAGTTTCGAGTCTTCAAGGTATTGAGAAGTTTTTGATCTTGAATTCAAGTCTAATCTCAAATGTTTGAACCTGAGTCCAGGTCAAGTCATTAAGTCTTTGAGCTGGAATCCAAGTCCAGTCTAAAGTCTTTAAGCTCCAATCCTAATCAAGTCTTTGAGGAACAAGTTCAAGTCAGGTCCCAAGTGTTTGAGCTTGATTCCAAATCAAGTCATTAAACCTTTGAGGAACAAGTCCAGTTCTAGTGTCAAGTCTTTGAGTGGCAAGTCTAAGTCAAGTCCAGAGTATTTGATGGGTGAGTACATGACTCATGTTTGTGAGCTTAAATCCAAGTCAAGTATCAAGTCTCAGAGCACTAGTTCAAGTCAAGGCTCAAGTCTTTGAGGAGCATGTTCATGTCAAGCCTGAAATCATTGAGCTTGAGCCTGGATCCAGTCTCAAGTCTTTGAGCTCAATTCTAAGTCAAGCTTCAAGTCTATTAAGGCTAAGTCCAATTAAAATCTCAAATCGCCGAGCTTGAGTACAAATCAAGTCTCAAGTCTCTGAGCTTGAAGCCAAACTCGAGCAAAGCTATTTTTGGTGTTTTCACATATAGCACTCTTTAAGGAAACTGAACTCAGTCTAGGGCCAAATGTTCCTGTTCTCAGTTTCAGATCCGTCAGTAATTGCAAAAAAATCAGTCACAGGATCTGATATCTGATCAAGGCTTTCACTTTGGATTAATGTTATAGGTTCATCAATCATCAAATCGATGTATAGATTGATGTATTGTTAAAACCCTATGGGACCGACCTGCTTTGGGTTTCTTTGCAATCTCCAAACCGTTTTCAGTCAATTCTATAGCAGTTACACTTTGAATATCAACATTTTTCCCTTTTGGCCCTGTTAGTCCTTAGAGCCAGCTTCCCAATTTAGCAACACCCATAGTCTAAACCTTAGATCATCAGATTTTTAACCACACACATATTGTGAACGAGAGAGTAATCCCAAATGCACAGTTCACAGAGCAGTCGAGTATAAAAAGTCGGGTCCATACGGGGGCCCTCACCCAGATCTTTCTGGGCTTGACGTCGTGTATTTTTCAGAGCGTTTTATTTCCTCCTGTCAGGTCTATTATACATTTTGTTAAGAAGCGAGTGAGGCAAATAAATGGATATTCAGCACTGCATGGTTGAGGCGGGAGGTGTACTTTTCCAGTGTTATTTATTATAGAGGGTTTATTTTCTTCTTCTCCCAGATAAGGGCAGGTCCATTCAACGTGGTGGCGGTGGTGGCGGTGCTTTGGGATTCAGACGTGAAGGTGGGAGCTGTCAGAGTGGAGATTGAGCTGATGTTGTAGTTGGTTGTAAAAAAAAAATGATGCATTTGTACAGCTGAACTCAAGCTAACCCCGGTGTTGAAATATCAGACAGCTGGAGGTGATGGCTATCTGTCTTATTTTTCTGTTAGAAGGGTGACTGACAGGTCTCTGGTCTTTCTTCTGGGCTGTCGGAATTTTTGGCTTGACTGTGTGAGTGTGTGTGTTTGTGATGTTTGCTTTCTTGCTGTGAGGCTGGGACCAAACATAAAAGACTACCACATAGAAACAGTCAATTTATGACCAAATGCAACAATTATTTACATGTGCAATTACAAGGTACAAAGAAATTACACATTACAATTATCTTACAATAAAGATATTACACGTAACAATTGCAAGTTACAACAAAGAAATTGCACATTAAAATTGCAATTTACAACAAAGAAATTACCAGTTACAATTACAAGTTACAACAAAGAAATTACACATTAAAATTGCAAGTTACAACCAAGAAATTACACGTTACAATTGCAAGTTACAAAAATGAAATTACAAGTTACAATTACAAGTTACAACAAAGAAATCACATGTTACAAATAGAAGTTACAACAAAGAAATTACACGTTAAAATTATGTCACAAAGAAAGTAATTTAAGTAACTTAAAAAAATGGCAGATGAATGATTTTTACAATTCTTTTACTGTTGCATTTAGAATTGTATTTGCGGGCATACAATCTCGTATTTGTATGAATGGTTACAAGACATTAGCTCGGTAAATACTGTTCAGTTCAAGGAGGGTTGGGAAAAAGAAATGGGATTTGGAATACAAGAGGACATTTGGAATAAAGCCCTGGCATATGTAAGTACTTGTTCTATTAATGTGCAGCATTGCTTAATACAGTTTAAGATACTACACAGAATACACTACTCAAAGACAAAACTACACAAAATTTTCCCAGAGGTTTCACCTTTATGTGATAAATTTATGATGACAGAGTTTGACTTACTACATCATTTTCTACTATGCCCTACTGTTACAGCATTTTGGACTGCCATATTTACCTTTCTCTCTGATGTCTTACAAATTCACCTTGAACTGGACCCAATATTGATTATCCTAGGAGTCTCCCACGATTCAGTAAAATTACAGAAGCCACAACAACACCTCCTGTCCTACTCCCTACTTATAGCAAAAAAAAAAAAATGTTATTTTGGAAAAAGGCAGAGGCCCCTTCATTTAAACTCTGGCTGACGGAACGGACGAACACACTACACTTCGAAAGAATTAGGTATATTCTTGCTGACAGGCTCAAAGACTTTGAATACATCTGGACTCCATTGGTTGTTTACCTGGAGAGCAGGGATAGATAAAGCAGATTTTTTCAACAGCACTTCAGGGGTGGCTGGGCATAAGGGGGAGTTTCTTCCCATGTTTTGTCTGTTGTTTTTTTTTTTGGTTACATTCTCTGTATTCATACTGGATAAAAATGAGGACGTGTGCCTTCAATAAAAATACTTGGACAAAAAAAAGAACAACAAAGCAACAAAGCGAATACTATTCTGTTTCTATAACACTTTACCAAATCCAAAAATGTGTAAAAATGGTCCTGAACATCCTTGATAACATCCGTCAACAAGTAGTGTCCACGTAAATTGGGTGCATTTTGAACCTTCTTTGCAACTTTTATTTTAAAAGTCAGTGTAAACTTTTACACAGAGAGATGTACAGAGCAAAAAGAAGGCGCACAGTATATATAAATATGAAGTCTTAACTAGAAGTAGATATTCGTTGGTGCGAATATTGTCACAATATCGGAATGTAAGATTGGCAACAGTTTTTTGAGAAAAAGTTGGTTATAAAATGACATTTTGTTGTTAGCTGTTGAAGTCATCATATATCATTAACATCTATAATTGTAATTTCACAAGCTATTGTAGCAGCATGGTTGAAGTGCAGTGGACAATATAATAACACACTTTTTTGCAAATTTAATTCTAAAAGCAACAGTAAAAGCATTTTGAAAATGGTAAACAAAATCTACATTTTCATGCTTCAAAAGAGTACATTTGTTTTTCTTATTAAGCAAAATTCTAATGTCTTGTAGTGAATGAGAAAGAATAATAAATTTTTCTTATTCTCTTTTTTGCTCTTTCTTGATATTTCGTCTTGGTTGTTACCGTTGCGTGCAGGAGATTACAGGACTTATTACGAGTATCACCAGCAGTTCATTTCTGCATAAAGAGGAGAACGTTGAATTAATGAGTTTGGGATGCGAGGGAGCTGCACCTTGGCATAACGATGCAGCAGAGACTTAATGAGCACTGCAGAGTTTCTCACTTGTATGAAATAATATTTCATTGGTCTGCCTGTTCTCCATGTCAAGAGCAGTGAAAATTACTCGAGCTACTCCCTAGGCAGCAGGAGTTCGTGTGTAAAACAGTGCGACGAGCTAAAATTCTTACGTGCAGGATGTCGCCCAAACGATGAACCAAACGCAGTAATTATAGGCTACAGGATGTATTTTTCAAAACCTTCCACTTATTTTTCACAGTGCAAGACCAAAATAATCATTATATTCACAGTGGTGTTATATTCCAGTGTTAACATTCCATTCAGTGAGGCAAAATAACTTGTTTTAAGGGGTAATACATGATGCTCTCCCTTATTTGAGAAACACTGATTTTGGCATTTAAACCCATCAAATTATTCAAAAGGTTCAAGTCTGAAATCAAAATGAGTTACAGTAAAACATTTTGCAAATGAATACTTTAGTGTCTTTTTTTGAAAAGTTTTTTGAAGCGTAACAGTTCTAAAAATGCCTTGTCAGGTTAATATTTAGAGTTTCGGTTTGCAGTCTGTATATTATTTTTAGTTTAAATATTTTTCAAAATCAAAAGCATACTTTCTCTGTATAATGTCCAATTGGAAGCTACTGGATAATTAGATTTTTAAACAAACCAAAATTCAAGACCCTTCATATGTTTTATATATGTGACTCTGCACGGCAAAACCAGTTGCTTCTCTCAAATTTTAAAAATTGAGTTATTATGTTTTCATGAAAGGGCATAAATCAACCTTCAAAATGATACTTATATCGAATGAATCGGACGACATATGACTGAGATATCAACATTCAAAGGAGTCGGGTTTCTCCTGTCACGCCAAGTGAGAAACGGAGAAATCTGCCTTTGAAGTTGACTATCGCCGTAGCACTCACAGACGCTTGGTGCGGTCGCGGCTACGTTTGTATTTACGGTAGCCTACGCTGCATTCACAGCCACACGGATAGCCTACCTGCGTTAGGTTAACTGAACTCGGGAGACGAAGATGGATTCCGGAGAAATATCTTCATGCTAGTCAACCAGTGGATTTACCGTAAATATTGAAGTAGAGCGGTCAAAACACAAACTTTTAACATTCTGCTGGAATTGAATTCCTCACCTCAAGAAAGTCACGTTTTTAGGATGGAAAGGGTAAGTTTTTCAGCCAAATTTATTCCCAACAGTACAGTATAGACCTTCCACTGTTTCAAAACATTAAAAACCAAAAATCCAAAATTTTACCCCACGCAACATAAACGGTAATTTTTCTCGGAAACCTCCGTTGCGACAAGCGACTGGTTTCGCCTTGCAGAGTCACATATAAGTTAAAATCCCTGATTAAATTGCTTAGCATTGGGGAATGTTCAAGGGAAAGTTACTGTAAATATGTTCCGGGAGCACAATCAATTTAGCCCAGGGTTGTTCACTGTCGTGCCCCCATAAATTGTTGGAACTCCGGGCTCCCCATGACCCCAGGGATTAAGTGGTCCGGATAATGGATGGATGGATGGATAACAATAAAATTCAGATAATGAATGAATGGATGAATAAATCTGAAAATGCATTATAAACATTTAAATAAAATAAAAAAAAACAAACAACTCAACAAACCAAAGCTAAAGTTAGGTTTTTACTATAGAAATAAGCTGGTTAAATCTATTGTAGATTATGTGTTTGATGATGTGTTTTATAGATAGTAACACAAAAACACTGTTGCAATCTTTATATTCAATAAATCATTTTGTATTGATATTTATAATTGGTCCCAGTTCCTTTGCACATCACTGTGTACTGTATGAAATGGCAGCTTGGTCTTCACTTTATACTAGAGGACATAGATAATAATTGATGTTGAGGCACTTATTGGTTTAGCTTTCCTCTTATATCAGCACTCTTTTAACAATTAGAAAATCTCACTACAATTTGCGATCAACTAGGAACGATTGATGTTCCCCAAAAGAGTTTGGCAAGACCACCTGTCTTTTGCTCCAGCTGTGTGGCAGGAATCACAGAAAGGAGGCTTTTATTTCACATGTTCACTTTATATCTTGTCAACCAAGTGGATCAATCTGTTAGGTCTTGGTTTTAACTCTGACAGTCTCATTTATTTTATGTCATGTCATTGCTGTTGCTTGTAGCTTTGTCTTTGATATGCTGCCTTCTTGTCCAGGTCTCACTGGCAAAAGAGACAACAGTCTCAATGTGTTTATATATACTGTATATATATTTTAATGTTCCAATGACTCGCTTCTCTATGTTCCACTGTAATGCACAGTAAATTCCCTGCTGCCAAACACAAACTGCAGCAGCCCCCGAAAATGCACTGATGGCATTTTTCCCAGCTCGGAGCTGAACTGTTGCCCCGAGGGCCGAACCCTGCAGCAACAACCCTGCAATCCCAGAGCCCTGATATCGAGCACAGCACACCAACAACACCTGCAGAGTTACCTGGATGTCGATTAGAGTCCAACCGTTTACCGTCCCGTTTGCGGTAGTAATAGCTCACTTAGCACAAATATCTTGGGCTAGTTTCCCAAACTATGTTTAAGCCTAAACCTACACTAGCTTTGGGTTTCAGAGGTAAAGTCTCCATTGGTACAGTTTAGCGCAAGATTAGGCTTAATCCATGTTCAGGAAAACAGCCCATTGACTGTAGTCTTTATGTACCAAAATCTAACCATTAAGTACCATTAAGTAAGTCAATAGGCTGGATTTTTTCCATCATATTCAGATCAGTCCTCCACTCACATCCCTGCTCCCGTTGTCAAGAGTAACTCACATTTATGTTCATAAATCATTATAGTCAACTGTATGTAACAAAAAGAAGTTGAGAAGCTGAAGTTGAGAAGAAGAAGTGTTGGGGAGTAACGAACTTCAGTTATTGACTCCACTAACTAAACTATTTATTTTAATAGCTTATAGCTACTAACACTGTAACCTTTACAGTAAAAAAATATAAAATTACGGTACATTTTTATGAAAGCATTTTTATAACTAGCAGGTGTTTGTGACTCATGTAGCATTGGCAGAAGTGGCATCTGACTGGCTACTGTGACAAAACACATTTTTTTATCAAGTATGACTATCAAGTATGACTATTAGATCCTCCAGGATGTTATCATAACTATTAACACAAATTCAGCCAATCCCCGCACATTTATTGACTAATTAATGCAAATTTCCACGTCTCACAGCGAGAAGGTCTTGGGTTTGATCCCCGGCTCGGCCGTAGGGTCTTTCTCTGTGCAGTTTGCATGCTCTCCCCGTGTTCATGTGGGTTTCCACGGGGGGCTCTAGTTTCCTCCCACAGTCCAAAAATCATGCACTATAGGTTAACTGGCGACTTTGCCCCATAAGGTGTGAATGTAAGTGTGATTATAAGAATCATTATAAAGGGGAACAAAATCAATTTTTTTTCTGCAACTCCAATTCTGATGCTAGTTCTGTAAACGCCCCTCGATAAACAGCCTGTGTCTTCTAAAGGCGCTAATGCTCTTTAAACGGATCCCAACTGGTCCGAAATGTTGACCTTACAAGATTAACGTTGGCGTCAGCTATATAAATGTCATTTAAAAATACTCAAAATGTTTTCATTTTTACGAAAATCCGTTCACTTGCAGATTGTTGTTTACACCTCAATGTATTCTGGGTAGTGATGTCACATGGTTGCAACTGTTTCGATCCTCTCTTGGATACCTATGATATGATACCTATCGGATGACAACAAGATGAACGCGTCTTCTGTGCATTTTCAGTTTGAAACTGAGCGCACAGTGAGTCAGGAGGACAGTACTTGAAATTTAAATGAAGGCGACCAGAGAGGTGAAGAGGGGAGGGTGGGGCAAAATTGCAGGTGTCGGTCCGGTAACTGCTTGTTAGTGCCAACCGATTGGGAGATAGTTTGTTGTAAAGAGCTCTGTCAGCTGTTGTTCAGGGTAAACTAGCCAGACCAAACTAGTGTAGCATTACCATACTGTAGCGGCAGTGCTATTCACCCACTTTTGGACTGTCCCTTATGTTCCTCTGTTTTCGCGGTGCCTGTGTGTGCAACATAACATGAAAATTACAGCCTTAAGCTGCACAATGTGGTATTGTACTCCTTTTCGGCTGTAGCAACACTTAAGCTTAGCACCATCAGCTGGAGAATGTTTACCCCACAACCCGAAGAGAAGGGTAGTATCCGTTTGGCGTTTGACAGTGCATTGTGTATGCAAAACAGTGGCCGAATTCATGGTCCAAATTGTATATTGAAATGTGAGGATTTTCTAAATAATAAAGTATTTCATGTGTTTCTAACTATGATTTTTTGTATGAGAAAGCGATTGTAGCATGTACCTACATGTCTGACTAGTCGGGGATCCCTTTAATGTGCTTAGCAACTTTGCCTCCGACTCTGACTTCATGTTGTGAAAAACACAAATAGTTTATCAGTTGCAGAAGGACTAAAGAGATCAGAAAGTCCAGTTTCGGCAGTTTTCTGCCAATTTCCCCATGTAGGTTTGCTCCAGTTAGCGCTAACTGCTCCCGCCATGCGTGTCAGTCTTTATCTGGCTTTTTTTGGAGGGAGTTTTTGAGGTCAGCAAACTAATCTAACAGTGTTGCTGTGACTTCTTATATTGCTCCTGTTAGCAAAACCATGACATGATTCCAAATGAGTTTCTGCAGCAAGGAATTAACTCCATTGTTTATTTGCGTCAAATAAAGCCAGAAAGTGTCCCTTCAACGCTGATCATTTCCCTTTCGCTGCAAATCTTAAATCACATTTCCTAACTACATGGGTAATTCCTAGAGAAGTTGTGCACTGAAAAATGAGATATAAAAGAGTAAAAAATGTTATATAAGGGAAAGTGAGTGATTTGTCATTGTGAACACACCATAGCACAGCGCACAGCGCACCACAACCAAATGTCAGCTCTGCATGGTATTTATTTAATACATGATTTAAAACGTGGGCAGTTGGTAGCGTAACAGTTAGGGTGCCACAATCGGAAGGTTGGCGGTTCAAATCCCAGTACTCGTGAGCAAAGTACCATCTCCAAAGCACTGCTTCCCAGGTGCTGCCCAGGTCAACTGCCCACTGCTCCTTCACCGATGGGTCAAATGCGGAGTTCACATTTGGTCGTTGTGCACTGTGTGATGCATTTACAATAACAAATAATCACTTGCTTTAGTGCTCCTGGAGGAGTCCCAGAGTAACAAAATGTCCCTAATTTGGGCTAATAAGTAAGTGATTATTTGTCACTGTGAACACAGCACAGCCCACAGTGCACCACTCAGTTGGTGGCGTAACGGTAGGGAGCTCACCCCATCATCAGAAGGTCACTGTTTCAAATCCAAGACCGGTAAAGGTATCACTGAGGTACTCATGAACAAGGTACCATCTCCAAGCACTGCTCCCCGGGCACTGCCCTTGTTAGCTGCCCACTGCTCCTTCACGGATGGGTCAAATGCGGAGCTCACATTTGGTTGTGGTGCATTGTGTGATGTGTTTACGATGACAAATAATAATCACTCACTTTCACTTACTATTGGTATTATTAATGTTGAATGTTGAATTATAAGAAGTGAAATAGAGATTCAGCTGCTGATGTGATTAGTGCTCCTGGAGGATGCATTTTCTTCTCACCCAGAGTCCCAGGTACCAACAAGGTACCATCTCCAAGCACTGCTCCGCGGGCACTGCCATTGTTAGCTGCCCACTGCTCCTTCACGGATGGGTCAAATGTAGTTTGTTGTGGTGCACTGTGTGCTGTGCTGTGACCTCTACATCTGAGCCATCCATGAGGGGGCAGGAGCAGTGCTTGGGGGCGGTGCCTTGCTCTTGAGTACATCATTCCGGCCCTTGAACTGGCATCCTTGGGTCGAATGTAAAGGTCACAATTGGATGTGGTGTACTGTGTTGTGCTGTGTTCACAATGACATAATCATACTTAAATTCAGTGAAATTCAACAGGAGACTGAGACATTTGAATTCTCAGTACAGAAATACTGACAGAAACATTTCCACTTGTGTATTTGTGTGCTCTACTTAAAATAATCCAACCTTTAATAAGTTGAAGCCCAACACACTTTCACCTGACTGTCGCTGCTCCCCAATACATGTCTATGGAAGCCCATTTCCGCCACTAAAAGAAAAAAATCCGAACAGAAAAAAGTCGAAATTATGAGAAAAAAGTCGAAATTAGGAGATAAAAAGTTGAAATTACAAGATAAAAAGTCCAAATTATGAGAAAGGAAGTTCCAAACCTGCCGTTGTCACTTTCAAATGGATTGTAAAAATATCGAGGACTATTTTAAATGTGGCTTCACGACAAATGAAATACTGCATTTGCTTGTAGATTCACAAGTTGCCTCTGCAAGAGACTTCGGCAAGTTTAGCATCACTGGAGCACATGTACACTTCCTTTCTCATAATTTCGACTTTTGATCTCATAATTATGACTTTTTATCTCGTAATTTTGACTTTTTTGGTTCAGATTTTTTTCTTTTAGTGGCAGAAATTTCCATACAAATCTGATAGTCTTGTTTAAACGGAAAATAATGCTTAAAAAAATGTCTGAATACATAACTAAGAAGATTCTGTTCTGCTTAAGGAAACACTTGACTTAAATATTGTTTCGTAACTAAAACAATGTAATAATTACACGTCCATATGTATGTGCTAAATTATTTATTATTAAAATAATAATTCTTGTTCTGCTCATTGTCATATCAATATGTAGGAATTAGTGTGAATGTTGAACAATAAACCAGCTTTACCGCAGTCACACTTCACATGCAGCACCACGTGTGCACATTTACAGATCGGCATAGATCAGCCGAATGCCACTGATCCTCGATCCAGCTGTTTGAGTTACGTTACCGGACCAATATCTGATCCATGTATCATATAAGTGCCATCTTTAATAATTACATGAAATAAAGATTGTTCACGAGTCGTAAATCTTGAGTCCAAGTTAAGACTGGTGAGTCTGAAGTCAAGTCTCAAGTCATTGTTTGTGTGCCATAGTGGAGACTTGAGTCTCTAAACCCAGCTCACACTACTCCTTTTATGCTGTTGTGTCATTTATATAAATCTGTTATCCCCACCTAACATTACACTACGCTTAGCACAGACCTTTAGCGTCGGCCGAAGCCCTCGAACATAACATCACCCAGCTGGAGACTCTGAATTATTCAACATAATGTGAATATAAAAACCCAGGTTTTTAAAAAGCCAAAGCCGCTGCTCTATATGGGAATGAATCAATTACTCAGCATCACTGTCACGTCGGGAAGGTTTTGGATGGGGGATTGAAATTTTAATCGCATTCGGCCAAACGGCTCGACTGCTGCAGGATGACAAAATGAGACGGAGAAGTGGCGTTGGGCGGTAAACAAAATTCTGGTTATGATGATTGAGTGTGTGTGTGTGTTGGGGATGTGGGTGGGAAAGGAAATAAAATCAGCTCATGCGATGGAGGGAAACTGGAGACGACATGGTTCTCGCAACTGTCATGCACTAAAAAATGGATCCTTGAATCAAAGTAAAAAATTGTGGCGACTTGTTACAATTATTAGTTTATCTTTAATAAAATTGTATGTGCATGTGTATTATCAACTTGATTAATATGTTTTGCTCCTTTGCAGCACTTTTTTTTTTTTGAGTAGCATTGGGCTCTCTTGGCCTCCATGAATAGGTAAAAAAAGCAAAGTTAAAGTCAATTTTATTGTCAATCCTAAGATGTACATAACACAGCTAGGATAGAAATTATGTTTCTGAAAGACACAGAATGGACAACAAAAAACACAAGACAAAAATTAAATATAAAATATAACTGCAAGCAGTGATTATGGGGGCCATGCAAATCCAATATGGCGTAAGTAGATGGGAGGGGTCTAGAAAGATTCGTAATGACCCAAGGAGTAAGATGGCCGAAGACTTTTGAGAATCGGAGATACGGTTCAGAAGTTATTGGACAAAACGCAAAATAGCTTATTATAACGCCACCAACTGGCAGAGTGGTGCAAAATTTTTTGCCTGAGTAGTGGGTGGGGTACGTGACCTACGTGCCAAATTTCAAAGCTGTAGGTCTTACAGTTTTTGCTCCACAAAAGGTTTAGCATATTACACAAATTTGTGAAAAATCCAATATGGCATAAGTAGATGGGAGGGGTCTAGAAAGATTCGTAATGACCCAAGGAGTAAGATGGCCAAATACTTTTGAGAATCGGAGCTACAGTTCAAAAGTTATTGGACAAAATGCAAAATAGCTTATTATAGCGCCACCAACTGGCAGAGTGGTGCAATTTTTTTTGCCTGAGTAGTGGGTGGGGTCCCATTTCAAGGCAGAAAAATAATAATAATTAAAAAAAACGCAGTGGTTCCCCCTAAAAATGTAGCCTCAGGCAGCCATAAGCGGGATCCAAGCAGAAGTTGCAAAAAGTAGCAGAATAGCAGCTGATTCAGTAAGCGTCAAAGAAAGCAGTGACTAAGTCCAAAGTCCAAATTAACCAAAAAAAAAGCAAAACCGCTCTATTATGACATCACATAAATTTATGTAGCTTTTTAGCGCCTCCTATTGTTCAAATAGTATCATTGTATATTTCCCTCTACCATATCTTAGTTTTGATTTACTTCATTAATCATATCAAGACATAAGGAGTTAAAACATAGAACAGTAAAGTTAAATGACATAGGAAAAATATTAAAGATGTGAATAGTATTGTGTGACTTGGTAGTGAAGCTTCTTTTTTTATACTGGCAGCTTCAATAAGTTGTGCTTATAAAGAAATTAACCTCTAACAGTGTTCATATAAGAATTGGGTGGTTTTCTATAATTTCATGTAAATAATAAAAGCTTTGTTATGACATCACAGAAATGTATGTGATGTCATAAGTGTCCTACAAGCGCCCGCTAGTAGGTCTTCATATTTCTGTAATATGCAAATAAATGTGGTGGGCTTGGCATAGGACTGCAACACCATACACCGAGTGTCATAGAAATACGGCTCTGGGTGGGCTACAGCTTTGAAATTTGGCAGGTAGGTCCGGGACCCCACCCTCTACTCAGGCAAAAAAAAAATTGCGCCACTCTGCCCAAAGCCCAACAGTCCAAACCCCACACACTACTCAGGCAAAAAAAACCAATTTGCACCATTCTGCCAGTTGGTGGCGCTATAATAAGCAAAACTGCGTTTTGCCTAATAACTTTTGAACCATAGCTCCGATTCTCAAAAGTCTTATACCGTCTTGCTCCTTGGGTGACGATGAATCTTTATAGACCCTCGCATCTATTTTCGCCATATTGGATTTCTTGCTAATTTGCATAATATGCAAAACCATCTCTTGCCAACTAGACTCTGGATTTTTATCCAATCTGCATGCAACTGGTATCTTTTGAATCTCAAGACATTCTTCTTTAATTATTATTGAGCACATTTTTAATTTAGGTCTTCATTTGGCTGTAATATGCAAATAAATGTGGTGGGCTTGGCATAGGACTGCAATGCCACACACTGTCATAGAAATCCGGCTCTGGGTGGGTTTTGAAATGTAGCAGGTAGGTCTGGCACCCCTCCCACTACTCAGGCAAAAAAAAATGCACCACTCTGCCAGTTGGTGGCGCTATAATAAGCTATTTTGCGTTTTGCCTAATAAGTTTTGAACCGTAGCACCCTAGATAAAAGGATGAAACGTGTCATTTCAACATCTGTCCACTTCAATTCGTCAAAAACTGATAAAGCTGCAAACTGCATGGCCCCCGTAATCACTGCTTGCAGTTATATTTTCATTTTGGTTTTGGCGATGCATATTGAAAAAAGTGAAAGTGAGTGATTATTTGGTCATTGTGAACACACCACAGCACAATACACAGTGCACCATCGGTGAAGGATCAGTGGGCAGCACGCAGGGGGCAGTGCTTGGGGACGGTACCTTGCTCATGAGTACCTCAGTGGTACCCTTACTGGTCTGGGATTTGCACTGGCAACCTTCCAATTCACAGTGCGAATGAACCAACCGTTACTCTACCAACTCCCCATGATTTTGGTGGGATTTTTTAGGGTGTTTTAGTTGAAAAGCCAATGAACGAATGTTACACAGATTAGGAACAGCACAGTGATGGTAAGGAGGCAGATTTAAATGACGTGTCATCAGAATCTGGTAATTTGTGCTTGAGCGAAGATGTCGTGACACAGAATTCTGAAGCTCTCGAGCTGTGTGTTTTATCACAAGCAAACCCTGGAGGAGTTGGGATCTGATCGCCAGTTACCCGGACCAGACAAAAGGCGAGGTTTTTGCCGGGGCTCGGCTGATGCAGTGGGATGTGTATTAAAGGCATTTTTTTTTACAAAAACGTTGTCAGCTTCCTGTATTGTGGTGACACAATGGTCCTGTCTGTGATGCAACTATTTCACATTCTAATGTTGCTTTCATTACGCCTCTCTCAAGCCTCTTTTCAAATGGAAATGGACTCTGATCTGCTTTGCCACCTCTTCATCACTCACAACAAAGCCATCTACTAAATGGAGGGAGAGGAAAAATAAGGAATGGCCTTGTGCACTTGTCTCCTGAACAGCGGGAAAAAACGTTATGTTGGTGGTGACGTCGAAGAGCTTAATTCGAAGGCAACTCAACAGCAAATCCAAAATGCTTTTTCAGGTCTAATCATGCTTAGTTAGATTGTATTAAGTGAGTGAGTGTTTGCAGTGTTTTGCAGTGCACAGCACCCAGTGCACTGCAACAAAATGTGACCTCTGCATTTGACCCATCCCTGAAACAGCAGTGGACAGATAACATGGGCAGTGCACAGGGAGCAGTGCTTAGGGACGGTACCTTGCTAATGAGTACCTCAGTGGTATCTTTTCCAGTCTGGGAATCGAACCGGCACTGCCCATGTCAGCTGCCTACTGCTCCTTCATGGATGGGTCAAATGCAGAAGTCACATTTTGTTTTGGTGTGTTCACAATGACAATCACTAACTTTTACTTAACGTTTAACAACATTAGTTCCAAAAAAAGCCTACATGGTGCAATAATATCAGCTCTTTAGTGTCAGTTTCCAAAACACAAGAATGTGTATTCACCAGAGATGCTTGAGACCTTGCGTGGGAGAGGGTTTTATTGGGCATTTGCTAACGTAATGATTAGGGACTTGGTTAAGTAATCAGAGGGTCACCAGTTCAAGTCCCGGACTGGTAAAGGTACCGCTGCGGTACTCATGAGAAAGGTGCTCCCCATCAGCTGGTAACTGCTCCTTCATGGATGGGTCAAATGCGGAGGTCTTCTTTGGGGCAGTTGGTTGTGTAACATTTTGGAGTTGGCCCCATGTTTGGCGGGATGCCGGTTCAAGCCCCGAAATGGTAATGGTACTACAGAGGTACTTATGAATAAGTACCTCTGTAGTACTCATAAGTACTACAGAGGTACTTATGAATAAGGTATTGTCCCCAGGCACTGCTCCCTGGGCTCTCTCCCATCAGCTGCTAACAGCTCCTTCCTGGATGGGTCAAATGCAGAGGTCTTCTTTAGGAGAGTTTGGTCTGAAACGGTTAGGGAATAGGCCCCGTGATCGGCGGGTCACCGAACCAGACCAGAAACGGTACCACTAAGATACTAAAAAGCAAGGAACCATCCCCAGGCACTGCTCTCTGGGTGCTGCCCACTGCTCCTTCCTGGATGGGTAAAATGTGGAGTTCTCATTTTGCTGTGGTGCACTGTGCCATACCATGCTGCATTCACTTAAAAATCACATAGCAGTATTATTATTTATTGGTGGAAAATATTGTCCATTGGAAGACAAGAAATCGCACAATTTGTCGCATCATCTTTACCGTCTGGCTCCGGAGGTTTTGTTCGCAACACAACACATCTCAGTAATTTCCAGTTGTTTTTCCCTCCATTCTGTCTCTCGGCTGTCGGCTGGAGTTGCTCTCCTGGCTTCGTCCCGAGGCGGTGGCACAACAACACCCTGCTGGCTTCATTTTTAATGAGTCTCAGACTAGTGAGCTCGCACCAGAGCGACTGCATCAGTGCTCACAACACTGTACAATAAAGTCAACCTGCCTCAACTGTCTCGCTTTTTCTGTTCTTCTCTTAAAGTGCTTGACACATCTATATTACATTACACATAACTTATAACATGCCTTTTCATGCCTTGTGCAATGTAGCGCATGTCAAATAAGCAGAAATTTTCTATTTAGACTTTCTTACAGTATTTTGATGTTGCCCGCTGTACCTTACGAGTGAAAACCTGCTGTTTTTCATGTTAAAATACCAGTGAAAGTACCAGATTTGACACCATCTCATGTAATGCTACTGAAGAGAGAAAAAGCAGAATAGACTGGAAAGAGCCAGAGCAGAATATGCACAAAAGAGAGCAAAAAGGAGAATAGGAAACTAGAGAGGAACTTGCTGGTCAAGTGGTTGACTTGTAATAATAAAGATTTTTTTCCGCAAGACAATCTCAATGTGATTTTTCAAGTTTTATAGCTGTGACATTAAATCTGTCCGAGTTGGAGAGACAGACAGACTTTGTTTAAAAAGCATTTAAGTGAATTGGGAAAGAAGGAGGTAAAGATAAAAGTAAGAAAAAGACAAGTGCGGGTGGAAACAGATTGAGATGTGTGTTCACTGAGGTGCTGTGTGGTGGCATAAGAACTGTGTTGACTGCCGTGTGAAAGAAAGCTTTCGAGTCCTGAATCTCATTTGTTCTTAATGGGAAAAAACAAATGGGCCCCGATAGGAAAAATAAATGACAGAAAAAAAGGATGAAAAAGTCTAGTGCAGGTCATGATGGATACAGATATATGAAGAGGCCCATGGAGCCTCGAATCATGTTGAATTTGGTGGCTTTGTGAAGAACGGCGGCCGTGCATTAAAGCGACAAAATTTGAGCTCCATGCTAGTCTATAGGGTAAAAATGGATAGAAAAATGGACTCACGAACGAGTGCACATATCAAAAAGATATATACAAGCACCCCGTACTGCTATAAGTCACACGTTTTAGAGTTGGAGCAAAGTTTGTAGCACAAAATCATAAGGAGGAGTAACAGTAACACGAAAGTGTGTGGAATAAAAATTGGATAACAATATGTTGAACTCTCACCGGAATCTCATAATAATACCGTAACCCTAGTAAAGTTTTATTTTGAGTAGCTTGTAATTGGATTAAATCAATATGAGCAACTTCCAGTTGGTAGCATAACGGTTAGGGAGTTCGCCTCATGACCTGAAGGTCACCTGTTCGAATCCCAGACCTTTAAAGGTACCACTGAGGTATTCATGAGCAAGGTACTGTTTCCAAGCACTACTCCCCAGGTGCTGCCCATGTCAGCTGCCCACTGCTCCTTGACAAATAATCATAACTAACTTGAATACAGTCCTTTTTTACTCTACTAGAATTCTACTGACCACCGTTTTTAAAGAAGTTATATGTAAGAAATTTATGGCAAGTAATCATAAACTGAAGTTAATACGTCACCAGAGATTAAGAAATCATGTTAATTTGTAATATTGATCTCACTGACTGCCAGATTGCCAGATTGCCAGGTACCATTGAGCTGAAGCTACAAGCAATCTGGATTACAAATGTCTGATGTTACTAAAACTAAAAGGCCTCTCTATGACTCTCAAAAACATCTTGACCAAGGCAGCAATAACACGAGGATCAGCACAGGAGATGCATTTGAAAGGTGGAGATGACTGAAAGTGGAGAAGAATTTGAAGACTAAAGTGGCTAATTTTCTACTGGACAGGTAAGATTTAGCTGAGGTTGGCTAACTTGTTCCACCATAGATGTTGGATCATAAATTGTAGTTCATGTGTAGGTGGGTCATCCAACTTACTGAAATGCTTGAGAAACAAAAGCGGTGACTTGTGATGGCTAACATCAGCATTGTGTTATGCTGAGACAGTGTGGTAACAGTGCAAACATTAGCACGCTAATTATAGCAATGCCAAACGTAACGTTAGACACTAGATTGGACAAATATGAGGACTCGCCAACCTATCTGGCAACCTTGTGTCTGGGGAGAAGGGGGAGGGGAAACAACACAGTATTTTCAATTTGACTGCAGTACCAGTTTTAGCCACAATCGTACATATAGCTCCTTTAAGTGAGTGTTTAAAAACTTGAGAAAATGTTAATATTGATGTTAATAAATGTTGCTAAAATGTAACCAACCGAGCACTATTCATCCTTCTCGCCACTAGGGGTCGCTCATGTCAGAAACAGGCTAACCAAAAGGTATTCCACTAAAAGTAATAGAAAGTTATTAGAAAAGAAAAGTAATAGCATTGTTTTCTCATCACAAATCTTATACGGTTTGAATATTAATTTTCTTAAGAACACACTTAATAAAACTTTATCTCAATAATATTCTCTATATTTTTTACCCATAAATGTTCACAGCTTTTTCTTAGTCAACATCAGTAGCAGTTTTAGAGTGACAAGTGTGACAAGGCAGTTGATGCTGAAATCTGTATAAATAAATCTTTATAAGAATGTCTGCCGCTCCGCTAGTTGAGTCCGCAGTAAGGGAAAGATGTGTGATTGACAAGCGAGAGGTTAGAAGAACACACATGAAGAACTGAGGAAATTGCCCGCTTCGCTTTGGGCCCAACATTTCATTTTTGATAAGCAGTTACGGCGAACACACGAGTGTTTTACACACAGCTTCACCTTTTGAGAGTTCAGCTTGCAAACTGCATAAATTTACACTCCCTTCACTAGTTTCAAACAGGAAAAATGCACATATGTGAGACACATATCAATGAAATCTAGCGAACTTACAGGTATTCCAACATGGTTCAGAGATTGGGAGAGATCTGACCCATCGGATCAAGACTCAAAAGAGACAAAGAGACAAAACACCAGTTTTGGGGGTTGAAACATTCAGTATGTTCTTCTGTTACTGTAAAAGAATCTGATAATACGTGTCCCCTTCCATTCTCATCATGCAGCAACATTGTAATGTAAGAGGACTTTAGACAGCGCTAATGTGGAGCAGAGCATTACTTAACCTCTTTAGTGTTACTAGAAGCAGCAACTTGTTGATTGATTTTCATCCAGTGATTGGTTGGTTGGTGTTGTCTGTCAAGATGCTGCTTGACATGTATTGGAAAATGTTAGAGTTGTAGTCAAGGCCACCTAAACTGAGACCACGTCCTGGTGTAGTCAAGGCCACACTCGGTCTCGGTCAGGACTTGGTCTGAGTTTAGGTGGCCTTGATGTGCGTTGGTAAATGTTAGAGTTGTAGTCAAGACCACCTAAACTGAGACCAAGTCCTGACAGAAACCACAGTGTGTCGAGACCGAGGCAACACCAGTGACTCTGTGTCTTCTGGAAAAAACACTATAAGGCCTGTATGTCTAGGACACGATATTGCAGTAGCATAAGCCAATAAATAAAGTGTTAGAAGAACTGCTCAAAGATGTCCAGGATCTCACAAGAATAACAGAGAGAAAAAGAACTCGCAAAATAAAGCAGCGTCTTAGCGGAACTCATTTTCGGGGGAGGCAAGTCTTGCGTCTCGCTGGTGCTTGATAAATGTCATCTTGCATCAGCCGCTGTGTTGTCTTTGTGCTGCGGAAAGGCAGAACTGCATCAACACACCTACATGCAACAACAACAACAACGCAGAAATTCAGCCGTCACCCGAATCCCACTTACACCAAGTTCCGCTCTGCGACTCTGGTCTGTTCTTTTTAAGGGCGAATATATTAGAATAAATCAGAGTTACAATATCGCCTTTTCTTCCCTTTAAATAAACATAGGTAAAGTTAAGCAATTAATAATTACTGACGTCAACTTACTATTTCACTGTGTATAGCATTCACTACGAATTAATTCCTCTTCTTCTTAACAACTCAACATCAGAAACGTTACCTTTGCTCAACAGAGAAACAATGACATGCAGCTTCCACCTGGGTCAGAACTATCACTTTAATCAGATAATAACCTATTATTAGTTATTTCCGCTCATATTCTTGCTGGTTTGTGTTAAGTGCATGTTTCAAAAGACATTTTCCTGTACAGTAGCATTTAGAAATAAATTTGCAACAAAGTGACTATTATATTTTCCAGTACATGTTAAAAGTGTTGTTACAGTATCTTGAGAAATGTAAATGATCACATGCAGCAATTTTCCATATGATTAATACATGACAACTTTAAGTCAAGAATGAAATTACAATGTATGATCAATTTTCAACAATTACAAGTTTAACCTTTAAAACCCTGAGAGAATTTGGGGCGTTTTTTTCCTTTGTTTTTAGGCTTATTCTAGTGTGTGTAGAAGTTGTCCACATGCTTCATGTTGTTGTGTTCACGATGTCCTGCACTACTCAGATTTGTCATAGTTTGATGTGTAAATGCTGACACTGTCTTGAAATCAGCACATTTTTTAATGAAAAGTGACCTGCACCTGTAGAAATGTTTAGTTTCTTTTAGCTTTATGTAGTATAAAAGTGCTGAAACTGTAAATATAACTATTAGAAATAGTAAGGACATTGTGTTTTATTGGCTTGCAGAGTTATTATTATGCAGAGACATTCTATGACTTGAGACTATAAAGAAAAATAAGGTTAGTGCCACTTGGAAACACTTGGATTTATTCATCAGGATACAATTATTTGATAACAAATCATACATTTTTCTATATGGATATTTTTATTCTCTAACATTATAAAATGGAAAAAAAACCCTGAAATATTAAAGTTTTAGCAATTTTAGAGCCAATTTGGACTCAGTTTGGACTATAACTCATTTTTGACTCATTTCTGGGAGAGAAGTACATTTTTGACATGATGGTTTTCCACATGAGAGCCACGTCACAATAAACAAATGTTAAAAATGAACGTTCTAAAATACAACACAGCAGTTCAACACTAACTTGGACAAATGTTGATGGACTTTACAAAATTTCTTCAGTGTTGCATTTAGAATTAAATTTGATAAATTTGTAACAAAGTGATTAATATATTTTCCCACCATGCCTCAAATACAATGTGAAACCAAAAATCACAAATGACAATACTTGCATATTAATAATACATGAGAAATTGAACAGTAAACAATATAATCTCAATTTATAACCAAATTTAACAACAGCTATTATTATTTTGCGATTATAAGTTACAAGTTGCTTTGTTCTGAATATTTTTGACGGTTTTTAAGGTGTGGTAGCTCAAGATTCAATATTCAATTCAATATTCTGTATTTGTCACAAAGTTATATAAGAACAACATGTAGTGAAATGTGCTCTATCTCAACCAAAATACTTATATTAGAGAACACTTTTAAGGTTTATGGTTTAAACTAACCACATACAGTATATTAAGTTTTAAACTTTTCAAATTTTGAATTTTGAGCTACATCCTGTGATATAATAAATACTTTGATGCACATTTAAATGAATCAGTTTAATGTGCAATTTCACAAAACAGAAGCAAAACAATTTCAAAAAGTTATGGGGAAAAGCTACAGAACTCATTTTCATCTCACATTGTAGATGCCCCTCATATTTGCATTTTTCCTTTTAAAATTTGATTTTTTCAAGTTAACAAAAATGTGAGGGGCTGTAACTACTCAGATTCTCATGAATTTGGAAAATTCTAATCATTTGAAAAGTCCCAAGTGAAGTTGAGAATCAGGGTCAGGATTAGCAGCTGTAATGATTCATGCATATTCATGTGTGTCTGGGCGTTCATAAGAAATTCAAAGTGCCGGACTCGCTCGTTTAATTAGCTACAAAATGAAAAAGTTTGAGAGCGTGTTGAATAAGCATCATGCAAATGTATGGTCCGCTTTAAATTCACTCCTATTTTTGTTACTGGCCTAATTGTATTTTGCAGCAGGTTGCATCAGATGCTCAAACACCTCATCTACTCAACTATTTTTGGAAAGGAATCCTCTTTGCCTGCATCATCGGTCAGTACTTTTATGAGATGATGATGTGCATTCTCTTGGTTCTGGCTAAAAATGATTTTTCCTGATGATCACATAACGTTCATTATGTGTTCCTAATGACAAATAATCACTCACTTTCACTTTTTCACTTTCACTTATTGCAAGAAAGCATTGCATTTGACGCTATCCGAACTTGCACCCGACCGAAGCCAGGTCATGAACGCCTGTGTGGACGCTGTGAGTTCAGCCCGCAGTGACCTGACGCCATGAAAGCCAGAAAAACGCCTGATTCAGGCACCGATGTGGACGAGGCCTAAACATTATGCAACCAACTGCCACATCTATGCTGGTTCTAACTCATTGTGACGTATTAATTCAGCAACTTAACATGCTTATTTGTGTGCCGGTATTGGAAAGTGTGACCTTTAAGTCTTTATGATAAGAGAAGAGAATGGATTTCAAGTTTGAAGTTTACGTTATTGTCATCAGCAGCTCTATACATGTGGAAAATGTGATAAGACAACGTTTTAGTGGAAGATATAATAATACTCAACCTCACATTCAACAGGGCAGAAGGTGCAAAGGGTCAATAGATTCAAGATTCTTTATTTGTCACATATTAATATATACTGTAGTTATACAACATGCAGTGAAATGCACATTCTATAATACAATACAGTATAATACAGGGCAGTTGGTAGTGTAACGATTAGGGCGTTCACTGAACACAAAGGGGTTTCTCACAAATAACAAACAAATAATGAAAAAATGAAAAACGAACATAACTCGCAAATAAGTATCTGTAGCAAAAACTATAGCCCACATGTTTTTGAGTTGAAACAGCAACCGAACATGAGTGGAAAACTGGAAAATGATGCAAATAATGCAATAAAATAAAATACACAGGAACTGCCTTTCTAGTGCAAAAACAGCAGGAGTAGTAGTGGTGCCAAAAAGTGGCTGGAATAATAATAATAATAATAATAATAATAATAATCACCCACTTTTACTACACTAAACAGAAAATACGATAAAAAATACAATAAGTGGGAAACATTGGAGGATGAGTGTAGCAGTGTGTTGTGATAGCGCTAGTGGTTGGGTCGCTGCAGTTGTCTGGCGTATGAGTGATTTTATTTTATCTGGATGTTGTTGTGGAGTGTGTCAGGCTGAAGCTCACACTGCATGTTATTCCTGCTTTCTTTAGGCCAATAAAACACTTTTGTTGTCACTTTCCCTGCCAAGTGTCCCTTCTTGCCCATCTTACCTCGCCCTCTCTATTTATTTTTCTTGTTTGCTGTGTGTGTTTGTCCGTTTTCAACAAGCACGGTCCCGAAAAGGCTTTGCCCTGTCGCTGATTTAAAATAATTAGGCCTATAGAGATGGAAATGGGAGTTCTGAGTGGAGCTTTGACCCGATCACTGATGGAAACAATTTGGACGTGAACAGCCGGCTGTGGCTGTGTTGTGTTGTAATTAGTTTGAGGGAGACAGTAAATTGTCTGTGTTGTTTATTGAGGTGGTGGCGACTAGTGAACCTGATGTCTTCAAATTGCACCAGGGATGTTTGCCAAGGTTTTTAAGGGGAACTGTCACACTCCCATCCATCAAAAAGTTGCACACTTCACTCTTGGTATACTTGGTATGCCATACTTGGTATACTCACACTAACATGAATGTTCATGGTCTCCCCCTCTTTGCAGCTTTAACAGTTTCCACACTTCTTGGAAGGCTTTCCACAAGATTTTAAAGTGTTTCTTTGGGAATTTGTGTCCATTCAATTCTGTAGGTCGTGTATGAGGTCAGGTGATGATGTTGGGCAATGAAGGCCTGACTTGCTAAGGTGTTCGATGGGGTTAGGCTCAGGGCTGTCTGTAGGTCAGTCAAGTTCTTCCATGCCCAAATCATCCAACCCTGTCTTTATGGACCTTACACTGGGGCACAGTCATGCTGGAATAGAACAGAGCCTTCACCAAACTGTGTCCACAAAGTTGGAATCACACCTTCGCCCAAAATGTCTTGATGTGCTGAAGCACACCATTATCCTATCTCCACCAATCTCCACAGTCAGGCAGGTAACATTCTCCCAGCAACCTGTCTAACCAAACCAGACTCGCCCATCTGTCTGCCAAATGAAAAAATGTGATTCAGCGCTCCATACTGCTGCACAGTCCAGTGGTGGTGTGCTTTACACCACTCCATCCCACACCTGGCAGTGGACATGGGGATGTGTGGCTTGCATGCAAAACCCATTCCATCAAACTCCTGCCTGTCATGACCCCCCTGGACTTTGGCCATACCAGCCCCCTGGATTTTGGTTAAGCGGCCAGCAGATGCCACTATTCAGTTAGTTTGATGTGTTCAGTTTTGTCTCGTGTTCCCTGTCAGTCAAAGTCTTTGTCCCACCTTCCTATTGTGTCTGATTGGTAGATCACTGTTCATTAGTGTGTGCACCTGGTTCTTGTTTGCTTTGTTCCAGCCCCCCGTTTTCATTTGTTGTCACTTCATTGGTTTTCCCTGATTATTTTCTGATTGCTTTTTGATTGGCTCCCCTTTGTTTCATTGATCCAGCCCTTCGTTTCTGTTTTAGGATTTAAGCTCAGTTCTCCCAGTGTTTCTTGTTGGTCCACCCTCACACTACCCTCCCTGTGTCGGTGTGCTGTGTGGTTTTCCTGAAGAGTTTGGCAAGTTTTCGGTTTGTTTTGTGGCCCTCGTGCCCTTTTTATGTTTGTTTATTTAAATAAAATGGTTTGCAATGTGACCTCGCCTCATGTCATGCCAACATCACCATGCATCGTGACAGTTTGGAACTCTTCAGCTGTGGAATCAGCAGAGACCATGCTCTCTGACATTTTACAGGGTCTTCCACATGGTGTCTGAGTTGCCGTTGTTCCCAAATGCTTCCACAGCCAGGAACCTGGGGTGGTGGATGGGGTTGGGGTGGATGGGGGCCCCACACTATGTTAATCTGGCCCTGACTGTGGCATCCTATTGCAAAGGTGGCATCCTATCACAGCACCACGCTTGAAGTCACTGAGCTCTTTAGAACGAGTCATTTTGTTTCACAAATGCATGTAAATGGAGACTGCATGACTAGCTGCTTGATTTTATACACCAGTGGCAATGGGTCTGATTGAAATTCAGTTGTTAAGATTTGCGTAAATTTGTCCATATAATGTATATTATATTACATTACACTTAGCAGATGCTTTTATCCAAAGCGATTTACAAGGTGAAAGAGAGTAATTATTTGCTATTGTGAACACACCACAGCACAGTACACAGTGCAGCACAACAAAATGTGACCTCTCCATTTAGTGGGCAGCTAACATGGCAGCAGCCAGGAACCAGTGCTTGGGGACAGTACATTTCTTATGACTTCCGCAGTGTTAACTTAACCAACATGGGATCTGAACCAGCGACCTTATGCCACCATTTGCCTCTAAGTTGTAAGTGCAGGAGGATGAAGGGATCCTCAGTAAGTTTAGACTGGGGTAACATAGGATGGGAGGTGATCTAAGAGAGTCAGTGCTCTCCGAAAAGAAGAGTCTTCAGGAGGCCCTTGAAGACAGAGAAGGATGCACATGTTCTGGTAGCCCTTGACAGCACATTCTACCAGCAGGGAGCCACAAAGGAGAACAGTCTGGACTTGGTGTGCCTTGTGCATAGGGACAGAACAGCTAGACAGTGTTGGTTGGATGAATGGAGGGAGCGAGATGGAAAATTAATCTGTATGAATGCATTGAGGTAGCGGGGACCAGACTCAGAGCTCACTCTGTAAGCCAGAAGTGATTGGAATTTGATTCAAACAGCCACAGGCAGCCAATGAAGGTCACTCAGTAAGGGTTAGACATATAACCTTTTGGGCTGATAGAAGACAAGCTGAGCAGCTGCATTCTGGACCAGTTGCAGAGGTTTTATTGCACAAGCAGGAAGACCCATGGGGCGGCAAGGTATAATCAGAGCCTGTATATGGAGTTGGGTGGCATACTGGGGGAAGAAGGGGTGATTGGGGGCAGTTGGTGGCGTAATGGTTAGGGTGTTCACCCTGTGATCAGAAGGTCACCGGTTTGAATCCCGGACCGATAAAGTTACCACTGAGGTACTCATGAGCAAGGTACCATCCCCAAGCACTGCTCCCTGGGCTCCCATGAGAGGCCGATGCGATGTAGTCTGAGAGAGCTAGCTAGTCATCGAGGGAGAGCCCTGGGAGATGGTATAAATGGCAAAGAGTAGGGTTCCCAGTACCGAGCCTTAGGGCACCCACGTGGAAACATGGAGGGATGAGGATGTGCATCCTAACCAAGATATATACAGTAAAGTTTTAAAATGCTGTAAATAAAGAATGCTTTCAGAAATATAAATAATGATTGTTTATTTTTAGCAATTTACAAAATGCAAAGTGAGCGAACAAAAGAAAAATCTAAATCAAATCAATATTTGGTGTTACTACCTTTTGCCTTCAAACCAGCATCAATTCTTATAGGTACACTTGCACAAAGTCAGGGATTTTGTAGGATTATAGTCATTATATTATTTTGTAGGATTATAGGATTATAGATCTGTGGTTAGTTCTCCAAGATGTTTGGAACAACCTACCAGCCGAGTTCCTTCAAAAACTGTGTGCAAGTGTACCTAGAAGAATTGATGCTGTTTTGAAGGCAAAGGGTGGTCACACCAAATATTGATTTGATTTAGATTTCTCTTTTGTTCATTCACTGCATTTTGTTGATTGATGAAAATAAATGATTAACACTTCCATTTTTGAAAGCATTCTTTGTTTACAGCATTTTTTCACACCTGCCTAAAACTTTGCACAGTACTGTACATTATTTATACAGTATACTGTATATACATTGAAAGTTGCTAATATAATTAATGTCCTAAAAGTCTGCTACTGAAAGGTTTTTACATTATTATATTTGGGCAAATATTGCAGTAAAATGAGCAGGACACTTAATATTTCAAACATTAAATATACAATATGTTTTAAAGGCATGTCACATCTTTGTGAACATAGATTGTAACTGTAATATATAAGAAAAACATTGTGCATGCATTTTATCAAGCTCTTCTCCTAATATTAAGGTTGTTCTGCTCTAATTAGGACACACTGCAGAAATATTAATCATCATAGCTGTGCCGAAGGCTCCTGGGTAAGGTGTTGAAAGGTGAGCTGAATTTCACTCATTAAAACCAGAAGACATTTTATTACAGTTTTTACAACAATATAATATCTTATTTTTCTTAGAAGACAGATGATGCAGCGAAATATTGTGACAACCCCCTGCTGTGGTGACATCTGAGATAATGAAAACAGAAAATTAAATGGAAAACTTTGAGACGGCAGCTTAATATAAAGTCACCAAATATTGCAAATGTTTTCAAAATGAAAATAACAGATAAGGAAATTTGCTGCATGTTTTGAAAGTTCATTATCATTATTATTTAGTATTTATTGTACAGCTTTCTTCCCTAGCTACGAGGGTGCTCTTACATCCTTTAATTTCTTAATAAAGGTTTTCGTCCTAAAATTTAATATCAATTTGCATGATGAATATGTACCTGAAAGCAATTTGGGGTTAAAGGTCTTTCTCAGGGAACAAATGGTGGTAGTGTTGGAGGTAGGATTCAAACCCATGACATTTTAGTCCAGACACAAGTATCCTAAGCACTAGACCACCACCACAAATAGAGGGGGAAGTGAACATAACTATAAAATGCCTTTCCACTCAAACGAGGGCACATAAACCACAGGTGAAAGGCAAACAGCGAACAACAGGTGGACTGGACCTTCCATAAACTTACTTTTGGCAGTGGTGGGATTTGAACCCACGCCCTCTAAAGGACTGGAGCCTAAATTCAGCGCCTTAGACCACTCAGACCACCTGTGCACCTGGTTCCTCATTTAAAATGCTTAAATTTAAAATGATACGATGTAAAAGTAGCCTTCTCGTGCATCCCTATATAATACAACACAGACCAGAAGTTAAACAATTAACGATACAATGATATGATAAAAAAATACTTTACAAAAACAACACAGATACACATAGTAAACAACAAATTTCTTCCTTTTATTTTGTTATAAATGGTGTTATAAACTTTGGTTAAAGATCTGGCTTTTCAATCGTTGAACACACTTTATGAACACTCAACAAAGCAAAATTAGACATTTGCCTTCTTCTTAGGTAACACATTTCCCATCGTTATTTCCCGTCTGTTTTAACAGTATTAACATTCCGCTGACTCATTGTTTGTTTGCCTCTGGAGGTCAGAGTTGCTGCATAATTAGTGGAAACGTTCTCCATTATTTGAATGTTAATTGGCATTTTTAAAGCTAGATTAGTGGGATCCGTTATTTTTTTCTCGTTTTTTTTTTTTTTTCCCAAATGAAGGCAGAGGTGTCGAGGGCCTTTAACGGGCTCCCTCCGAAAACGAGCAGGAGGAAGAAATTAATTATTGCTGTGTAAACTCCACGACGTTTATCTGACTCAGCGGAGAGAGAGAGAGTGGCACAAGGACTAAAGCTAATATTTGACAGATTAGCTTTATCCTTTCAGCAAGTGCTGTGACATTAAGATTTGGGGGAACTCGAGGTGGCGCTGTGTATCGAATCGCTGGTGTTGAAACTCATTGAAAAATTTGACTGTTAATTAACATCCTTGTTTCCATGACTCAGATGAGACATTATCAAATTAAAAATAAATCTTTGATATATATATATATATACGGCTGTGAGGATATTTGTTCCGGTTAATGACATGAGGCTGGACTAAAAAGTTAACTGCTGGACTGCGAGCCGTTCAAAATGCATCTAGTTTGTTTGTTCAAATATTCATGCAATGCCCTGTGATTGGAGGGATTGCTTGAGGGATGTGTGCATAGCAGATGCTGATGACCAAAATTTTGGAGTTTGATGTGACAGGATTTTTTGCATGCTCACAAGATGTTTGTTTACTATGAAGATTTGAAAGGGATCAGTAGAAAAACAAACAAACAAACAAACAAAACTTTGTGAAGAGGAAAGTATTGTGTGAGCACGAGATGTTTTCACATGTTCACAGAATGTATTGTGTGAGCACGAGAAGTTGTTGCATGTTTGCCAGTCTTTTTGTGTGAGGATGTGATGTTTCAACATGTTCACAAGAAGGTCTGTGTGAGCACAAGATGTTTAGCGTGAGTGCAAGGTGCCTTCGTGTGTTCATAAGACAATCTGTGTGAGTTTACCAGACATTTTGTGTGAGCATGATGGTTTCATGTAAGACCAAGATGTTTTCCATGAACATGACATTTTTTGCATGTTCAAAGAATGTTTTCATATGTTCTCATGTTTTACACATGCATGAGATGTTTTTGTGTGTTCACAAGATGTTTAATGTAAGCACAAAATTTTAGTCACATGCTCACAGGATATTTTCATTTGTTAACAAGATGTTTAGTGTGTTCACCAGATGTTTCTGTGTGTTTCTTGATCACATTTCATGTGATCAAGAGATCTTTTTAGCCCTTTTTCCACTGCTCTGGTTCCCGCGCCGGTTCCATGCCGGTTCCATGCTGGTTCCATGCCGGTTCCCAATTTTGGAACCAGTGCCGCACTTTTCCACAGAACAAAAATTGGTGCCGGTGCCCTAAAACCGGCTCTGAACCGCCCCCTAAACTTTGCTTGTCTAGCAGCGAGAACCCGTGATGCCACAAGAGGTGGGCGGAGTGATAGGTAGCTTTAGAAGAGAAAATGGCAAAGAGCCAAAGTCCAGTAACCTGGAGCGCGGAAGAAATGAAAGTTCTTTTAGCAATATGGACGCTCAGATTCAGCAGAAATTGGAAAGTGCACCAAAAAATTAGAAGGCATATGAAGAAATAAGGGAAGAACTAAAAGTTGCAGGCTTCCTACAAACAACCGTTCGTTTAGTGGGCGTGACCTGTGACGTATTATCATGCGGCAGAGTCTCCGGACTCTCTCCAGGTCTTCACAACTACCTCTAATTACGAGATCAGATTGTTGTAGTTGTTTCTTTGTGAAGTACTGCTATGTGCCGGGCTGCATACCAAAACAAATCTACATTTTGCAAAGGTTTAATTAGCAAAGATCTGTTGGTATATTATATATTATGCATTATATTATCAGTTGTTCAAATAATATGACGCCCCAAACATTTTGTACTCACTTAAAACATCCTGTCAACACACTTACACCTCTTTTCCACTACACTGGTGCTGGTGCCAGGTGCCGGTTCTGGTGCTCGGCCGGTGCTGAACTGAGAACCAGCCGAGAACTGGCCCGCATTTACACTGACCAGGGAGCTCAGCGTAAATGCGGGCCAGTTCTCGGCTGGTTCTCAGTTCAGCACCGGCCGAGCACCAGAACCGGCACCTGGCACCAGCACCAGTGTAGTGGAAAAGAGGTGTAAGTGTGTTGACAGGATGTTTTAAGTGAGTACAAAATGTTTGGGGCGTCATATTATTTGAACAACTGATAATATAATGCATAATATATAATATACCAACAGATCTTTGCTAATTAAACCTTTGCAAAATGTAGATTTGTTTTGGTATGCAGCCCGGCACATAGCAGTACTTCACAAAGAAACAACTACAACAATCTGATCTCGTAATTAGAGGTAGTTGTGAAGACCTGGAGAGAGTCCGGAGACTCTGAGCCGGATTCATGATAAAATCTTACAAAACCTTTTAGATTTTGTGTCTTGATATGTTTCTTTAACTTAAATATGTTGATTATTTGTATTTTAATATGCACTTAACATCCACAGGTATCCCATAATGTGCACGTACACAGTGACTGTGTATAGTATAAACTGTTTTAAGAACTATTTGTAATTTTAGGTGTTTAAAGTTTCTTTAACTTAACCTATTTAATTTAAGCTTGGTATAGTTTTAGGAATGAATCGGGGCGTGTTTCACTACCTGTTATATTTATACAGTTGTAATAATTAAAAGACAAATAAATATCTTAAATCTTGTTTTTATTAGCTTGGAAACATGCGCTAGCTTCAAAACTTAAGAAATTTAACAAGAGATCTCATTTTAACTAAAAATATCAACCAAAACTAACAAAAAAGTATCTACTTTTCATCAACTAAAACTATGAAGAAACTATAAAGGGTACAAATGATTAAAATGTCACTAAAACTAACAAGTGTTTTCATCTAAAAATGAAAACTAATTCTAAAGTAGCTCCCAAAGGTATTATTGCTGTCCAGAAAGCATACAGTGATAAAAAGTGAGCTATATTCCTCTTCCTCCTCCTCCTCCTCCTCCTCTCTCTCTTTTCTTTCTCCTCTGCACTAATTAGGACTCACTGCAGAAATATTAATCATCTTAACAGTGCTCAGGGCTCTAGTGAAAGGTGTCAAAAGGTGTGCAGAATTTCACTCATTAAAACCAGAACATGCATTTTTAATTCCTCATCAGATTTCTGCATCTTACAATACTTTGATATAACATCTTAATGCCGAGTTCTGTACAAAAGTATTATGTTTGGAAAGCGAGATGACTAGAAGTGTTTTATTACAACATAAATGTAAATACTGTTGCTAAAAACTATATTCTAAAAAGACAAGCTCTTCAGAAGCAAACTATGATGAAATGAGGGTTGGTTTAAGACGTGTCTGCAGTGAACATACAATATGGCATTTTATGTACCTTCCTCCATATGAGGCACATAAATAAATAAAAAACAAGCAAACACATCTCTCTGTGGAATACTCGGTAAATAAATTATAGAGCGTGATGTTGTCTTCTTTAAATAAATGTAGCTGGGTGCTCGTGAGAAACTCAACACATTAAATTCAAGATCAAGGGGCTGGAAATGGTTATGTGTAAAGCTGCTTTGTGAAAATGTAAAAAAAAAAAATTGAGCTGAAATTAGTGATGAAACCTAGTTTTAGCTGCTCACCACCATGAGGTCCTTTGTTAATGTAAGCTTGTGATCGGTGTCATTTTCGTTTCCTTAAACTGAACTACGGCCAATTGGCGATGTATGGCAACTATGGCCTTAAATGTGCAGCCACAAAACCTTGCGGAACCACAAAATATTTGTTAATTTTTAAATATATTGTCCGTATGGAATGCTCACGTTGCACATTTAATCGGCCTTACGTGGGTTTTGAGAAGAAATGTCTTTTTAAGAACGCTTTTTAAGAGGTCTACATGAATAAAATTTGTAAAAAATCACTCAGTGCTTAACATCTGTTCTTTTGGGAGAGTCTTGACATTCCAGATTAAGTTATCTGGTTAAATTAGAAGTCCTGCTTTGGGAAAATCTGCCGTGGTGTTGGCAGGCTGAGTGTGTGTGTGTGTGTGTTAGCATGCAGCTCACGTTTCAGCTAGATTATGGCTGTCCGGTTCTTGGCTTCTCTAATTGATCCACACGGCTGCTCTATTACAGCAAAGTCAGTTACATTCTCTAAATCTCTGCATATGACATGACACCAGTGCTTTGTAAAATTCACTGCTACTTATCAGAATCAGAATCAAAATGAAGTTTATTGGAATTGGAATTAGCTTCTATTTGGGGCTAAGACCTTAAAAGAAGAAATATACTAAGATACTACTGTACTAGGAGTGTTGAAATTAATCACATAATCGATGCATCGCGATGCAGATGTGGACAATAAATCAATTACATCAGGGAGTTTCTGCTGGCGGTTCGCTGCCCCCTGGTGGTCTGTGGCTGCATTGCAGGTGGTCCCGTGACATGCAATCCGTTTTCACTACTGAGATCACTTTTTAACTTTTATTTTATTTATTTTTCAAAACATTTCCAGATGATGTGGGCATCTTCACGAATAATGAATTTAATTCAAATATCCAAAAATAAAAGAGATTATGGGCGACACAGTGGTGCCGTGGTTAGCGCTGCGGCCTCACAGCGAGAAGGTCCTGATTTCGAGCCCCGGGTCGGCCGTGGGGTCTTTCTGTGTGGGGTTTGCGTGCTCTCCCCGTGTTGGCGTGGGTTTTCTTCTGGGTGCTCTGGTTTCCTCCCATAGTCCAAAAGCATGCAATATAGGTTAATTGGTGACTCTAAATTGGCCTGTAAGGTGTGAATGTGAGTGTGATTGTGTGAGTGTGTGTGCCCTGTGGTGTGTTGGCACCTACCCAGTGTTGTTCCCCACCTTGCCCCCGTAGTACCAGGGATAGGCTCCGGTCCCCTCGCGAACCCAAGTTGGGATTAAGTGGTCTGGATAATGGATGGAAGGATGGAAGGATAACAATACAATTTGAGAAACAATAAAACAATATTTAATAGAGGGCAAGAAGTCAGATATTTCCCCCCAAAACAACCTGGCAGTAGAAATGTGGCAGTAGAAAGGTAAAAATGAGGCATACTTTTTAAAACTGAGGGTTCAACTGGATGAAAAGCCAAGAAAATTTGCATGTTAAGGGTTATGATAAAATAGGGATGTGCGAACATTCATGAGATCTTTTCATATGTTGAAATATTTTTGCATGAGTGCAGGATAATTTTTCAGATTGAAACGTCTCATTTGACAAAATACACTATAAGTACGCAGCATTATCTTGCCCATTTTTCCCTACCTCGTCCCTTGAGGGTCTGTGTAGTAATGAGCTCTAAATATCATAATGGATAAAAACCAAATTTCATGAATAAATTAAGAAGAGAATGGGAAAGAAAACAGTGGCTGGAGCGAGTGATGTAAGTTTGATGTGACATTGGCGCTCCTGCCCCGCTGTAGAGGCGCATAGAGGATGCTTTTCATGTCGTAAATCTTACAAAGTGTTACATCATAAAAGTGTCCTGATCATATTCCCCTCGACGTGATTTATTTATCCATTCATCTCGGCAAAAGGAGTCTCCTCCACGCACCAACACTCCTTCATCCTTTGTTCTCTCGCTCTCTCTCTTCCTCTAAGAAGTGGAGGTAATTTGGAATTTTGCCAGAGGTCCAATCTGAGAGTTTTTCCTTCACAGCTCAAGCTCAACACGCTCACCAGCTACTCAACTAATTGGCCGAAGCGTCTCAGCGTGTCTCCAAACGTGGCAGTTAGGATTTCCATAAACTCCTGCCATGAGAACCGTATGAGAGGGGTTTCAATATTTGCTCTTTTTAAAAATCAGCTCACCTTTCAGCAACCCGTTAGCCCCGGCGATCTAAAAATGCGGTCTGTGCATGCTGAAAGGTCAAATTTAATACAACCTTCACCCAGTGTTGACAGTGTAACGGTTTGGCAGTTCGCCCCGTGATTGGAAGGTTGCCTGTTCAAATCCCTGTCTGGTAAAGTTACCACTGAGGTACACTGCAAAAAATCTGTGTCAGAAAATAAGAAAAGGATAATAAGAAAGAAGGTACCAGAATCAAGCAAAATTACCTGCCAATATAGTGAGAAAATTTATCTTCTTAAGAACTCCTAAAACAAGAAAAAAATCTTTCCATTTTCCATGTTTTTAGCTTTAATATTCTTAAAATAAGCAACGTTGTCATGAATTTCTTAACTCGTAGTGGAGAGCATGAGAACCTTTCCGTTCTCTTAATTAAAATTCTTATTTCATTTTAAGAAGTTCTTATAATCAGTACATTTTTCTTAATGAGATAATTGTAGCCAACATTTCTTAAAATTGGATTATTTATCTTACACATACAAGTCTAGTCAAGTAAGTTATTCTTAAAATAAAAAAAACAAGATCTATTTTTTTCTCTTTAGATTTTCTGGCTTGTTAAGATTTCATTTTTTGCAGTGTACTCATGAGGATAGAGGAAGGTACCGTCCCCAAGCACTTCTTCCCAGGTGATGCCCATGTCAGCTGCCCACTGCTCCTTCACGGATGGGTCAGCTGCAGAGCTCACATTTGGTTGTGGTGCACTATGTGCAGCGCTGTGTTCACAATGTCAAATAATCACTCACTTAAGGGCCTGTGTCCACCGAACACAGCGGGATATTCCGCTGGAAGCGCCTATTTTTAATACAAATCCTATGAGCTTCAGCGTTCAGAGAGCTAAACGACCTCAGCGGAAAAAAGATGCCGTTGAGACAGTTTATTACTGCAGCGCTCAGAGCACTTAAAGTTGAAGTCCGTTCAACTATTAGAACAGTGCTGGGCTCATCAATGTCACTTCTCTCTTGCTGGCCAATCAAAATTGAGGAAGAGGCGGGACATACTCAGTCAAGAACTCACTTCAAATGGTGGTGTATCTGGAGCAGCTGGAGAAGCTTATTTTGGCATTTCTCTCCACTGTAAAGATAATCTCTTCAACGGCTTCTAAACTACACATCTCAAAGCAACACGTTACAATGTTTACATGCAATAGGAACCAACGTGGAAGTGCCTGACGATGCTTTTCATAACTTAGCAACAACAAGCGCTGAGAGAAGCAAGAGAAAGCGCTCTGGAAGTGAGGTTTTGACCGCTCTCAGCGCAACAAACATGTTTGGTGAACACAGGCCCTTATTCATCTCATATTAAAAAATATTTGGACAGGTTCACCTTTAAATAACAAACCTGGAAGGATTTTTACTTTTCCGGAGCTGCATTGGCTTGTTCAAGGTTATGATCACCTGGAAACAGTTTTCTCCGAGTATACTGTACGTTTGGTCACAGGTATCTTAAGTGACCTTTAAAAAATAAGCACATCTGTTCGTCACGGATGAAAAACACATTGACATTTAATTCAGTTTCTCCTTTAATCTGGTTTGGACCTGGCGTGTTATGGGAGATAAGTGTGCGTTATAGCTGCCGCGTTTATCTCCGCCGCATTAATCTCTGCCGAGTTTATCTCCGCCATCTCAGATGGAGATCATTCTAATTGGCAAATGCAAACAGGATTGTGTGAGTTATGACGCGGCGGTAAACAGCGGTGGCAGCGAGCCGTCGCGTTGCGATTCGCAGGCCGTAACGTAACAGCCTCGATAAAAGTCAATGACACCTCGGCATCACCTCCGTCATCTGTATACCGGGTTTAAAGGGACATTAAGCTGTCATTTTCCCATCCGCAACACGAAGAGAGGATAAGTGTTCAGCGTTCATCTGATGTCTGAAAAATTACCTTCCAGATGCTCTGCTGTTTATGGGGCAACAATTTAAATGATTCAACGGTTCAAAATACTGACTCGTAGTGTGAAAGTGCTGGTCATTTTATTCCGGAAATAGAAGTGATTTTAGGGATTGGGTTGTAGAGTGTTATTTTATGTTATATGTTATGTTATTTTATATTATGTTATGTTACGTGAGGTTAGGTTATGCTGTGTTGTGTCGCTATATGTTATGTAGTTATGGCGTGTGATGTCATGTCCTGTCATAATATGTTATCAGTTTTAGCAAGGTTACTACGTAATTAGTAACGTGTCCCGTTAGATTCCTCAATGTGAGTAACGTATTCTGAATACTTTGGATTACTTCCACACTGTCTTGCGTTTTACAGCTGTATAAATGTGGCATCACACCCTTCATATTCCGCCCTCTTTCTTCTTTTAATGTGAAGTGTTGTCTGAATTTCCAGGAGAGAAGTGAGTTTCTGCGCTGGCTCTGTGGTGCTGGCTCCACCTCTGACTCCTTCTCCATTGTGTGACTCCGGCAACTTACGTTAAATAGACGTTTATATTGGAATCTTTGGTTGAGTGTTCTGAAGGGCTTTGGGTGATGAACAGAAATACCGAAATTTATTAGAGAGAGGACAAATTGTGAAACAGAAAAATACTGTCACGTAATCCATTATTTTAACAACGTAACCGTATTCACATTACCTTCTATTTAAACTGGAGCTGTAACAGAACACAGTTAACCATAATTTTTAAACGTGTAAAGGTGGTACACGTGTTCCATTACTGTTATGTTGTGTTTTGTCCTGCCATGTTTTATGATATAATGTTATCATAATTCAAAGATTAGTTTCAAATACTGTACTTTGATGCAACATTGCACTAAAATGCACTTACAACATTTATTAGCATAGCATGTGACTCAGAAAAAGGTGATGCAAAGTATCGATCCACGTCTTGATATTTCAGCCACAGCGCTGCTGCTGCTGCTGCTGATGATGATGATGATCACTCGAGAAATTGTCTCGTCATCTTCACATGACAGCGCAATATTACCAACAACAATTTAGCTGTGGATTTTTGAGAGGACAATCATCATCTGACAGGATAAACTGAGGAGAAACATTTTCACATTTTACAGCTGTGACAATTTTTGTCTGAAAGGACAATTTCACAGGTCAGCTCTCCTGTCAAACAAATCTGAAATGTGAGGTTACAAAGTTGAGGCAAGTTAAAGTCTTAAAGTCTTACAAACTGAATTTATTTGGACAAAAACTCAGAATGAGCCGAAATAAAAACCTGGGCAGATGTCAACAAGCTGCGGATACATAATATTGTGAATATTTCATAGATTTGCCCATTTGTTTCATTTACACATATAAAATGGTAGACATGTGTCATGATTCACAGCTCTGTACTGATGTGCATTCACACTTTGGTAAATTAGAATTATTAATAATTAACAAAACTGCTAATTGGTCGCATTGTGGTTCTCAGATGCTGTGACTGAGGCCATTTTTACACATAGCCGGGTATTTACAGAACCGTCTATTTCTCCCTCTCCGTTTTCAAAAATATCCTTTTTTACACCATGTCATTTTCTAAAAAGTATTCATTTACATGAATCCGCAGAAATACGACGTCAAGGCCATGTTAGCCAATCAGAATACAGTGGCGAGGTCAGGGGACCTAACATCAGAAAACATTCGAATGGAAGTCAATGAACACAAAATAATTATTTTCTGGTCTGGGTCGACATGAGCCTTGAATTATACATATAAAAATGTTTAACAATTTTTCATGTAAAGAAAGCTGCAGTTGATCTGGTAACTGCTGAATTACAGCATTGTTAAAGTTTGTGACCCCAATGACTACAAGCTCATCAGTCACACGTTCCCTACACTCAAGCCGCCCGTTCTGGTTCTGTCACAGATCACATTGTCAAGATGGCGGTCTGCTTTATTCCCAAGTGGCAACATACGAGCAAAGCTGAAGAGCGAGAAAGCCGTGTTTCATGAGGTTCTTTCGCATGTGCGGGTGACGTATATTACTAGCGCCGAGAGCTGTAGTTCTCTGACACAAAAACTGATATAATTCATCTTCCTCATGCTGAATTGTAACATAAAATTGTTGACATGAAAAACGATTTTTAGAATTCACAAATGTCAAATTCATGACATAAATCAAACGGGATCAGAAAATAATTTTTATCTCTCCATTGAATGCCATTCATATTTTTTTCTGGACACAAATGTCGCGCAGCTGATGCTAAACATTTTTTTGTAGTGCACTGTGACGTTTGAGAACTCTGTCTTCACACAGACACGAAAACATCGTAATTTAAGAAAAACCGTAAGAAATTCTTTATGAACAAGGCCCTCTGATAAAGTACGTTCCCCGTTTTCTTCTGGATGAAAAATGTTTCTGTGCTGTCGCTCGTCAGGAAGTTGCCACTTAACCAAATCACCATCAGGGGAAATAAAGGAACGCTTGCTTTAGGAGATAAAATGCGAGAGCTCTAATTATACTGTTGTCCAAGTGTTGATTATAATTGCATTATATTGCTCACTTAAGCATGATCTGATATCCCAGTGAGGCTGTGCATCCTGAAATAACGTCAATTACCTTCACACAGGACTGTGACTCGAACCGATCAATCAGATTTAATGCCGAGCGGCAAGAGGTCGAATCAGGACCAAAAATCCAGCATGAAGAGCAACGATATCTATATATATATTTTTTATCAATTTTGCTTTTTGTAATGAATATTCCATCAGAATCAAATCCTCAGCTTCTACATCAACATTATTTTCAATATTGTATTGAATTAACAATGAAATTTAATTATCAATCAAATTATCAGCACCACTGAGCTGCAGAGTAAACGTTGTGGAAGATAGTTAATTATATTCACTCAATCATCATCATTATTATTATAGACAGCAGTCTGTTATCTGAAAGTAAGACTGAAATAACTCAGCTAGCAGGCTGTTCCTAGGTTCCGTTGTTCTTCTTAGATAATAAAAAATGACATGAAATATCCATTTTTAGAACAGATTTTTTATTAAACTCAATCACTTAAAGTGAAAGTGCCTGATTATTTTGTCATTGTAAACACAGCACAACACACAGTGCAACACAACCCAAATGTGAGCTCTGCATTTGACCCATCTGTGAAGGAGCAGTGGGCAGCTAACGTGGGCAGCGCTTGGCGATGGTACCTTGCTGGTAACTTTACCAGTCCGGGATTCGAACCAGTGACTTTCCGATAACGGGACGAACTCGCTAACCGTTACACTACCAGCTGCTCCAAATTGCATTGAAATATAAACAGAATATAAAATTTACACTTTAAACTATAAGTAGAAAGGAACGAACTCAGTGTAGAATTATGGCCTTGGAGTTGTCTTTTACAGTGAATGTGCAGGACGTCAGTAACATTTTCAATATGGAGGGCGGGTGGCACGGTAGCGCAGTGGTTAGCACTGCCGCCTCACAGCGAGAAGGTCCTGGGTTCGAACCCGTAGGGCCTTTCTGTGTGGAGTTTGCATGCTCTCCCCGTGTTAGCGTGGGTTTCCTGCGGGTGCTCCGGTTTCCAACCACAGTCCAAAGGCATGCGTTGTAGGTTAATTGGCGACTCTAAATTGGCCCTTAAGGTGTGAATTTGTGTGTGACTGTGCGAGTGTGTGTGCCCTGTGGTGTGTTGGCGCTTGCCCAGGACTGGTTCCTGCCTTGCGCCCGAAAGTTGCCGGGATACGCTCCTGTCCCCCCGCGACCCCAGTTGGGATTACAGCGGTTCGGAAATGACTGATGATCTTTTATAAAGTCTGAGCTGACATGCAAGTCTGATCTTGTATGTGCAGATATTGTAACAGCAGTGGAGAACTACAGTCTGTGCAACACTTTCAATGGTTTGTGTAGATACAGTTAGAAACGACAATCAGTGGTTTTTCCTCCCACGGTCCAAAAGCACCTAAAGCTCGTAGTTCCCGGGATAGACTCCGGTTCTCCCGTTATCCCGGGATTAAGCGGTTCGAATAACGAATGAGATGGACTTTTCAAAGTGGATGTTATATGAACGATACTGAAATGTGATATAAATTTATAAACATAAAGATAAATTTTACATGATTGTCTTGTAGCATACAGACGTATTTTAAGTCTAAACTCAAACACAGTTATTTCAGTCACAGTCAATTATGTAGCAATTAAATGTCATGGTAGTGCAGAAACTTAGAATGACTATTTAAAATAACTTTTACACATCATTTTCCATTGCAGTTAGAGGTAAAATTTGCAGAAACTTTGCTTTCTGAAATTTACAGCTGGAATTTCTTGATTTTAGATCATGGTTTTGGGAGTTTTGTTTTATTTAATCCTGTCAATAAACATGTCACTGTTAAAATGGATTAACATTTAAGATGAGGATTACAAATAGAGAAAATTAATCCAACAAAAGAGTTTCAGTTCAACCAAGGAGACCATTCAGCTATAGATTGACAAGTATTTTTATTTGGCAAAAAAAACAAGATGTCTTCAGTGTGTATGTGATAAGTTTTGGAGGAAGCCCGTCGCTTGGACCAAGACGGGAAGCCGAAGGTGGTGGAGGGGAGGAGGCGGGCGAAATCGAACAGCTGTAATGGCAGAGACGAAGGCCAGTTTACTGCTAGAACTAGGAGTTATGCGTGCCGACGCTCATTAGGTCTCCTTGTTTGAACTTCCATATTCACTTTCATTTTTGCAACACTGTTCTTCACACTGTACATTTTTAAAAGCAAGAAGAATTTAGAAGCGAGTTGAAGTCTGAAAATGAAGCTCCCCTGCAGAGAAACACACTGCCCACTTTTCTAGCTGTTATCATGATCAGATTGGGGTGGAAAGAAAAGAGGAATTTCTTTTTTAAACACGAGTGGCGACCCGGATAGCCGAGAGCTCTGATGCGCCATCCCACACGGATCTCTTTGATAATTACTCCCAGAATTAATTAAGAGAAGACTTCAAGTACAGATCTTCACGTTCCATTCATATCATTCCCCCCCCAAAAAATCCCTTTTTGCCTGTGGGTTCCATCGTTTAGATTTCACAGAGGAGTTCAGGACAGCGGCACAAAGGAAGTGTCTTCTCTCACATAGCAGAAAGAAACAGTGGGGGTCCTAAAAGCGCTGGATGCATGTGTGTGTGTGGTGTGTGTAGTGTGGGTACATGTATTTAGGAGGGTGTGGGAACCGGTGGATGGTTTGTGGGGACATTGTGAGGACAGAGCCTCAGAATGCAAAATGATTTTATAGAAAATGTAAATAATTTATTAAAAATGTTTAGATAAAAGATTAGCTTTTTGTTACTGAGGTTAAGATTATGGTTGAGGTTAAAGGAGCTATATGTAAGATCATGGCCAAAACAGGTACTGCAGTCAAATTTAAAATACTGTACCATGTTGTTCCCCTTCCCTCTCCTCCCCACTCAAGGTTGCCAAATAGGTTGGCGAATCCTCTTATTTATCTAGTGTCTAATGTTACGTTTGGTCTTGCCATAATTAGCATGCTAATGTTTACACTGTTACCACACTATCTCAGCGTAACACGATGCTGATGTTAATCACAAGTCACCGCTTTTGTTTCTCAAACAGTTCAGTCGGTTGGATGACCTTCCTGCACATGGGCTACAATCTATCATCCAACATCAATAACGTTATTCAACTGTTAAAATGTTTGAAATATTCATCCCTACATCTAGTCGTGATACAAGTTAGTCAACCTCAGCTAAATCTTACCTGTCCAGTAGAAAATTAGCCACTTCAGCATTTGTCTTCAGATTCTTCTCTGCTTTCAGTCGTCTCCATCTTTCAAACACATCTCCTGTGCTGATCCTCGTGTTGTTGCTGCTTTGGTCAAGACGTTTTTGAGAGTCGTAGCAAGGCCTTTTAGTTTTAATAATGTCTGATATTTGTGATCCAGAATGCTTGTAGCTGCAGCTCAGTGGTAACTGGCAACCTGGATGCTGAAATGCTACTGACATTGTGATTGGCCAGTAGCGGTGGGTGGAGTTACAGGCCAAAGCCCAAAACCAAAACATAAACACGATTTACGTGCTGTAAATGAAATTTAAAATTCTGTCTGTACTAATTTAGTCAGTGAGATTTCAAATTTATATGATTCCTTAATCTCTGCTGACATATTAGCTGCATTTTATGGTTACTTGCCATAAATTTCTTACATGTAGCTCCTGTAAGTTTTGGCTCTAACATTATTTGCATCTAGTCATTCTGAGAGTTTATGGAAGTACCAAGTACCTGACCATGACAGAATATGATTTGTCCATTTTTATGAATTGTTGGGGACAGATCCCCATAAGGAAAAATGTTATAGAAAATGTCCATATTTTATTTTAATTTTTTTTAGGTAAAAGACTTGTTTTTAGTTACTGAGGTTAAGATGTAGCTGAAGTATTATTTATAACCACTCATTATGGGAGTATATAGATGCACAAGATTAAGTGTGTGTCTGTGTGTGTTCATGTACAGTATGTAGGGTTTTGTGAGGACCTGGCTGATGTGGGAAATCTTTGATTTGTCCATTTGTATTGTTTGTGGGGACATCATTGTGTTTTGTGAGGACCGGTCCCCATAAGATAAAATGGTTTCCTAGAAAAAGTCCATGTTTTATTTGAAAACTTTGAGGTAAAAGATTTGCTTCTGGTTACTGAGGTTAGGGTTAAGTGTAGTATTGTTTGCATCTTGTTATTTAGAGAGGTTGCTCACAAAGATAGTACTACAAGTATGTGTGTGTGTGTGTAGTTTGTCAGTGTGAAGACTTGAACAGTTTGCATCTCTCCACAGATTCACTGCACGTCTCATTGCATTGATTTTGATACGGGGCTCATCGTTTGATGTGTCTTGGGACTCAACTGGGTCACATTTTGTTTCTCAGAGTTTTGGCAGAACCGAGTGTGAAATGGCAAGGTGTGTGTGTTCATGTATTAAGGGGGATTTTCAGGACCTGACTGTTCCCTAAAAGATAAAACTTTTGTTTTTGGTTACAAAGGTTAAGGTCCCGAAGTTCTGAGGTTGTTGGTTCGAAAGCCGGACTGGTAAAGGTACTAGTGAGGTACTCATGAGCAGGGTACCGTCTCCAAGCACTGCTCCCCAGGTGCTCTTAGAAAAGGTGACCACTGCACCTTCACGGATGGGTCAAATGCAGAGGTCACATTTGGTTGTGGTGTTGATGAGCTGAACTAACAAACAACATACAGTACATTAAGCAACTTTAAACATGTTTATTCAATATTTCTCTCATATACAGTTTTTATTACTTTTTCACATTTTTTTAGCTTCATGTAGTATAAATGTGCTGGAACTGTGGATGAAACAGTTAGAACATAATTCTGTTACATAATAATTTTGGCCTGTAAAAGCTGCTTTTGGGCTTTCTGGAAGAGAACTACATTTTTTTCACATGATGGCATTCTATATGAGACGCAAATGCTAACATGTGTTTACATCACAAATAATGTAATTAATGTAATCAATTAGTGTAATTTTATGCAGTTACTTCTCCGTTCTGTGCACGGAATTACTCACAAGTGATTTCTGAGAAGTCTTCTGATTCTGAAGGTATGTGTGTTGTTATTCACCTCTGTAGCCTCTACTCTCCTTTCCCTTTTATTTACAGTGAAATAAATCGGAGTCAGGCTCCAGCAATATTGCTGTAAATGTGAGGAAATGAGTGTGATTGCATGAGCTGGTGGAGCAGCATCTGCTCGGTGGAAAGCGTCGAGGGAGACGGCAGCTTGTCCTGCTGAGATTTAATTGATTTAGATTGAATTCTCACCAGTGAACACATCTCCTGATGGATAGTCTTTTAATAGCCAACTTTGCCACAGGCTGTTCCTTTATCACTCCCGACTTTTTCTTCTTCCTCTTCTTAGCTGAAAAAAAGGAAATGTCCATTTTTATTACAGACTTTAAATTAATTCAATTGCTTGCAGGGTGGAATGGGTGAAAGTCAGGCTTTTCTATCCTCTGCCACTGGACGATAATTTTTTGATATATACATATATAATTTAGGGGTGTGCTAAAAAATCTAATTAAAACACCATTCGTTCTCTGTCGATTCAAAACTGATTCATACATGCCAAAAAAAATTCTTAATTTTCAGCTAACATAATGACACCAGTTTACTTGTTCCCCGACACGAGTTCAAGACCAGACCAGAGTGTGTCGAGAGCAAGGCAAGACCAAGACTCTGAAGGGCTGAGATCGAGATCGGACCATGCACGTTTTACACCACATGACAAATAAGTGGAAAATGCAAAGCCTAAGCAACATTAAAGATGTTTATTCAATATTTATATCTTACATATCTATACTTTTTACTTTTATCTAGTATAAAAGTGCTCAAACTGTTTATATAACTACTAGAAATAGTAAGAACAGTGTTTGTTTTATTGGCTGCAGAGTTGTTATTATGCAGAGACATTCTGTGGCTTAGTGCTGTGAAGAAAAATAAGGTTAGTGCAGGTGGAAACACTTCATCCATTTGGTATCTATCTGAATACAGAATAAAATTATCAGATAACAAATAATACATTTTTCTATATTTATTTTTCCCTATTGATTACTCTCTAACATTATAAAATGGAAAATATATTTTTTGATCAATTGAAAATGTCTGGGTAATTTTGAGCTGATTTGGACTCATTTTGGTCTATAAAATGAGCTGCTTTAGGCATTTCCGGAAGAGAACTACATTTTTGCACATAATGGTATTCCATATTAGAGTTGCGGGTGCTAAAGTATGTGTTTACATCGCGAATAATGTAATTAATGCCTTTTTGTGCAATTACTTCAGTTTTTGTGCACGGAATTGTTCAGAAATAATTTTGCACACAGAGGAATTAATATCATGTCTGGTAAGTTGAAAGTCTGACGGTATGTGTGTGTTTTCTGCAAGTTAAAGGGATTCTGAGTTATCAAGACACTAAATAATAAACATCTCGAAAGGGATGTCGGTTTAATAGTAATATTTGCAGAGTTGGTCTCACAATAAAATCCAGAGTCCTCTTCATCTGAGTTCATGTACTAAGTATGAATATGTCCTGTCTAAGACAGGACAGAGACTTTCAAAAACTGGTGTCGAGTACTGCAGCAATAATATTTATTAAATTACATTTGATTTATTGTGATTTTCTGTTCATCTCCCAGTCAAATGGGAAACAAATTCATGTACAGTACTGTGCAAAAGTTTTAGGCAGGTGTGAAAATGCTGTAAACAAAGAAGCCCCAGTCTGCTTTGAAATCTTTGTCTGGGAGAGACCTTGCTGATGCAGTAGAACTACGTTGTGTCTTGTTGCTGTGCTCAATCTTGCCATGACATGAAACTCTCTTCCACAACCTCACCTTGGTAGCAGAGTTTGGTTGTTCCTCACCCAGTTTTAAGCTCCTACACAGCTGTTTCTGTTTCACTTAATGACTGTGTTTCAACCTACGTGTGACATTGATGATCATTAGCACCTGTTTGGTATAATTGGTTGATCATACACCTGACTATAATCCTACAAAATCCCTGACTTTGTGCAAGTGTACCTATAAGAATTGATGCTGGTTTGAAGGCAAAAGGTAGTAACACCAAATATTGATTTGATTTATATTTTACTTTTGTTCGCTCACTTTGCATTTTGTAAATTGATAAAAAATAAACAATCATTATTTATATTTCTGAAAGCATTCTTTGTTTACAGCATTTTTTCACACCTGCCTAAAACTTTTGCACAGTACTGTAGGTACTGAGTTGTGAATTGTTTATGAATCATGAATTAATAATTTTAAATTTCGTGAACCCAAGAATCGGAATCGAATTGTGATATATATATATATATATATATATATATATATATATATATAATATATGTATATCACCACAAGACCTTTGGCACAAACAAAAAATAGTTTGTACGAAGTGTCAGTCATTATGCTACACCACATTGCCCTCCAGTGGATGTAGAATCAACTGCAGTAAACTACAAACTACGCTAGTATTTTACAAAGCCAAGTCCTACTTCCACACTTATTTTGGTGAAAGTAACTCAAAAGTAATGCAGGAGTCGTGTAACGCATTACAGTTCAGTTACGGTGATATTGTTATCAATTACTTTGAAATAACAGTAACTAGTCATCTATAATCTAGTACATTTTGGAAGCAACTTGCTCAATACTGACCGTAGCGGATATTCTAAAATTGTCATTGTCAAATGCACCATATATCAAATCTTGGTCCTTGACTCTAGGGCTTTTCAAGGATTTGTGGAAAACAAAATTGTTCAACATTTGCCAAATGAATGAGCTCTTTTTTCTTGACTCACAGTGCAGGAATGCAAATAATAAAATACTTATGTTGTATGAGCACTTCATCTTTCTCAATCCCTTGGCGCTTGCAGCGAGTGCTTTTCAAGCGGCTTGGATGTTGAAATTTATTGTAGCTACATCTTAAAGATGAGCAAATCACATTGTTTCAAAAAATAATTCTTAATGCATCATTGAATTTTGACAATCCGGCTACAAGCACAAGTCTAAAGCCTTTTATTTCTTGACTTACAGTGTAGAAATGTAAGAGTAAAATCACGTCTTTTCTTTTGTGGTATAAACCGTGTACTTTTTACACAGCGTAGTTTTATTCCATCACTGCTCAATTTCACCCCCGAACTTGTCTCCATGTTCCCCTCTTTGCCCCATTTCACCTGGAGTTAGTTGAAGTCCCGACTCTCTCCCCTCTATCAAGTGAAACACGGCCGAGCTGTCAGGCTGGAGGCTGGCACACGCTGGAGAGGGCATCCATGCCACCCTCACTTTCCAAACGACTGCCTCCACTGCATCGCTGAGCAGCTCCCACCGGATTTTGGTTGCTCTCTGGACTCTCTAGACCGAAATCCAGTTCTTAAAGAATTCTGAGCAAGGCCTTTGAATCATTTATATTTCTTGAACCAAAAATGAAGTTTGTTGCCACATAATGGTGAATTTGGTTTTGTCACTTTAGGGGTCATTGTGAACTGTGTGTTATTCTGGCGTTGTGGTGTCAGGTGAGCGTGGATCAGCACCCACTGCTTTTTATCGCTAATATTGAGTGAATCGGCTGTGCGCTCGGATGGTGTCACAAATGTTGCATGCAACGCTTCCTGATTTTACCAATTTTCGCTAATGCAAAGAAAAAGAATTTTCATGCATATTTATTAACATAAATACTTAACATAAATACTATCTTCAAAAATTGACGGTTGCAAAGATTATGAAAAATTCCATGCAGCATACCTCCAATTAAGTTCAGCAAATTAATATTTGAACAAGGCTTTCATCAGTGAGTATAACTCACAAGCAGGAGGTTTATCAGAATATTAAAAGCTAACTTTACATGTTTAACTGTCTGCAGACTGAAAATATTATTGTCAGCAAAAGGAAAGAATGATATTTTCCTCTATAAAAATGTAGATTAATAAAAAGTCTGAATCATTCTTCCTAATCACATCATTTTCATTTCAATGAAACCAAACGTAACGAGTCATTAAACCTCCATGAATTTAGTACATAGTCATTCTGCCCTTCAGTGTAACATTACGGGAGGTGTAATTTTTGCGAGCTCCAATTTTGCAAATTGATGGTCATGTTTGAGCTGATCACAAATCTTTTCATTTTTCAAATTCTCTCTCTTGTGCCGTTATGTAACAAATAAGCATAATTCAAAAAGGGTCAATGCTGATTTAAAATCCATTAAAACTATGATAAGGAGTCGGGAACTTCAACCTTGTTAATATGGAAGTGTGAAGTCGGGTCTCGGTTGGAGTCTGTCTTTTACTTCTACTTTTTTACAGACACATGTCTGCAGTCTGCTTCCACCCTTTTAATTTGGAAACATAACTACTAGGAGTGTGACGAGACACACCTTAAAAGACATAATGCTATGAGACTGCGTTGATGAGAATTAGATGAGATTTTAACAGCTTTTAACTAAAACTAAAGCCTGAATCATATGGACATTTATCAGAGATGATGACTCAAGTCTGAGAATGGTGATGCTGTAGTATTTCTGTATCTATATTTTGAAAGCACTTTATACTCAGAAATGAGATATTGTTTAAAACTGTGTGTTTACAAACAATCAGCCACACTAACGGGAGAATAGCTACCTCAATCTAGTGAGCTCGCTAATGCTAGCACTCAAAGTTACGGTAAACTTAAGTTAAACTTACCTGACAGCCTCACAAGCACCCGACGCAGACGCCTCACCAGAGGTTTATAGCCAAGCCACTTCTCTGGAAACGTGTGTTGTGTGGTTGGTTTCTCCTCCACAAAATAAAAAGAACAAACATTCAGCTTTTCGGAGCGTCTTTTTTGTTGGAAGGAAGGTTAAAAGCTGGTCAACAACATTCAAACCTCTTCTTTATATGAGTAAAGCACTCCTGCTGAAGAGGAAATCCTCTTTTTCCAGTTATTGTGACAACCTCGTACTGCACATGTGATACTGCCTATTATACCTCACTTGAATTACCCTATGATATTAATGAGCGCCAGTGAATCTGCTGGAAAACCGGAAGTTCAAACACAAAGTAAACAAAGATGGAGTCCCCCGTGTAACCATGGAGAATAAGGGCCGAGATATACTTAATGCTACGTGACACGTTCGCTTGCAGACGCTGCTGCTATGCAAGCATTGAACTGACTATACTTACGTGCATACTTTTTGTTAATCTTGAGGATCCCAACAGGTGGCAGTGTGCAGTATAAAAGCATCCAGTCTGCCGTAAAGTGACAGAGGAAGAGGAAGAAGTAGAACATGGAACACTGCCACCCCAATTTTTGCTGGTACTGCAACTCATGCACGCTTCATATTAATTTCTGATGACGTGCTCAGTGGACGCGTCAAAAGAACGCCTGGCAGCCATGATGCGTAACTGTTCTGGGGGTACATTACGCTAGAAAACTGTGTTAGCTGCCAATGTGGACTGTGTTATGCTTTTGGAGAACGCTCCCCTGAGCATTAAGTATACCTCGGCCCTATGGTGAATAACGGACTTACAAGTGGAGCGAGTTGAGGGCGCAGATTGGGGATTTTGCCACCAAGCACACTCAGAATTCTTGGCACAAAAAATAACATTGTACTGTTTGGCGAGTCAGCTTTTCACATCGACAAGAAATATTGTTATGTTTAGATCTTACCACACCCTTAATAACTTCATTATGTTTTCTGAGCATTACAAACAACAGCTTATGCAGGTGTGATATCCGAGAGGAAATTATTAATGCATAACTAAATAATAAATTTACAATCTGCTTTAGACAAGGAGTACCAGATTTTTTATTAGCATGAAGATTGTGCAAATTAATGATATATATAGATATATATGCAAACATCAAAAACATCAAACGCATACATGCAACACCAATTAGCACGTTTTTACTCTTATTGCTGATGAATTTGACATGCATTTCCAACCCATGAGACAAAATGAGCATATTATAGGAATTTTTAAGTCGTCACTCATTTGATGAGGATGTAGGACCTTGTGTGGGCTTGATATTCAACACCTACGCGCATAATAAATAACCAGAGAGAGCTCTCTGTCATGACCAAAAGAAACTAATTAGCTTCATGTGCTTGTTGTTCCACTCTTAGTAAAAACAAAAAAATCTAATATGCAATGAACTAAATCAATCTTGCCATTGTTTCGCTGTGTAACCAAGTTTGAAAGCTGCTCTCTTTGAGTAAAATGATGCTGCCATTATGTGTGAAAGGCAAATGCATTCCTCCATTTAATGAGAGGCAGAACGTGAACAAATGTTTTGTCGGAAAATTCTTCCAAATACACAAGACAATATTTTTGGATTCAGGCAGTCGCTGAACGATGAACAATTAAACAGCAGATGTCACGCTGGGCAAATCTTAGCTAAAATAAATGCAGTTGTCATGAGGAGGAACGTTTGGGATTTATTCCAGTTGCAACGACCTGGCAATGAGGCTGCAGTCGGTCCAAAATGGGGCAGGTGGTAGGACGGTTGAAAGGTCGCTGGTTTGAATCCCGGCTCGGTAAAAGTACCCCTGAGGTGGTCATGAGCAAGGTACTGACCAGAGACTGGACGAAAGCAAGGAGAAAGAACACAGAGAAAGGGTGATACTTCTGATATTGTCTACAGGATATCTACAGGTTCTGGAAAGGTTGCCAGTGTGGGAGGATAATGACCACATACAAATTCATTTTTTTTAAAATGTGATATATGATGTAAAAATATAAAAAACAAAATCAGTTTCATGCAGTCATGCATTTTGCTGAATACAGAGTCACAGATTCTTGGTTTGTTCTAAGTTGTAAGGAAGAGGAAGTTGTGTATGTGTGAGTAATCCTCCCCATATGGGGACTTTGACCTGTTTGGACACCAACACAGTGGACACGTGTGATTGCGAGGACATAAAGCCAAGTCCTCACAAAGTTAATCACTGCAACATACCGACTTCCTCAAGATCAACCTACCCTTTAAAAAATCTAATAACTCTCCATCACGCTCATATCCTTACGTGTGTGTGTGAGAGTGTGTTTGTATTCCACCATAATGGGAACTTCTCCCTTTAAACTCTCAGTCCCCATGATGCTCATAAATGTGTGTGTGTGTTGGTTTGTATAATCCCATAACAGGGACCTGCCTGATTGCACACCAACAAGATAAGGACCTGAGTGATTGTGGGGACCTAAAGGTTTAACCTTGCCTTTAAGAATCGAAGTCCCCATTATGGTCATATCCTTACAAGAGTGTGTGTGTGTGTGTGTGTGTATTCCGCCATAATGGAGACTTTTTGTGTACAGATAAAGTGGGGACGTGTGTCATTATGGGGACATAAAACCCATAATTTTTATTCAAGCTGCACTTCCTTTAAAATCACAGTCCTGTGTATGTGTGTGTGTGTGTGAGTCTGAACAGATGTGTGCTGCTAATTCATGCATCATTAAGCGTTTTAATGAAAACATGCCGATCCTCCTCACACTTTGCAATTAATCAAAGAAAGAGATTCCTGGGCTTCAACTGCCTCTCAGTAATTAACAGATCACACATTATACATGAATTAAGCGTTGATGAGTGTGTGTGTGTGTAGGTGTGTGTGTGTGTTTGTGATTTGAGTGTGTATGTATGTTTTCTGGACCACTCTTGGTCAGATTTTTTGATTTCATGGGAACCAGTTTGTGTGTGTGTTTCTTGTTTAGTGTGTGTGTGTGTGTGTAGGTGTGTGTATATATATATATATATATATATATATACAGAGTTTTGGAGTTTTACACATCTGCACAGACACACATATACACACACACATACACCAGACACATCACATTCACAACACACCACACGCATGCGCACACACACACACACACCACGCCACCATACACACCACACACAACCATACACACACCACATACACACTCACCACACCACCATACACGCCACACAATAATAAAAACATACACACCACACAACACATATGCACAGCACATACACACACAATCAGACACACTGCACACACAGCACATACACACATCAGACAGCACACATACACTACTCAAACACACACACCACATACATATATACACCACAGACACACCACACAACACACACCTACACACACAGCACACAACACAGCTTACGTAGCAGCTTTTAATTTTTATTGCAGCAAAGAACACACACTCACTCACACACTACACACACACACACCACACTCTACGAGATGCCACAAATCACACACTTTATCAGAGCAGACTGTCTAACTGCTTTATTGATGCAGTTCTCCTGCACCTGTGCGATAATACTGTTGATTAGCCAGAGCCCTCAGGCTTCCTGCGAGTGTGTGTGTGTGTGTGTGTGTGTTTGGGGGGATTAAATCTCCTTACGAGGACCTGACAGCACTCTAAAAACATCCCTGAGTAAGACCTATAACGGGGTTGCTGCAGGAAGATTGTCCTGAAATTACAGAAAGGTAAGTTGTTCTGCATAAAAGCATTCAATGCCACAAATGTTACGGGGTGTAACGACGGCCTTTCACCCCTGATCAGAAGGCTGTTGCAGGTCTAAGCTCCGGCCACTAAGGTACCTATGAGCAAAGTACTGTCCCCAAGCACTGCCACCGGGTGCTGCCCATGTCATTCCCCCATTGCTCCTTCCAAGGATGTAATAAATGCATTGCTCATATTTCGCTGTTAAAATTGTGTGCCAGTTGTTGTGTTCACAATGACAAATTATCACCCATTCACCATCAAGAGGTCCCTGAGCAAGACCATTAACCCCAAGTTGCTGCAGGGAGACTGACCGTCAGCTAAATGCCATGAATGTAAATCATGAATCACCATTTTTACAGTAATTATCTGCTTAGTTGATGGCATTGACATCAGCAGCGCTGATAACGTTATGGCATATGAACGAATAAAGAACAGTGTTTGTCAGACGGATGGAGTGGTGCAGTGGAGAGGTTTGAAGTCTGAAATTGCAGTAAATATGCAGCATTTTTTTTTATTTCATTCTAATTTTTCTTTTTAGCTGTCTCCCTCTCGCTCTCTGTCTGCATGCCTCTCCAGAATTCGACTGATGATTCAGTACCGAGCCCAGAAAACCTGCACTCCTCCATCAGCCTGCCTCATTTCCATGTGCAGAATCTCGTCACCTCTCTCTCTCTCTCTCTCCCCACATCACCTCTTTCACTCCATGCCAATGAGCTCGACGTCTCACCTCGACTCCCATCTCACCACCTCCTCACTTCTCTCCCACTCTCTCTCTCTCTGTCGACTTCTCCCCTTCTCTTTCTCCTGTTTCTCTTCATCTCTTCATGTTCCTCTCTGTCTCTCTCTCGATCTCATTCCTCTTCTTGACTGCCTTTCATTTTCTCTCTTTGTACCAACCATATACACTGTCCTCCAAAAGTTTGGAAAAGCCCCTGGCAAAGTGGGGTTTTGGACAGTATTGCCATGAATCCTTTTTAATTTGTGATAATGTTGCACTGATAAGGGACAACACAACCTACCAAAACATATTTTATAACATAAACAGTTTACACACAGAAAATACTTACAGTTTGGATTTATCAAAATATCCACCATTAGCAGCTATTACAGCTCTGCATAATCTGGGCGTCCACATCTGAAACATTTATTAACACTAATTCTAAAATAACTAGAAAGCAATCAACAACAAACAGTATATTTACATAGAAAGAGGGTAGTAGTGTGTGTGTGTGTGTATATGTGTGTGTGTGTGTACGCAGGTATATGTGTGTATCTATGTGCGCGAGATTCTTGGATCTGTGGAACAAAGGAGTGTAAGTGCACGCAGTTTGAATGGGGGAGGTTACTCCTTATCTCTCAAGACAAAGGACAATGGCGGCGTGGAATTTAGCCTTAAGCTAAATGTTTGGAATGCACGCGACGCGATTGGATTCAGGTGTTTCTCGAGGTTCCGAGATGATTAGTAAAAGAGAGAATTAGGAAAGAGAGATGAGATGCGCTCAGAATAAACAGCCTATCATTAAGCACATGAAACATATTCTTCTAAGACACGGTTTAAACAATGCTAAACAATGAAACTTTGCCCAGACGTTGCATTAAGAGTGACTTTATTCTAAGTTACTAAACTCAGAGGTTCAGTTCGGTCTCACGTGTTCGCGGGTACTGCTTTCGTTGTTACGCTCGTCCTGCATCGTCATCCTCGCAATTCTGGGTAGTTTGGAGGGAATTTGTCCATGCGTGGCTGATGATTGCTCGAGGAATGTGTCTTCTCGAAGCGAGGGTCTTGCCGTTACTGCATGTGGTCGGTGGGAATTGTTCCGGGGAATTTGGCGTCCTGGCTGTGGAAATCTTGCTTCCGAGGTATTCCGGTTCATCTCGGTTTCTGCCTTGCACATAACGGGTCCGGCCGCGTCGAAAATGGCAGGTTGCAAGCTTGATTTACTAAATTTCTTAGTGTTACTGAGAAAATAAAGTACCTCCTTGTTCCTGGTCTTGAAACAAAGGAAATGTAAATGGCCCTTCCCCCACGCGTGTAGGTTCGGCCAGGTTTCTCTTTGTGAGACCAGCCTGCAAGGGCAGGTCCAGAGAGAGAGAGAATTTTCAAATGCTGCGGGTTTTTATCACCTGGGCGGCCAGGTGTGGGAAGTGCCCGCCCCTTCCGGGACAGCTCTATGTGCAACTCTGGTGGCAGCGCCACCTACAGTAGTGGATGGCATGGTAACTACAGAACCAATCAGTTGTTGAAGCTATTAAGGTGTGCTCACCCAAAAATCTTTTAAAAATCTGGGCCAAGTTTAAACCAGTAACCAGACATCACAGCTGGCAAAGGGGCATGTCTGACTCTGACATGTATTTATTGCCATTATTATGTAATCAAAATAAAGATGATTATTGCTGGTATCCAAAGATAATGTCAAGTTACTTTAATGTATTTGCACCAAAAAATGATGAGGGGCGTTTCCAAATTTTTGGAAGGCAGTGTAAGTCGCTATCCCTCCCTCTTCTTTTGTCTTTATTTCTCTCTATCACTGTCTTTATTCCTTCACCTCATTTTGTCTTTTGCTGTCGTTATTTATCTTGTTTCTCATTCTTTCTCTTCCCCTTCACTTCTCCCTCTTTATTCCTCCCCTTCACTCCCCTTTTTCTCTTCATCTTTCCATCTGCCTCTCCTCTCTCTACATCTCAATAATCCAGCCTCACATGCTTTTTGCTCTCCCTCTCTCTCTCCCTCTCTCTCGTCTGAACTTTGTCTCCCTTCCTCTCCATTTCTCTTTATGTGCCTCACCACTCCCTTTTCTCTATATCGCATTAATCTCACCTGCTGTCCCTCCCCTCTCTCTCCCTCTCTCTCTCTCTCTCTCTCTCTTTTCTTCTCCACTTCTCCCTTTCTCCTTTTTCATCCCTCCCCCATTTCTTTCCATCCTTTTCTGTACCTCTTCAACTCTCTCTCATTCATCGCACATTGTCTGCCTTTGCTTTTCTCTCCCCATATTACTCTCCATTCTTCTGTCTCTGCACCATTGTTTTAACTCTTTTAAATTATCAGTCTCTTTCTCTCATTCTCCTTTTTTGTTTCACTCCACGACTGTCGTAGATCCTTCTTTAACCTTATTTTTCTCTTTCTCTGTGTTTCTACTGGTCTAATGTCTTCTTTTTGGGCTTCTTCCTCCCTCCCCTTATTTCTCTCCGTATCTTTACGTTCCTCCTCATTCCACTCTCTCTATAACTCATTAATCTCTTCTCGCCTGTCTCTCCTTTTCTCTCTCTCTGTCCCGCTTTGATCTCACCTTAAATCAGGTAAAAGATTTAAAACACGTTGGTGTGACTGGTCTGCTGAGAATAATCTCGTTAAGCAGGAGATGTTTAACACACTCAGCTCTCATGTTCAGAAGCACTTCGATGGAGACAGAGAGAGAGAGAGAGAGAGAGAGAGAGAGAGAGATGTGCTGGTCTCAGACTCGTGAATAGCAGCAGCAGGAGTAGTTTATATAATCAAAGTGCAGCAGTGAGTGTTTAATGACATAATATGAGATAGAGAGCAATGAGAAACAGATCTTCAACAAGAAAACGAAACATAGAGAGAAATATCACAACAGACATCTATATAAAGAATAAAGAAAATGAATGAAAAACAGAGATTAATAGAGAAGGCGAGACAAATACGGCAAAGATTGTAAGAAATAGAGCAAGAAAAATACACATACAGTATATAGAGAGAGAAAAAGACAAAGAGCATGAGAAAGAGAAACATTAATATAGAGGGTAAAATAAAAAGAGCAAGAGTAGTGAGAGAGAGAGAGAGAGAGAGAGAGAGAGAGAGAGAAAGAGAGAGAGAGAGCGTAATCTACAAGACAGAAAAATATAGAGAGAAACTGTGCAAAAAATAGAGGGAATAATATATAGAAAAATAGAGAGAGCAAGATATAGAAATGTATAGACTTTCTTTCTACCCTAACACCTTATTGTTGCTTCACTGTAGATGCTTTTCGAACATTTTACCCCAAGACAGAATGTGTCGTCTCACAGTAACCCATCTACCTGTGACAGTATTTTGCCAAAAGTATTGAGACACCCCTCCAGTTTAGTGTAGGGTGATTATGGTATGGCGTTGTCATCAGGGGTTGGGCTTGACCCCTTAGCTCCAGTGAAAGGCACTCTTAATGCTTCAGCACAGCAAGACATTTTGGACAATGTCATGCCCCCAACTTTGTGGGAAGTGTTTGGTGACGACCTCTTCCTCTTCCAACACGACTGCACCACACCACACTGCACGAAGCAAGCAAACAGAGCCCTGACCTCACCTGACAACACTTTGGGACGAATTAGAGCAGAGACTGTGAGCCAGGCCTTCTCGTCCAACATCACTGGCCGACTTCTCAATGCTCTTCTGGAAGAATGGTGAAGAATTTCCATAAACACACTCCTAAACCTTATGGACAGCTTTCCCAAAAGGGTTGAAGCTGTTATAGTGGGACAGGGTGGACCAACTCCAGATTAAAGCCTAAGAATGAGATTTCATGGAGTTCAGATGTGTGTGAAGGCAGGTGTCCCAATACAGTGTAACATCACATATAGAACTGTGTTTAAACTCAATCTCTCCTCCCTGCATTTTCACTCATCCTCAATTATGTGAATGCTTCTGCAGGAATCGGTCACATGCAAAATAAAACAAAAACATGTTGCAAACTGCCATTTAAAGTTGTTTACTCTGCGCATGAAAACAGCAGATTCATATGCACTCTGACACTCAGACAATGGTGGAACTACAGCTGGAGTCAAACCTAATTAACCTTTTTCCAACAAGGCTCGAATACTCGGCCAAATTCAGACCGGAGAAAACGGCTGGATGGAAAAATACCACATTCACTTCTTTTTAATGTCAACCTGTCCATCTCCAGCTGTCCGTCATCATCACTGCGGATGAACATAAGTGTAGAGCATTCTGCCGTGATTTTGCTGTACATCAATAAATTAAGATTATATGAGATTCATTACTGCACCAATCTTACGGTCCGGGACTCAAACTGGAATTAACCACAAAGACTTCCGACTTGACTTGGACGTGGGTTAAAAGACTCGAGACTTGACTTGGACTTGGAACAAAAGACTAGATTGACTTGGACTTGGAACAAAAGACTAGATTGACTTGGACTTCGGTTAAAAGACTCGAGACAAATTGACTTGGATTAAAAAACTCGAGACTTGACTTGGACTTGGGTTAAAAGGGACGAGACTTGACTTGGACTTGGAACAAAAGACTAAATTGACTTGGACTTGGATTAAAAGACTCGAGACGACTTTGACTTGGGTTAAAAGACTCGAGACTTGACTTGGACTTGGATTAAAAGACTCAAGATTTGACTTGGAACAAAAGACTTGTGAACATCTCTGACTATAACATATAGGGGCGGTTTCCCAGAAAGAAATTAAGACTAGTCTTGGATTACAGAGTGTTTTGAATAGGGATTTTCCATTGAAAAAGAAATATAGTTCAGAACTAGTCTTAATCCCTGTCTGGGAAACTGCCCCATAAAGTTTAAACTGGAAGTAGAAAAAGTAAATGTGCATTTTTAGTTGTGTTAGGTATACAATGATATGTACAAATATTGCAGCAGCAGTCAAGTGTGGAAGACAATCCTGGAATGTCTATTTGCATTAAAATGTGCATAAGATCGGTGAATATAGATTATCATCAAATTGATGTTATTCTCTGTCTCTCTCTCTCTCTCTCTCTCTCTCTCCCTCTCTCTCTCTCTCTCTCTCTCTCTCTGCAGGGTCGTGTAGAAGGTGGGAGGGAGTTCTGAGCCCCGTCCTGCCCGCCCAAATCTCCAGGCTGAGGTCGGTCTCTGCCCCCACCGTCACCCTCGTCACCGGCAACTGGAAAAATTCTGCAGCTCCCGGTGAGTTCCACACTCATAAAACAGCTTGGATGGGTTCTAACACTCGCTAGAGTATCCTCCAAATTATATACAGGGTTCTTACGCAGTGTGGAAAAGCAGGTGGTAGTTGGTAGTGTAACGGTTAGGGAGTTGGCTCTGTGATCGGAAGTCCTGGATTGATAATGGTACTGCTGAGGTACTCATGAGCATGGAACCGTCCCCAAGCACTACTCTCCAGGTGCTGTCCATAAAGAGCTGCCCACTGCTGCTCCATGGACGGGTCAAATGCAGAGGAGACATTTGGTTGTGGTGCACTGTGTGCTGTGATAAATGACAAATAATCCCTCACTTTCCATAACTGAGTCAGTGTTGTGTAATGAGATCATATTTCTCATGGTTTTCTCATGTTTGTGACCTTGGCAGGAGAAAATGATCAGAATTTTCAAGACTATTGAGGCATGTTTGTGTGAGGCAGCTCCAGCTTGGGGATGAAAGCGGTTTTTGGCAGCGTCTGTTCTCTACGATACTGTGTTAATGCTGCTGACTAATTACCAAGACTGATGAACTCACATGATTATATGTAACGTCAATTACTTTATATTTTATTCGACACAACATCAATGTATTCCAGCACAATTTGTCAAAATCTCTCCTCTGTCTTTCAAACTTTCTTTCATTCTCAGTTTCTCTCTATCACTCTATCATTTTCTTTTTCTCTCTCTCTTGATCTGTCCCAGTTCTCTCTCTCTCTCTCTCTCTCTCTCTGTACCTTTCTGTTTCTCTTTCTTTTACTTGTTTTTTCTCTCTCCCTTTATCTCTCTCAAAAATTATTTTCTCACACTCTTTCACTCTCTTGCTATCTCTCTGTCACTCTACATCTGTCTATAACTCTCTATTTTTCTCTTTTCTCATACACTCTCTTTCACTCTTTTTTTCTCTTTCCAATTCTCCCTCACCCACATCCCCTCCTTCTCTCTCTCTGTCACCCCCCCTAGCTTCCTCTCTTTGTCTTTCTCACTTATTCCTCCCTTCTCTCTCCCTATTTTTCTCTCTCCCTTTCTCGCTCTCTCTCTCTCTCTCTCTCTGACACTATCCTCCTTTTCTTTACCCTTCCCTCACTCTTTCTGTCTCTCACCCTTTCACACACTCTCTCTGTTTTTCTCATTCTCTCTCCCAACTCTCTTCCTCTCCCTCCCCCTCTTTTTCTGCCTTCCTAATTTCTATCAAATTCTCTCTCTCTCTCTCTCTCTGTCTCTCTCTCTCTGTCTCTCTCTCTCTCTCTCTCTCTCCCTCTTTTCTTCTTTCGTTCTCTTTCTCACTTTGTTTCTCTCTTATTCTCTCTCTCCCTCCTTCATGTGTTATTGTGTATGTTCCCTGTGTTCTCCCCTCGAGGACTGGATCTGGGTGTAAATGTCGGCTCTCTACTTGAAAAGAGATTAAACACTCGCTTATTGGACTTGTTCCAGTCAGTTGCCGGATGAATATGTGTTCCACTTTCCTGCTGGAGATCCCAGTCTTCAGCCTCGTCTGTCAGGAGGAGAAATAAAAGCCGAACGTATGATTGTACATGTGGTGGGCGTTGTGCAGAAGACGAGCAAATTTACCGAGCGACTGACGATAATGCTATTTGAGTTTGTGTCTTCACAGTGATTAGAAATCAGGATTAGGAGCATTTCCAGTGTAGGGCACAATATTTTAAGGAAAAAGTCACTTCCCGCCCTAGGTAGTGTACGAAGTGAAAGAGTGTACTACCCAGTGCGTAGAGAGCTGTTAAACTACAACCCTGGCTATTTCCTAAGATGCATGCTACCACATAGAAAACTATGCTAAGAGCGTCTTACCTACCATACTATTAAGGGTGGTAGTAGGCGGCTCGCAACACAGCCCATGTGCGGGCAAACACCAATTTCGTTTGTTCAGATTTTTCTTGCAGGCAGAGTTGAGCATGTAAAGACAAGAGATTTTGCTAGTAAACATTCCACTGCATACACAGAATTTTGGCACAAAATAACAGCAAAATGTTTTAAGACAGAAGCGGACTGTATAAAATCCCACTTCGTAATTTGGACACGCCTGCCACAAGTGCTACCTTTCACATACAATTAATTCATCAAATGTTGGCTGTAAATATCAGGGAAGTCTAAGCAATGGTAATGACTTAATTAAAAGCAATTACTGACCAATAATTCCAATACGGTTTCGATATCATTTTTGCGTAGTCATAGTAGCTCGCCGGCTTTAACGAAAGGATACAGAAAAGCGTTGAGATACCCTTTGACAAAGTTTCAAAATGTTCAGCTACACTTAAAGCAGCAAAGTTTGGAGTTTTCTCTGGTGACTACAGCACTTTTAATATCACTCACTGATCTTTGGCTTCAGATTTCAAAACTTTTCCTCTAATAACTCTAAATGTTATTCTCATTGATGCTTCAGCTCTGCTGCTTAAAAGATCTCCGATCATGGCTCAGGCTGTACCACCAAACAGTAAAGATTATTTATTTGATTTATTTGAGTTCCACTCTGCACCATTATTCGGATTGGGAGCCTTTTTCCCATCTTAGTTTGGGAGAAGACAAGTTGCCTGTTTGTAAATGCGAACCTTAGTTTGCAGGACGAAAGAACAAAGTTCATATTTAGTTAAAGGGCATCTTTAAAACTCATGTGAAAGAGCAGTGAGGAGCTGACATGGACAGCGCCTTGGGAGCAGTGCTTGGGTACCTTGCTGACCTGCAGGGAAGGGAGAGCAGACCTGCTGCAGTGGTCCACTGCATGGATCACTCTCTGAAGGGCTTTTTTTATTGAACAATGCTATTTCCATACCAGGACGAGATGTTCTGTACAAGGACTTTAGGACTGCAGGGGAAACTTCTAACTTCTAGAGCTGTAATATTCAGTTCCTTTTTAGGATTCGGTTCCCTCTGAGTCACTCACTAAACTGATCTGAGGGTCACTTGAGTCAGTACTGCCAAATCGCCAGCTGAATCCTTTGTTTTTCACAGAAGAAAGTATACGTGGCTTGTGATGAGAATAAATGCACTTCCAAATAAACAAAAAAGTATCAAGACAAGGCTGCCAGAGTGGCTAATATTTATTTTCTAATGGTACTAGAGGAAGTCAACAGGTGGATTCATTCTGTACGTGGTTTGGGGAGCGCTAACCCGCACGTGTGTGAGATTCAGGGGGGCGTTCCCCAAAAGGTTATTGCTAACTACGCTAGCAACACTGTTACCCCAAAAGCATAGTTGCTAACCCGTGATTCAGATTCAGCCGTATGTTTCCGCCGCTAGAGGAAGTTATCCGTCAGATTTACTCATGAATGTTTGTGCTTTGCACCGCGCTACTGATTCGACTGATACGAGTCCCATAGTCTACAAAGAGGATTCAACTCTGTAGGAAGTTGTTAGGATCCCTCATGTGAGTGTTGTGGTACAAACAAACTGTACGTTATGAGATTTTTAGCAGCTGTACTTGCTACTATGGCTGCATTGATCTAGTAATGAGTTTGAAATGATTATAAGAGGTATGTACATGATGGGGTTTATATTTTAGTCAGGGTGTAGTTAGGACTCGATGGATTCAGGTTAATGGAGACCTCAGATTTGTGAGTTATTTAATGAGTCCCTGTGATTAACCCGGGTGAGCCATGAATAACTCGGCTCTACAAACTTCCTCAAGTCTCTCAGGTGGTACAGACGTTGCTTGGCCCTTTTTGTCTGAACATGGTTATGTTCAGTCCATGTCAGGTTCTTAGAGATATGGTTACCCAGGTACTTCAAACTGCTCACCTTCTCCACTGGAACTCTGTTGATGGTGAGGGAAGGAAAAAAAAAAACTAAAAGCATAGAATAAAATTATAGGAATATAGATTGATGTATCATTACAACCCTAAACACATGACAATACGTCTGGCTGTACTCAGTTTGGCATTTTAAGACAGAGGTGAGGGTCGGTGTTATGCTGAATAAAACCGACAATCAGCAAAAGCTGCGTAGTGCTGCAGTAATATTGATTTGCTGTCACATTGTACGCAATTATTGCCTTCAATTTGTACATCTATCAGTCTAGTTCCAACAAAACTGCCCTCCAGTTCAGCTCTCATGTCCTACTCCTTCACTGCTTTAAGTGCCTTTTTCGTGTCTCTGTTGTTTTCCTAATAGAATTCCATCATACCAAGCAGAAACGAATAGAATTTGATTTGCAATGTTTCGAAAGCACCTCGACCCTCTTGTTTCTCACTGACCTGTAATTCTATAACGCCACTGTAAGCTTTGTAAACTCGTATCATTGTCTTGACTCTTTAGTACAATCCTCACACGGATTTGCATTTATTAAGTCCTCACAATGCACTCATAACACAGCGGCTTCTTAAGGGCTCTCGGTTGAGGTGTGTGATTTCCAATCCCATGAATTAAACATGAAACAGATTCTTCCGAGTGCCTCTCTTAGCATGCTTTATTATTATGATTTATTTGCATTTTATCAGAGCTTATCCTTAAAGTGGAAACACACAAACAAGACTTACTGTAACTCCTGCCAGAAAGTGGAATGCTAAAATTTTAACTCATCTGACCCATCCGTGAAAGAGCAGTGGGTAGATTTTTTGGCAGCACCCTGTCTAGCAGTGCTTGGTGACTGTACCTTGTTCATGAGTACCTCCAAGGTACCTTTACCCGTCCAGGTCTTGACTCTGCAATCATGGGGCCAACTCCCTAGCCTGTTACGCTACCAACTACTAGAGCTGGGGACAAGACCACCTAAACCAAGACTGAGACAAGACCAAGACTCTGAAGGGCCGAAACGAGACTGAGACGAGACCAATGCACGTTTTCCACCACATGACAAATAAGTGGAAGATGCAAAGCCTAAGCAACATTAAAGATGTTTATTCAATATTTCTCTCTTCCATATCTATAATGAGAAAATCACTTCACAGGAAGCAGTTATCAACACTGATCTCATCACATGTTAAACTCAACAAACCACAGTGAACACTCCTCAAGACCAAACTCACTGTTTTATTGGCTTGTGGAGTTGTTATTATGCAGAGACATTTTATGGCTTAGTGCTGTGAACATAAATAAGGTTAGTGCAGGTGGAAACACTTCTTTATCCATTTGGTATCTAACTGGAGACAGAATAAAATTATTTGATAACATTTGATAAATAATTTTTTTCCCTATTGATTACTTTCTAACATTATAAAATAGAAACACAATATTTTCTGATCAATTGAAAATGAAGAAATACTAAAGTTTTGGGTGATTTTGAGCCGATTTGGACTCATTTTCATCTATAAAATGAGCCACTTTTGGCCTTTTTGGAAGAGAACTACATTTTTGTGCATGATGGCGTTCCATATGAGAGTCACGAGCGCTCACGAGTGTCTTTACATCGCAAATAATGTATTACTGAGAAATGACTTCACACACAGAGGAATTAATATAATGTGTGGTAAGTTGAAAGTCTTGTGACTCTGACGGTATGTGTGTGGTTTCTGTAAGTTAAAGGGATTCTGAGTTATTAAAACACTAATTAATAAACAACGGAAAATGTCTATATCGGTTTCAAAAGTTTTAATAGTAATATTCTCAGAGTTGTGGTCTTGACTGGTCTCCAAATAAAATCTGGAGTCCTCTTTGTCTGAGTCCATGTCAAGACTGAGTACAAAAACGGCCGAGTCCGAGACCACACACACTCACCAATGAAACTTATGAAACATGACCTTCTCGCTCTTCAGCTTTGCCTATTATGATGACATTCGGGAACAAAGCAGACCGGCATCTTGAGGTCGTGATTTGTTACAGAACCAGAACGGGCAGCATGAGTGGAGAGTGTAGTGACGTCATGTATGCAACTGATGCGCTTGTAGTCATTGGAGTTCCAAATTTAACAATGCTGTAATTCAACAGCTCCCTGACGAACTGCAGCATTCCTTACATGAATAATTATGTTAAAAATTCACAAGCAGCATATGTGTAATTCAAGGCTCATGTCGACCGAGACCTGAAAATAATTATTTTCCGTCCTTTAACTCCCATTCATAATTCTTCTGATGTTAGGTGCCATGAGGATCTACCGGCAGGGGCGTGACTTTGCCACTTTATAAAGTCTAAACTCTGAGAAAATAAAGATGTTGTAGTTGTAGATCTTTAGATTTCTCACACTTTGTCGAAAAGGTTGAAAATAATGAAAGTCAAATTTAGGTCCAGCATGTGATTAAAGGAGCTTTTTTAAAGTACGATTTTTATGTGTAAAAGTCATTAGTCATGTAATCTTTCATTTCTGGTTAACTACATTTAGCGTCTTTTTGCTGAATTCCTTGTGTGTTACTGTGCTCTTCCTCCTAGGAAGGAAACAAGAAGTGAAGAAAGCGTCGTGTTCGAGAGCGCTGGTTCTGCGTTCCGAAACGCTCCCGGAGGAGAAAGTCGAGGTTGGTGATCATCAGTCACTTTCACCACCATTAGCTCCATCCCTTCGTTATATATCGGCGCGACCGGCAACGTCAGCTTAATTGGCAAAACTGCACAGTTCATTTAATTTCTGAGATCTGCAGTACACTATGAATTGATTTTGTCTGGTTTCAAAAGAAACAGCAAAAAAACAAAGCGACTGTAAGATTTAGGGTCCAATTAAAGCCGCTCCGTGTGCCTCGGCAGAACTGAACCGAGTCGTTCCCTAAAGACCCAAATGTCTCAATTTTATTTCACCAAGCAAGCCAAGGCCAGATATATCTAGCAGGTAAGATTTTATTTATATAGAATTTTTAAAGAGCTATTGCCAGCCAAAGTCATTTGCTGTTTGTGGCTGTTGTGCCAGTTAGTCAGAAATCAAAATTAGCAAAAAAATCACAAAAAATGCTCGCCAAAATTTATGTAGCATTTTTAGCGCCTGCTATTGTTCCAATAGTCACATTGTATTTTTTTATCTTGAATCTTAATTTTGATTGTTTATAACAAATTAAGCAAAAAATGATAACGTATAATGATGTATAATCATTATTATATCATTATAATCAATATCACTGGGGCCCAAGCACCAGCGCAGACCTACCTCCCGGGCGCTGTCGTTCCATATGGTTAAAGAGATATGAGCTAAAACGTAAATGAATGTATTTTAATGCACCCTCTTGTCATTTTTGATGTGTGTGGTCAGAGGACCATCCCACATCAGCAGTCCAAAGGGTTTCTACCAGACTTGTGCAGTGCAGGCTATACTACATGAAATGTATGGCAATGTATAGTCATTGTAATCGGCCACGTCCCCTTTAAACAATCATATCCATATTTTAGGAATTGACTCGGGAGTGCTGATGGATGAAGCGTCTTTATCGGTTCTTGAGATACTAACATGTTTCAGTTATAGCGCCCCCTATTGATCAGCTTGCAGCCTCTTTGGCTGGTGTCCAAAGCTCGGAGTGTCCATGAAGTCTACCAAGTTTGGTTGTGTTTGGATGTTTTTCTGAGAAGATATTGGCTTTAGAGTAATTTTGGGCCACATCTAGAATATGAATTGATGGATAACTATTTAACGCTTTGTCGTATCGAATTTCTGTAAACTACCTTAAACAGAGTGACATGAAGTATGCCAAGTTGGAGTTATTTAATTTTGAATTTAAGTTTTTACAAAATAAAGGGAAATTTGGCAGGCAGAAATGGTCGCAGAAATTTATCCCACATCGTTCAGAAGATACAAGCTAAAACGTATATTGGTTTGTAACAGCGCCACCTATGGGTTGACAAAAGCGATTTTTGGTCTCTGAGGTCTGATCCTGTTCAGTCCGTCAGAGGGTTTCGTTGTAATCTACATGGATTAGGCTGTGTTCGCACTTTTGCACAGTAATAATAATAACATTTAAAAACAACAACAACAACAATAATAATAATAACAATAATAATAATAATAATAATAATAATAATAAATATAACTGCAAGCAGTGATTACGGGGGCCATGCAGTTTGCAGCTTTATCAGTTTTTGACGAATCATTGTTCATTTAAGGTGCTGTAGTGCATTCAGTAGAGCATTTATCAGATCAACTTACCCAGAGCAACTTTGTTCTCCTAATTACAGGGACAATCTCCCTGCGGCAACTTGGGGTTAAGGGTCTTGCTCAGGTGCCCAGTGGTGGAAGTGCTGAAGGTAGGATTCAAACCCTCGATGTCTTGATCCAGAGGCAGGGATTCTAAACACTAGACCACCCACCATTCAGCACTTTAAGGGTGATTCTGCACAACGCTGTTTCAGAACAACCACAAAAACCTTGCCTGTTTAATCTCAACTGCTGTGGAAATCCAACACAATTTATCCTGCAGACTCATCTGCAAAACGAGAACCGTAAGGCAGAAACCTGGAAGTAAGTAAAGATCTCTGTCACCTGATCGCTCCTCCTCCTCCTCCTCCACCTCTAAATGTAAAAACCATGTTTTGATAATTGATGTTGGTTCCTCTCTCAGCGCTAATCTATTTGGTGAATGGCGAGTTCAATTAACGTTTTTTCATGCACAGGTCAGGAGGCTAATAAGAGAGAGTGGAGTGGATATTATTACACGATAAACGGTTTAGATGTGTTCGACTCTTAACCACACACAAATAGCAGTCAATTATTAAACCCAAGCATGACCAAATGACACGGATTAGCGATTTTCCACACCAGTGCAGAGTCAGGGAGCTTCTAAACCAATTAAGAAACAGTTTTGGGGAGGTGCTAACGAGAAACTGCCATGGGTCTAGCTTTTACATACCTAGTATATATCTCTAATATATATATAATATATATATATATATATATATATATATATATATATTATATATACATATATAAATTGTGGCGGGTACCCATGGAATAAATGCGCAGTGGAGTAGTGCAGGTGTCGGTGTCGTCAGGGCAAATCTGGTGAGGCAGAGCAGAGAGAGAGAGTTTGTGGAGGAAACAAACAAATGGTTAGAGGTCGGGGGGCCCGTGGTGTCCGTAGTGCGTTTCACTCCCCGACCGCATGTGGCTCTTCGGCGTCTTCTTTTATTCTCCCCGTAATGAGCCATAATGGGGCAGTAATGTTGCTCCAGCTGTGTGTTGTTAGGGGCGGGGCTCCGGTTCCACGCAGCCGGCGATGTTTGTAAACAGGAGCCGACCCTGGTGATGACAAGCTATCGTTGTCCCTGGTGCTAAAACGGCGCTTGTCCTGGCACCGAAACGGCGGTGTGGACATGTGCCAGGCGTGTGATGTCATCCGGATGCAACGCTACAGTTTGCCCATGGTTCAGTATGCATTGTAGTTTTTGGGCCATGGTAATGCTACGGTTTCGGTACATTAATGTTATCTTAGCACGAACATCCTGTAGGTTCTTTGCCTTTTCTATTTCTAGACCTGAAATTATAATTTAAATAAATCAAATAATTTGAGTACAAAAAATGGCAAAATTTTTCTAGAATCAAAACTTCATTTAATTCTTTTCACTGGCTAGAGCATGGGCAGCTTGTGTTTCACACGAACGCTCATTAGTGACACACAACGTTTTCACTTCCGTGATCAAGGCAAGACCTGATCCCCCTGTATGTGAAAGTATTTGTGAGACATTCTGTGCACAAAAACAGAAGTAAATGTGTAAAAACGCATAAATGACATTTTTCGCGGTGTAATGCTACAGTTCAGTCAAATCTCCCCCTTTATTACAGATTAAATTTGAGAATATATTTGAGCTGATAACTAACCACAACAACCAGCGTTTTACTCACAGTGCAGCCAGTTATTGAGATTTTCAGGGTTTATTCAAGAACGCGCGTCCATCGCTTTATTGTGATGCGGCTCCAAGGGGTGCATGGGAATTATAGTTCTCTCCCAGAAAGGCCAAGAGCTGCTCATTTCATAGGCTAAAATGAGTCCAAATTGATTAAAAATTACCCAAAACTTCAGTATTTCTTCATTTTCAATTGATCAGAATATAGAACATTTTTTGATAACAAACACATTTTTATACTTATTCTTTCTTATTGATTACTCTCTAACATTATAACGTTATAAAATTAAGAACTTTGTGTATATGTGCATATATCAGACCCTCCAGGATTTTGCAATATTGCGATTGCAACTATTAACAAAATTCAGCCAATCCCCGCAAATTCATCACAACCTTGCCATTTTGAACATTTACTGCAACTTTACTGTAATTTTTTAAAATCGCAGCTTCCTTCTGCAACTTTGACTTCTCCCGTGACTTTAATGCAACAAAACGCCTAAAACACAGCAACTTTCAACAAAATTTTTAAGAAAAGCTGCCACAAAATCAGGCATTTTAATCTCAAAAAAGGTTTGCGAAATCCTGGATGAACTGATAGATGTATGAGTGCATACACATAGATGAGAACATGTTTACATGTGCATTATTGTGTATGTATGTGTGTGTGTGTGTTTCAGGATGAGCAGTTTAAGGTCGGCATGGACACCGACGTCTCCCCTAAAGACAATCGCCCCGTCGCCTCGACCCCCGTGCCGGGATCGCCATGGTAACCAACCCCCTTTCATACGCCTCTATTAAACTGAATCTAAGAAGCATAGAATGTATCTCCACACTCCACACCAGCATCAAGTTGTCCGATCACGCTGCGTTTATCTAACCTACATGGCAATTTTCTCCTGGAAATCCTTGGACGTCTTTTCAGCACAACCGTGGAGAAGAGCTGCGGGCCTCGCCTCATTTCACGCCCCCGTATCAGAGCCGCAGCACCGACAATTCTGGTGTTACATAAAACCTCGTGTCTTCCTCTAGCTACAACCCTCCACGTACACACACACATGCACACATACACTTGTATTACTGTCTTGGAGGGGTACTTCCATAAACTCCCACTGGCCCTCATTTATCAATATGAGCGTAGATTTGGGTGTAAAAAAATCACCAAGTTCAACATGTGATTCATGAAAAAGGTGTTCCTGTGCCAATTTCTGCGTACATACATTTCCATGTTGATAAATCTGGTGGCTCAAACCAATCATAATTTACATGCTGCGCCCCTACTTATTCATGGTGTACGGGGCCGTGCCCAAAACTTTGTGACATTAAGGAACGGAAGGCGGCAAAAAAGAGGAATTTCTCTGAAGTGGAAATCGACCTCATTACACCCAAGGTAGAGAAGACTTTTTCTATTATTACTACTTCACTGAGAGCATGGCCTTCAATGTCATTGTACAAACACGATAAAGAATGGGTCCTGACTGAAGAAGTCCTGCAGAGACAATCGGAGATCTGTCGTTTATTAGCTGAGATACACCGCTCCCTCGTTTCAATTAATGACACAAAAGACATAAATGAAACCGTGAAAAGAATAAAGTGGCTATAAACGTTCTGTCTTGTATGTCAAACATAAGTGTTCAGCACTCACATTTTAGAAGTGCTGAATGAGGTCCTGTCTCCGTTTTTGCGATTGATGTACACACAATCATACACTGATGGCGGCTTCAGGCGCGCAAGCGTATAATCTGTCGCGCTGATCACACCAGGAAACCCTGCAATATCATAAAATTCCCTGATGGTAACATTTGGCTGAGCAAATATAATGACATAAAATATGAAAAAATAATGGTAGCCATAGGCATGTCTGCAATAACGTAACTTTGTGCATAGATTTATAATTACTGCAGTCTGTAATCTTACAATTAGATACGTCGATAAAGAAAGTTCATTAATCATATATAACCCACAATAAACATCACCTGAAACATAATTTAAGGCCAACTATGATGTAATTAATTTTCTGACACAGCTTGATTTCCTCTGCTACAGCGCGAGTCCATACTGACAGGAAAGTGCACACACGATCTGAGAGCTGGCGTGGATTTTAGCGTATCCTACGCTCACGCCAAAATTGATAAATCACTAAATTGTCGTTGAAATGATCCTACACCCGTTTTTCTGTCGTACGCTCGTTTGAAAAATAAGGGCCATTGTGAGTGGACAAAAATTCTACAGCTACACATAACCCGAACCTCATTACCCTAAAACTTTTACCTCTACTTTTTCCTCATGAGGACTGGACCTCACTACCCACAACGTCCTCATAAACATAAAAATGGCCAATTCAAAGTTTGTCCTGTCTCTTAGGGCAGGAGTTTTCAACCGGTGGTCAGTGGCCCCCTGGTGGTCCGCAGCGGCATTGCAGTTGGTCCGTGACATGCAATACAGTTTGACTACTGAAATCACTTTTCATTTATTTCATTTTATTTATTTTTCCAAAGATTTCTAGACGTGTTGGTCATCTTTATGAATTAATGAATGTAAATATCAGTACACAGTGGGCCGGCCCCTGGGACAGAACCAGTTGAAAACCCCTGTTTTAGGGAAAGGCCAGTTCCTCACAACACACACAAACACTGACTCGTGTTTTACTATCTTTGTGACGTACTTCTATATTGTTTCATAATGACTAGCTGTAAATAATACTGCAGTTACACCTTAACCTCAGTAATCAAAGGTTAATTTTCAAAGAAAACGTGAACATTTTCTATGAAATCATTTTTCTTCATGGAGACCGGTCCTCACAAGCCATACAAATGGACAAATCATAGTTTTCCTTTCTTTTAGTGGACCACCAGGTCCTCGCAGCCACCTTAAACCATGTACGCTACTGCACACCCACTTTTTGGTGGCACAACAAGCGCAGAGGTTTATCTCTGTCAGCTTTTTGTTGACTCACAGCGCTGAATTGACTGGAAAAGGGCTTTACATTAAACACGGTGCGGATGACAGAGGCTCAGCGAGACTCTCGGTGGAGCTGCAGGAAAAACGCCGGCCGTGTGTTTATCAGCCTCCTGCAACGCTCCAACACTACAATGCCTCCCAACAATTTGGGACATGGAGCGGGTTTATCGCGTGATGCGCCAGCTCCTAAAGCCACCGTGTTGCGATGACGCCGGAGGACGAGGCCAAGACGGTTCTCAGAGCAAGGACGGAATTTCTTAGTAAAGTCAGAGGAAGAATAAAGGACAGAGGATGGTATTTTTTAGCTTATCAAAAGCAGACAAAAGCTGAAGACGAAGAACTTTATTAAAAAATGAGTTTATAGTTGATTTCTCAGGTCAGTGGTCCTCAATTATCTTTCCCCGAGGGTCAAATTATGTAAAGCAAGTCACGTAATGAGGGCCAAACAAATCCATGTCACATCTCCAACGATCTCCTATCTGAGCTATTTGACTTGCATGCTATTGTCTTCTGCACTGTCTTATAAATAACAGAAGAATAAATGACATAAATTTAAACACTTATTAATAAATTATTATTATTAATTATTTAATATTATTAATAAATGATTTTACTTCTTTTTTTTGTGTGTTAACTTTATGTAACATAAAAGTGCTGAAACTGTAGCCATAACTACTAGTAATAGTAAGAGCAGTGTCTGTTTTATTGACTTGCAGAGATTTTATTTTATAAAATGAGGTGCTTTTGGCCTTTCTGGAAGAGAACTACATTTTGTCCATGATGGCGTTCCATATTAGAATCGCGCATTTACATTGCGGATAATATAATAATGCGATGTTATGCAATTACTTCAGTTTTTGTGGACGGAATTATTTTACATACAGAGGAATGAATATAATGTCTGGTAAGTTCAAAGTCTATCGCAAATTTTATCGTTAAAATTTCACTCACTCTTGATGACTAGCGGAAACGTCAACCCACTGACATGGAGATCGCTAATCACTGACGGCCACAGGGAGCGCACATGTCTGTTTACCTTTATTGCCAATGTGACGTGAGAGGTCAGATATATTGCTTGCTCTGGACGGATCTGGCTGCCATTTGGGGACCACTGTCTCCGGTGCTTTAACACTCAGTAACCAATTTCTGTAAATATACAGGATCTTATACAGCGCTTTACAGCAAGATTCTGTACTTTACAAGAAAGGCTGTAAATGAAGAGTTTGATTCCAAAAAGGCTAAAAACCCACAATTGTTAAATTGAGGAAAAAAAGTGTTTTCCAAAAATGTGGTTGGAACGGTACCTTGCTCATTAGTTCCTCAGTGGATCCTTTACCTGTCCGGGACTTGAACCGATGACCTTCTGATCACAGGGCTAACCAACTGCAATATGCATTTGAGAGGTCACACACATCAACAGACCACACCACTAATGTCCTGGTCGATGTATTTTTGAGCCTGAGAAAAGAGCTGTAATATCAAAAAGCTTGAGAGGAAGCGCTCGGTACCGGTGATGGGAGCCAAAAATGAAAACGTCACAATTAGTTTGTCATGGTTTATGTGAACCTCCATCCAGGGGCTTTGTGTGTTCCTGAGAAAAACACACACACATATTACTATCTTTGTGAGGTCCTTCCTTAGACTCCCATAATGACTTGATGTATATAATTTTGCACCTACACCTAACCCTAACCTTAACCTCAGTAACCAAATGCACATTTTTTACCTCTTTTAGTTTCTCAAATAAAACAAGCACATTTTCTATGAAGTCATTTTTCCTCATGGGGACCTCTCAAATGTCCCCACAAAGCGCAAAAAAAATGAATAAAAGTGGTTTAGGGAACAAAACATCTGAAACTTAAAAATAACGTTTATTATACTTTCTCTCTCTTCACTGAAGCACGTAGCGTTCCACACCGTATAGGTTTATTTTTAGTCGCTCATTTCTTCAGAACTGTTGTGTTCCATTTTTGGATATTCAAGATATTTTATTCAATCTTTAGTTCAAACTGGGGAAATAATAAATAGCATGTTTTTGTTTTATTCAACTTCCTGCGTGTGTTTTTTGTTCATGTACACTGGCATCCACATCCGGCAGGTGTGTGTATGTGTGTGTAAGTGTCTCTAAAAGTGTTTGTATGTGTGTGTGTTTGCAGGTGTGTGGTTTGGACGGGAGACGACAGGGTTTTCTTCTTCAACCCCACCATGCAGCTGTCCGTCTGGGAGAAACCGCTGGACCTAAAAGACAGAGGAGATCTCAACAAAATCATCGAGGATCCTCCTCACAAACGCAAAAAAGACTCAGCAGGTGAGAAAACAACTTGACACTTGCAAATACATGACCAGAATTTTTTCTGTAGCCTGGAATTTCAAACATTTCTTAATGTTTTTGACGTCAAAATGTTCTCCACACAGCAACTCCAGGTCAAAAATATTTATTGCACCTTTGCTCCCAAAATACAGTTTAAGAGTAGCATCCACTACTTTAAGATCAATTTACTCAATATGCTAAAGATAAAATAGATTTACAAGCATAAAATTTTATTTTTGTACAAAGTAATTCCCAAAGAGCTATTTGCCAAAAGCACTTCGTGCTTGGACCCCCAAATATCGTAACAGCTGTAAAGTGGAGAAAATGCAAGTTGATTTTATTATAATTGCTATGGCACCCACGAGCTTACAAACAAAACATATTAAGAAAGAAATGAGTCAAATTAAGTATATTCCAAGTAAAATCTATTCTCATAGCTTCAGTACTTTGCAAAAGTCTTGAGTCGCACCAATAATCTCAGTTCTCGGGAGAAAATCCAGGTTGAAATTGGAAAGTATCAAGTCAAACAATTGAGTTTACCTAAATCTGAGGTATGAATAAAGTAGATTCAGTGTGTGAGAGTGTGAGTGTGTGTGAGAGAGCATAATCCCTGCATCATCTTAACGATGCTTACACAAAAGGATAATATCCAGAACTATTGACCCGCTCTTCCCGTGGATTAGCTAATAAGGTCTAATCTGATGCCGGTGCTTCTGCAAATATTGAATTAGTTCGGATCTTGTCTGGAAGTTATTACTCGGCTGACTAGATTTCCCCAATGCATGTTCATCTTTATGGATTTAGCATTATTGCAGTTGCCTGGCGATTAGATATTGACTTTTGAACTTCACAATTCACACAAAGCAGGCGGAGTGAATTAGGTCCCGGTTTTATTTTATGGATTTGCACCCAAAAAGAAATATGGACGGAGCAATGTTGGGCTTTGTCTCGTTCCACTGCTTTGACAGAATGTTAGGATGTTTCGATTGGGACTGAAGGAAGAGCGAGGTTAATAACAACAAGGCTCAGTTTCTTCTAAAGTAGACATTATTCTGAACATGTTTTTAATGAAGATATTCACTTTGGGAATTATTTATTAATAATCAACATTTAACAGATCAGTACAGAGACATTCCCTTACAAAAATGTTAGGAATTTTCCAAAGTGTTGCTGTTAACCTTTGCCAACGTTGGCACAAAGGTTAAATTTTAACATGCAAATTAGGTTTGTGGCAAACTTGTGACGGACTTCTAGCAAACTTGTACATTTGTCACCAAACATTTACTACAAGTTTGGCATTGTTGTCAGAACATTGCTTGGTTGACAATGACAAACTTGGCCAACATATTCTGACAAACTCCACTGGTCACCACAAATTAACCACAAGTTTGCTGCAAACATTTTGTTCTTGTAAGAGTTTTTGCTCTTTTGTTCAACAAAGTTTGTCATACATCTCTAAACTAAATTCTTGATTCCAGACCAGTTGTCATGAACATCAGCATGATGCAGGAGACAGTGACACCAATGCAAGCTCTGTATTTAAATTCTAAACTTAAACATGCTCGACGGCATCAAAACAATAACTGAAACTTCTCTTCCGAAACATAAAACAACATGAATAGAGTAACAATAAAGACAAAAAGAGTGGGAGAGATAATTAGAAAACGAACTAAATTGAAACCAAAACTAAATGCTAAACCAATAGATTAACAGAACTGGGCTAACTGGAGGTGGGAACTATAACAGGAACCAATGAAACAAACAGATCAAGAAACTAGAACTAAACTAACACAAGTGTAGCTGATAATTAAACTAATTAACCAATCACTTGACATGGAGACAGGACAGAAGGAAATGACTGACATACCACACTAGGCAGACGTGAGATGTTGAAAAATGTATTAATACAGTTTTGTTTTATGTGCAGACGATGAATCAAATTCTCAGTCAGCTGATGATGATGACGAGGATGAGGAAGAGCACATTTCAAAATCCAAACGCAACAAGTAAGTACCGTAATAACACACTCAGGGTCACTGGTCTACACGGCAGGCTGTTAAAGATAGAAATGTGCTGTCAGTTGCTTTTCACCACCTCTTAAAATTCCATCAACCCTGTCTAGAGGTGTCTAGAGGAGTTTCCCAAGGCGTGTATTTGGAATGTGTGTGTAAGTTTCCGGTGCACGATCTCTGAGAAATTTCTCCAAATTTGCATCGCAAGCAGCTCTGCCAGGTCTTTACATTTGATGTGAATGTTGTAATGCTTCACTTTTCCTAAAGTGAAAAAACAATGGGCCTCTTTTAGAATTTAGAATTACACCATTGTCACAAAGTGTTCGATATTCACCAGTTTTTAATATAAGAAGAAATCCTGTTTACACCATTTTAGTGCATGCAATTCTAGGCAAAACATTAATTTTATTTGGATTATTCAATTCTATAGCTGTGTAAAATTATACAAAATTCAACCTTTATAATTATAAGAACAGACTTGCCAACAATTTAAGTGAATCCAACATAGACTTTTGGCTAATATGGTACTATTTCAATGTAAACATTTAAAAATAATTGTTCATAATTATTTTAATTCATGTAAAATAATTACACACTACAATAGCTCCGACACTTTTCAAACTGCTGTTTTTTTATAGGGGTGAGTCAGGTGCTCCATTGTCTTTATAATTAAGGGTCCAAGCACAAAGCACTATTTAACCCTCTTGTAATTGTTCATTTCTTTCTTAATTAATATTCATATTATTTTATTTAATTACTTTCCTACAAAACAGATTGCACAGCTTGAACTGTAAGTGAGGTGCCACATGACTCTGCAGACTTAGCCTAATATCTTTACAGAAAGCCTTTTCAGGATTTCACGAAGGGGCGGCTAAAATTAGCTAATTAACTGCAGCGATGCGTGGCTTATTTTGTTTAAACAATAACAACAAGCTAAGCAATAGGGGGCACTATAAATGCTAAATGACAATATCTCAATAACCGATTTTGCAGAAATTAACAGGTATAAACAATAAAAATTAAAATACGTAGGAGGGAAATATACAAAATTGCGATTTGAACAATAGGGAATGCTAATAATGCTACATAAGTTTATACCGGCTGATTCACTGACTCTTTTCTTTGACACTTACTGCATCAGCTGCTTTTGTGGTGCATTTTGTGACTTTTGCTGTTGCTATTTATACTTCATTGTAAAGTTTAGGCATTTTCTGTCAGTTTCATGTTCCAGTTTGAGGCTATGTAAAAGATGCTTTCAATTTACGAGAGCGATTTCATCATTTTTGTGAACAGTTCAGCACTTTAAGAACATGTCTTTTTCTATTTAAGAAAATACTTTCTAAAAATATTGTTGTGACAGTCATGCTCTGCTATAGTCCTGACCATTTTAGTTGCCATTCTTGGTGCTGTAATTGTAACCGTTAGAACACAGTGAGATGACCTCCTCTGAGCAGGAGGATCATGGCTGAAAGGTGGGTTTTAAAGGTGCAGAGGAAATGCCTACATTGTTGGTGTATTCGGAGCGTCAAGGCTGAACAGACGTCTTTGTTCTCACACTTCCCATTTCAGGCTGGAGGAAAATTGTGTTTCTGGCAGCGAGCAGGAGAACGGTGGAGAGAAATGCAGAGGCGAAGGACAAATGGTTCTACCGCTGGAACTGAGGATCACTCACTTCAGGGACATGCTCCTGGAGAGAGGGGTGAGATGACCTTTACACCCGACCTCTACACACCACCTTTACACATGATATTTACATGTGAATAAATGTAAAGAGAGTAATTATTTTGTCATTGTGAACACAGCACAGCACACAGTGCACTCCAACCAAATGTGACCTCTGCATTTGACCCATCTGTGAAGGAGCACTGCCTTTCTTGGCAGCGCCCAGAGAGCAGTGCTTGTGGCACCTTTCCAAGGGAGAAGACGAAGCGAGGCATAGGTTTAGTCATTTTTGAGGGGGCTGCTTTAAAAATAATTATGAGAAACTGTTTAAAATGTGTCAGATTTTTTTGGTATCCCGACTTATCAACTAGGGCAGTTGTTAGAGCAAGAGGGAGTTTACTCTGTTGATCAGCAGGTCGCCGGTTCAAGTACCAGATCAGTAAAGGTGCCACTAAGGTACTCATGAGCAAGGTACCGTCCCCACTGCTTATTCACAAACCCATCCGTGAAGAAGCAGTGGGCAGCTAACATGGGCAGTGCCCGGTGAGCAGTGCTTGGGGATGGTACCTAGGTCATGAGTACCTTAGTGGTATCTTTACTGTCCCAGTGAGCTCCCTAACCATTACACTACCAAATACCTCAAGTGTGCTGTCCGGTGCTGTGCTGTGTTCACAATGACAAATATTCACTCACTTAAATTCACTGACTTGAAACATTTCACTATTTATATTTGGCCAAAAGGGGGCGTCATTATTAAAGAGAAATGTGCTATTACTTTTCTTGTGTTTAGCTCGTTCTTGATGTGAGCTTTACATTAATGCAACAGCGTATAGTTTATAATATAATCAGCTATCACTATAATCAGCAGAAACATTTATTAATGTCGTTATTATTTCATCTTTTTAACTTTTCTGTTTTTCAGCACATAGAAATTACACAATTTTCGCATGATTTTTCCATCTAGTTTTAAAATTGTATTACCAAATTGTAATCCTTCTAATAACCCAGTTTTTAAGAATGCACCATAAATTAGATTATGGTTTTTCTTTTACTATAATAGGAAATATATATATATATATATATATATCACAGTTTCTACTTTGTAGAAAGCATTTAAAATTTACTTCCACATGGCTTCAAAGGAAACTGCAATTTTAGGGATTTTTTGGGTGTTATATGAAGGTTGTGAGTGGAGCTCTTTGGGGAAGCAAATCCTGTTTTTAGAGAAGCTTCTTGCTTTCATAACGTTTCAGTCTTTTCCGTCGCACTTCTTATTTGACTCGGACTGTATTAAACAGGTTTCGTCTGACACTCCGGCTTGAAATATTATTAGTTTTGTTATTACTTGTTGTCTTTTCCTGCTTTTATTCTTTCTCCCCCTCTTCTGCAGGTGTCTGCGTTCTCCACATGGGAGAAGGAGTTGCACAAGATTGTGTTTGATCCTCGTTACCTTCTGCTGGGTTCCGAGGAGCGTAAACAGGTACTGAGGGGGTTAGAATATTTTCCTGCACTGACCCTAACAAGCCCAGTTTACCTCCTGCTGCCTTGCTGAGAGGGCGAGAGGGTTAGCGCATAAAACAAAATCATATCAATATATATTTATCATGGTGGGTTTATACGAAGTCTAAAGATAAATATGATGATGTTTTAAGTGATAGTTACTTTTAATTTTTGTGCAAATTATGAGAAAAATCTTCAACTTAAACCCGTTTTAAAAAGTGGTTAATGAATAAAGGCTCTTATCCATCATTATTGCTATTAATAATTAATAAAACCATCATCTGACGGCATTAAGTTAAAGAGAATTGACTAATTATTCAAACTCAAAATTTTTTACTTTTTTACGTTTTTTGTTGCTCCCTGTGTGAAATCCCCACATGGTGTTACACTTTGAAATCAAATCCTACGTCATTCTCATATCTGATTTATCTCTCAGATGATGTCTATTAGGAAAAACGCAATTATATTGCTATTTCAATTTTGTAAATTTTCAGTCATCAACGTTGCCATGAAAATGTGTCAAACTTAGTTGAAACTGTTTAAATTTTTATTGTAGTAAATGAATGACAACATGACATTGATCAAATCATTTCAAGCAGAAAATATAAAGTTTCAGATTTTTGTCCCAAAATAATCTGATTTTATCTTATTTGAAACCTTAAGGCAGGGATTAAAGTTTTTAAGCTGAGCAAGTTGGAATTTGCAGTGTATAACAGAATCTGCAATCATGGGTTAATTTGCTACCTTTGTGTGACAGATGAAAAGTGCCCAGTAATAAAGTAAAAAAAATCTCCTGATTTATCAGTGTGGGTTTATATGGTCGTGATATATATTTAACGGTGTTTATGAATAAAGTTATGTTCATGATGATAAATGATGAAAGAAAAAGTGTGTTACATGCATATGTCTGGGTATGCATGGTTACACACATTTATTATGTTATAAACTATTTTGGAAGAACGTTAAAAGCTGAAAAAGTCAATAAATAAATCATAATCAGATATTGATCATGAGTTCTATCAGAAATTGATGAGAAATTGCCCTCAGTGGTGAACTATAACGATGAACTTGCTAATTTCCTAATATTTCCCACGGACTCTCTCTTCCTGTACAGATTTTCGATCAGTTTGTCAAAGCTCGGATAAAAGAGGAGTATAAAGAGAGGAAGAGCAAACTGCAGCAGGCGAAGGAGGAGTTCAGGAAGCTGCTTGAAGAGTCCAAAATCACGTCCAGGTACATTCCTAAAAAAGGGAAAGAGAGAGGGGGAGGAGAAAAGAGAGCGATGGAGAGAGAAGAAGGCTAGAGAGAGGAAGAGGATGAGGGGGAGAGAGGGAGAGAGAGATGGAACAAGAAGGACAGAGAATGGCGGAGAGAGGGAGATGAATAGTGTAAGGGAGGGAGGGAAAGAGAGAGATGAAGAGAATGAAAGGAAGGAAGAGAATGAAAGAGAGAACCAGAGAAGGGGGATATAGAGAAAGGGGGAGAGCGAAAAGGGGAAAGAAAAAGACAGAGGAAAAAAGTGAGAATGAAATGTAGAGTAAGGTAACGGGGAAAGGGGGAGAGAGAGAATGAGGAGGGAGAGGGAGAGAAACGGGGGAGGAAAAAAAGGGAGAAGGAGGGAGAGGAAGGAGGAGAGAGGGAGAATGAAAGAAAGAGAAAGAGGAGGACAGAAGGAGGATGAATGTGAACGTGAGAAAGAGAGAGAAAGATAGAAAGAGGAGGAGGAGAGAGGGAGGATGAAGAGGAGTGGTGAGAGAGAGAGAGAGGAGGAGAGAGAGAGGATGAGAGAGAGAGGATGAAGAGCAGCGGTGAGGGAGAGACAGAGAGAGAGGAGGAGAGAGGGAGGATGAAGAGGAGCGGTGAGGGAGAGACAGAGAGGAGGAAAGAGGGAGGATGAAGAGAAGCGGTGAGAGAGAGAGAGAGAGAGAGAGAGAGAGAGAGAGAGAGAGGAGGATGAAGAGGGAGCGGTGGGAGAGAGAGAGAGAGGAGAGAGGGAGGATGAAGAGAGCAGTGAGGGAAGGGAGTGGGAGAGGGAGGGATGAAGAGGAGCAGGGGAGAGAGAGAGAGAGGGGAGGGGAGAGAGAGAGGATGAGCAGCAGTGGGAGGGAGAGACAGAGAGAGAGGAGGGAGAGGGGAGGATGAAGAGGAGCGGTGGAGAGAGAGACAGAGAGAGAGAGAGGGAGGAGAGAGGAGGGGATGAAGAGGAGTGGTAGAGAGAGAGAGAGAGGAGGAGAGAGGAGGATGAAGAGCAGCGGTGAGGGAGAGACAGAGAGAAAGGAGGAGAGAGGGAGGATGAAGAGGAGCGGTGAGAGAGAGACAGAGAGAGAGAGAGAGAGAGGAGAGAGGGGAGGATGAAGAGGCAAAGTGAGGGGAGAGAGAGAGAGGGAGGAGAGAGGGAGGAGGAAGAGGGAGTGGTGAGAGAGAGACAGAGAGAGAGAGAGAGAGGAGGAGAGAGAGAGGATGAAGAGAAGGGAGGGGAGAGACAGAGAGGGGAAAGAGGGGAGGATGAAGAGGAGCGGGGAGAGAGAGAGAGAGAGAGAGGAGAGAGAGGGAGGATGAAGAGGGAGCGGGGAGAGTGAGAGAGAGAGAGAGAGAGGGGAGAGAGAGAGAGGATGAAGAGTGGGGAGGGGAGAGACAGAGAGAGAGGAGAGAGAGAGGATGAAGAGGAGCGGTGAGAGAGAGACAGAGAGAGAGGAGGAGAGAGGGAGGATGAAGAGGAGTGGTGAGAGAGAGACAGAGAGAGAGGGAGGAGGAGAGAGGGAGGATGAAGAGGAAAGTGGTGGGAGAGAGAGAGAGAGAGAGAGGAGAGGCAGCACATGTGTGCTGGATGTTCAGCTGGTGTGTGTTTAAACAGAGCCGTTAGCGCTTGCAGTGAACAGCAAGTCGACGCCTCCGGGCTCCCTCCGGTAACTCACCAGCGCTTCCTTTCTTTCTTTCTCACTTCCTTTCTCGTAGGTTGAGCCAAAGAGTTCTCAGAGAACACGTCATGATCCGCGCTTCCAAACAAGCCCCAAAACAGAAAGACCAGGAGCCATTTCTTCGCTTCAGTTCACAACGGCCTGAAGAAGCGTGGACAAAGAGAACCAAGCCATGCTGAGAAGATGAGGACAGCTGCGCTGAACCCAACAAACTCCCCGCGCCCTCTGTCCTCCCTTACCAGATAAACTGCGACCGGATCAACTCTTCTGAGCCCCTTCTTCCCCATGAATCCACAAATTCATTGAAGTCCGCTCCCCAGCACTTCTGACCCGGCTAACGGGCGACCGAACTCGTCCCACGTTACCGTACAATTCCAGATTTCAAGATGAGACGAGTGGGACGGTAGCGACGGTTCCACTCCAGAACTCCGATTCTGTTTCATATTGAAGCTCTTAAAACTCAGTGCCGATCAGTGTCACGAGAACGTGTTTCTGTTACTAACGAAATCTCACTCGAGCACGCGGTGGGAACTGATCTTTTACAGACTCGAAATATATGTGAACAACACCGTCACACGTTCTGCGGAAGAAAACCTGGAGCAAAAAGAAAGAATAAGAAAGAATACATGAAAAGAGAGCGTGGGAGATGGAGAAAAGGAGGGGGAAGAGAGAACGAAAGAGAGGAGGAGAGAGAGGAAACGAGTGAGGGAGGGAAAAATATGATACAGAGATGGAGAGAAAGGAGGAAGATGACAAACAGAGAAAGAGAGTGGGGAAAAATGAAAGAAAATGGGTGAGAGAAAAGAGAACGAGAGAGAGACGGAGAGGAAGAAGATGAGGATGAGAAAAAGAGAGAGGGTAAATAGATGGCGGGCGCTAGAGGGTGAAAGAGAGAAAAGAAAGCAGGAGGATAAAGAGATGGTGGGAAAGGAAAAAGAGATGGGAAATGGAGGAGGAAAAAGAGAGAATGAGACAGAGAGAGAGATAGAGAGAGAGCGGAAGAAGATGAGGGATGAGAGAGAGAGAGAAATAAAGAGAGAGAGAGAGACATGAGGAAAAGATTGTGGGAGGGAAAAGAAGTGACAGATGGAGAGGAAGGGAGGAAGAGGGACAAAAGAGAAAGAGAGTGGGATAAAGAGAAAGAAAATGGATGGAGGAAAGGAGAAAGAGAGAGAGAGAGAGAGAGAGAGAGAGAAAGATTGGAGGAGGGAGGTGGGATGGAGGGATGAGAAAAAGAGAGGGCGAAAGGGAGAGAGAGCATGAGAGAGTGTGAGACGGCGTGAGAAAGAGAGAGTGAGAAACCGTGCTGGAGAGAGAGAAAAAGAGTGAGAAAGAATAAGAGAGTGAGAAAGAAATGAGAACATGCAAGAGAGACAAAGAGAGAAGAGAGAGCAAAGGAAAGAGAGAAAAGAGCTGCAGTGAACAAGAAAATAAGAGAAAGACTGAGATAAAGGAAAAAAGAGAGAGTGAGGAAGAGAGAGCGAGAGAGTGAGTATGCAAGAGAAAGAGAGTGAGAAAGAGCCATAGAGAAAGAGAGTGAACAGAAAGTGACAAAAGCAAAAGCGTGGAGAGAGGAGAGAGCGGTGAGACCAAGGAAAGACAAAGATCGTGAGAAAGAGAGTGGAGAGAGAGCTAGGGAGTGAACAAGAAGGCAAAAATGAGTGAGAGAAAGGGAATGGAGAGAAAACATGAGAAAGAGTGTTTGAGCGCGAGAGCAAGAGCGCGAGAGTGAGAGCAAGAGAGTGAGACTGAAACTCAAGTATGAACAGGTTTTTTAAAGACTCAACATATGTGTGTTTTGGTCGAGAGCCGCCAGGCCACGACCTGGCCACAGGATTCTGGCTACTTGTGCGGAAGTCACTGAGTCGTCGTCTTTTGGTGGAGCTATAAAATGTCAAAAAAATTTAAAGTAATATGGTTGTTGTGGTTCAACTTGTTATGGTATTGTAAGATTGATAAGTCAGGCGTCTTAACACCACTCTTCATCAACTTGTCTTAAAAAGCAGAACTGAAGCCAGAGTGTCACACACACACACACACACACAGATATAAACACACACACACACACACACAGAGATATAAACACACACACACACACACACAGATATAAACACACACACACAGATATAAACACACACACACACACACACAGATATAAAACACACACACACACACACACACACACAGATATATAAACACACACACACACACACACACACACAAAGATATGAAACACACACACACACACACACACAGATATAAACACACACACACACACACAGATATAAACACACACACACACAGATATAAACACACACACACACACACACACAGATATAAACACACACACACACAGATATAAACACACACACACACACACAGATATAAACACACACACACACACACACAGATATAAACACACACACACACAGATATAACCACACACACACACACACACAGATATAAACACACACAGATATAAACACACACAGATATAAACACACACACACACAGATATAAACACACAGATATAAACACACACAGATATAAAAACACACACACACACACAGATATAAACACACACACACAGATATAAACACACACACACACACACACACAGATATAAAACACACACAAACACACACACACACAGATATAAACACACACACACACACACAGATATAAACACACACACACACACACACACACACACAGATATAAACACACACACACAGATATAAACACACACACACACACACACACAGATATAAACACACACAAACACACACACACACAGATATAAACACACACACACACACACACACACAGATATAAACACACACACACACACACACACAGATATAAACACACACACACACACACACACACACACACACAGATATAAAACACACACACACACACACACACAGATATTATAAACACACACACACACACACACACACAGATATAAACACACACACACACACACACAGATACATAAACACACACACAAACACACACACACACAGATATAAACACATACAAACACACACACACACACACACACACACACAGATATAAAACACACACACACACACACACAGATATAAACACACACACACACACACACACACACACACACACACAGATATAAACACACACACAGACTGTTTAACTGCTTGGATTAAAAATGTAATATTATTGTCAGTGATATTTTTGCGTATTTTATTTACCATGTTTGTGTTTTGTTGTTCGTTCGACCCGCGACTGACCCTCAAGACACATATTGTTACTATGTAACAAACCCCGTGATTTTATCAAGCAATGACTTTTACTTTCAACGTGACGTTATATTCGACACCACAATCCATCATTATTTGGGGTGAGTCGGTTTATTTTTAATTTATACCAAACAACATGTTGAACTTGGAGTTTTGTTTCTATTAAAATAAAATTTAATAGCTTAACATGAGTTCTACTGTATTCTTAGGATCATATGTGACCTCCAACGCAAACCAGAAGTCGCTTGTCGCAACGGAGGTTTCCGAGAAAAAATGACCGTTTATGTTGCGTGGGGTAAAATTGTGGATTTTTTGTTTTTAGTGTTTTGAAACAGTGGAAGGTCTATACTGTACTGTTATGAATAAATTTCGCTGAAAACTTAAATCTTTCCATCCTAAAACGTGACTTTCGAGGTGAGGAATTCAATTCCATGGAGAATGTTAAAAAGTTTGTGTTTGGACCGCCTATCAATATTTACGGTAAATCCACTGTTGACTAGCGTGAAGATATCAGAATCCATCTCAGCCTCCCGAGTTCAGTTAATCCAACGAGGTAGGCTATCCGGTGGCTGTGAATGGCGAGGCTATCAGAATGCAAACGTAGCCGCCATCACATCGCCGCCTGTGAGTGCTACGGCGATAGTCAATCCTCAAAGGCAGATTTCTCCGCTTTCACTTGGCGTGACAGGAGAAACCTGGACTTTGAATGTTGATATCTCAGTCATAGTGTCGCCCATTCATTCCATATAGAATCAAGCGGAAGCTTGATTTATGCCTCTTCATGAAAAAAACATAACTCCACTCTTGAAATTTGAGAGAAGCGACGAGGACGGTTTTGCCGTGGAGGGTCACACAAGTATATTTTCACTCCAGCTGACCTAGAAAAGTGTTGTGAAATCTATAGTTCATCCATGAAGAGAATGTGAGAGAGACAGAGGAGAAAGAGAGGAGAGAGAAAGATAAAGGATTGGAGAAAGAGCTATAGAGTGAACAAAAATTGAGAGAAAGAGCGAGAAAAAAAAAGAGAAATAGAGAGCAAAAGGACAAAGAGATAAGAGGAAAAGAATGAGATAAAGAAATCAAGAGAAAAAGCAAGAAAAGCGTGATGACTGGACAGGGGGTGAGAGCAGAGAGAAAGTAAAGAAGCTGACAGAGAGAGGGTAAGAGCATGAAGGAAAGAGAGATAGAGGGAGCTCAAGACAGAGAGTCATGTCAGAAAGAGAGAGCATAAGAGGCAGCATGAGAAAAAGAGAGTGAGAAAGAGTGCAAGAGTAAGAGACCAAGAGCGATCAAGAGAGCACAAGCGAGAAAGCTTGAAAAAGGTGAGAGCAAGAATGAGAAATAGACAGCAAAAAGAGACAGAGATGAGGGAAAATGAGAGTGAGAGAGAAAATTAGAGAGAGGAAGAGATGACAGAGGAAGAAAGAGAGAGAAAGAATTACTCTAGCAAGAGAGTGAACAGAAAGTGAGAGCAAGAGAAAGACTGAGCGAGAGGGAGTACAAACGTAAGGGAGGTTTGAAAGAAAGACAAATGGAGCTTCAAGACAGAGAGTGGGTGAGACAGAGAGAGAGAGACTCATGAGTGCAAGCGAGAAAACATGAAAACGCAAGAGCAAGAGAGAGAGAGAGAGATCCTGATCCACTTACAAAAAGAGACCTATTTCTCACCAACATTAGTGGATCATCTTTGCTTTTCTACATGAGACTGTGTGTTTAGTGGAGATATTTCCAAAGAGAAGCTTCACCACGCTGCATGTAAAATGGGCTCGCTTAGCCAAACCACACTTTCTCCAAACGCAAACGAATAAAACCGATTTACTCTTCACGCGAATTCCGTGCACAGTATGGAGTTTATCCAGGAAGCTGATTCCATCTGTAGCCAGCTCTTTTCAGACCCACTTAACAAAACCACTGATTGATTAAAAGCATAAAACAGTAAACAGGAAGCTGCTTGCGGTGATCGACAATTTCTACTGGGACTAACAAAATTGTTTATTGTTACAGTACAATAATCACCAGCTACATCAGGTAATTACGGGAAATATTCAACATCTGCAAAAACTGAGGATTATTTATGAGGAGTCATTTGAAGAGAAACTGCTATATGAATTTAATTGAAACTGAAAAGGTCAGATGTTCAGGTACGTGAATCAAATGCTGATAACATTTACGTGATTATTCGTCACAGAACATACCACTATGCAGCACACACATTCTTTAGTGTTGTAGTACTTGAGACCAGTTTTTGTAAGTCTGGGTCTTGTCTCGGACTTGGCCGTACATGAACTCAGACAAAGAGGATTTGGGATTTTGGTTTATATCGCCGAGATCACAACTCTGAAAATATTACTATTAATGAGCTGTTTACTGTCGGGTCGCATAACTTCTCACTTCAAGTGTAACTAATGGTGATCTCATGCTTCTAAAGCCATATTTTAAACTCTACTTTAAACTACTGGGGCAGCAGGCGTGAACGCAGTAGGGTAAGCCATACTCTCAGAATCAGGAGGTCACAGGTTCAAATCCAGGCCAGTAAAGTTACCACTGAGGCACTATGAGCAAGGTACCATCCGCTAAGCACTGCCCTGGCTTGTTATGCCCACTGCTCCTTCCGCTACAAATGGGTTACATGCAGAGGTCACATTTAGACCCTCCACGGTAAAACCAGTTGCTTGTCGCGAATTCTTTTCAAAAATTGAGTTATCATGTTTTCAGCGAGCGGGCATAATCAAGTCGGTTTCTCCTGTCACGCCAAGCAGGAAACCGGTGAAATCTGTTGAAGCGACTATCGCTCAGCACTACAGACGCTAAAAGTGTCATGTTGGATGCCATATTTACGCTAGCCTACGCTGCATTCACAGCCACACGGATAGCCTACCTGCGTTAGGTTAACTGAACTCGGGAGACGGAAGATGGATTCCGGAGAAATATCAACCAGTGGATTTACCGTAAATATTGAAGTAGAGCGGTCAAAAAAGAAACTTTTAACATTCTCTGCTGGAATTGAATTCTCACCAAGAAAGTCACGTTTTTAGGATGGAAAGGGTAAGTTTAGCCACATTTATTCACAAATAGTACAGGATAGACCTTCCACTGTTTCAAAACACTAAAACTAAAATCCAAAATTTTACCGAACGCAATATAAACGGTCATTTTTCTCGGAAACCTCCGCTGCGGCAAGCGAGTGGTTTTGCCGTGGAGGGTCACATTTGTCAGGTGCAATGTGTGCTGTGTGCTGTGTGTCTAGCTAATGACAAATAATCACCACTTTCATACTTTAAACCCTTATCTTTGGGTGGAAATAATCTGAGGAGGTTCACTGTGGTCGTTGAGTTTAAACATGTGATGTGATCATGTTGATAACTGCTTCCAGTGAAGTGATTTCATTATAGATATGGAAGAGAAATATTGAATAAACATCTTTAATGTTGCTTAGGTTTCAGCATCTTCCAATTTGATTGTCATGGTGGAAAAATTTGCACAGCCCGGGTCTCGGTCCCGTCTCGTCCCGGTCTCGTCTGCTCGGTTCCTGTCTCTTCCTGATCTCTGCTAGTCTTTGTCTCAGTCTCTACACATTCTGTCTCTTTAGTCTTTGTCTCTCAGTCTTGACACTCTGCTCCCTTGTCTCGCCCTCAGTCTCAGTCTTGCCTTTGTCTCAATCTTGGACACATTCTGTCCTCAGCCAGGACTTAACTCTAACTCTAACTCTTCCACCCGTGAAGGAGTAGCGAACAGCTGACATGCAGCTCCCTGGGGAGCACTGCTTGGAGATTTGCACTTGGTTCATGAATACTTCAATGGCAACTTATCGAAAGCCAGACTTGAACCGGCGGCTTTCCGATCATGGTGCCAACTCTCTATCCATTACTCTACCAACGTACAGCAAAAAATATCCAACGTAATGCCAAGAAGTGTCAAAAATGACAACCTTTACAATGGAACTAAAACAAAGAAGAGGCACAAAAATGAAGCAGTTTCAGGTGAGGCAAACATGAAAGTCACATTGAAATAATTGAATTATTTGTCATGAAACTCTCCTGAGAGACTAAAAATGATGTGTTTAAAAGGTTGGCGTGAATGGCGCACAGAATACAATCGAATTGCCTTGTCATAATGGAAGACCAAATTGAAAACTCCATTAAGGCTATTACAAACTAGAGAAATAATTGCTGTATATTTCAATCCCCGCATTAAGGAACATAAGCCTTATTTACCCCGGCTGAAACATGGCGCATATAAAAGCCCTCTCCTGAATAACGCTATTGTGGTTACTGTTTGCCTTTCCTGATTGTCATGTTGAGCAGAACTCAGCCGTTATATTGCTTTGTTTTTCCTTCGGTTTCCCGAGCTGGAAAGCGGAGGCAGATCTAGACGAGTTCGTTGTAGCATCGAGGGGAGGCGAAATTAGCATTAGAATGACTGGAAGAGCACATCTGTACAATTTCAAATAACTACAGGCTCCCATGACTGGCATTGAGGAAGATATAATCTGCATATCAGCTTTTCTTATTCAATCCCTTATTGTCAGAAAGACAAACATCAGCCCATTCCAATGTTAATAAATAACTGAAAAGTTAGAGAGTAGAGGATTGATAATGAATGAACACAAACAATTCTTATGTGTGTAACATCTGCAAAAAACATTTCATATTCATTTCATGCAAATCGTTTCCAAATATGCTTGGTACTTCCTTGTATATGTTGTATTTCCAGGAGTGATAACATTGGTCATTTTCGTCAGAGGTCATTTTATATTAGTTTTGTATTGTTTCTCATGCTGAGTTCAAATCTGTGTCCAGTTCCTCTCTCTAACACATCATATTCTTGTCAGTTATGTAAAGTTGTATTTGAAAGTCTATTATGAACAATTTTAATACTGACATTTTAAAATTATCAGCTGTATTAATAAAAATAATGTGAAATGAAATTTCTTGGCATGGTCTGTGACCACTAGCATGAAAATATAATGGAATGTTAATACTGTCAAGACTTCTGGAATGAGAGTGATGACCGAATACTTTCTGATGCTGTACCGTGATGATCCAAACCCAGTGTACACAAGAAAATTGTATCCTAATGCCCTGTCCACACGTGGCAAATTGAATCAGCCATTTTTCTCTGGCATGAGCGTGGACTGTTTTTCTGCTCATTAGGGCAAAAATAAACGATACATATCAAATTGTGATTGTTTTGTATTGTGATGCTATTGCACTCCACCTGTTATGTTGCTTAGATGCTGAGGCTGCCACGTGCCTTTAAAAAACCTACACTACAATACTCTTGTTTACATTCCGCCTCTTCACTTAACGCCACTTTCTTACTGTATTTATTATGCTTCGTTTGTATTTATTGCATGGTTGCACCTTTTGTCCTGTTGAATGTAATGATCAGTGTTACTATATGTTGCATCGGGGCCACGGTGAAATGCTGTCACATCACACTTTGTACATGTATAAAGCAACTCATGACAATAAAGCATTCTTTGAACTCTGAACCTAAACAGAGTATGCAACATGTTCTTGGTGTCCATTTCTGCCAAAATCCTGGTGAATGTTTACATTGCAACGGACATTCTGTAGGACCGATTATATCCCATGATTCCAAAAGTGCTCTGATACAGGAAATGCAGAAGAAGCATGTTTTAAAATGTGCAGTGAGATCGGCTCCAGCGAGCTGGTGCAGGGAAGTGGAGCTGAGAACAGGATTCTTTAACGGTTTGGGATTCGAACCGGCAACCTCACTAACCCTTACACTACCAAATGCTCCAAGAAAAGGAAAGTATGCATCAAGACTGCAGCAAGGCCTGGCCAGTGTTGGTAGCGTAATCCATAGGGCATCGCACCCTGTGATCAGAAGGTCACCGGTTCAATCTCCGGATCAGGTAAAGGTACCACCTTCCGAGGGGTACTCTGGTGAGCAAGTACCATCCCCAAGCACTGTTCTCAGGTCTGCTGTAGACTGCTCCTTTCCACAGATGGGTCAAGGCATTTGCCAGGGTTCACTGTGTTGTGCTCTGGTGTGTTCACAATGATAAATAATCACTTACTTTCAGAGGGGGGCTACAAGCACTGATGTACGTGTATAAGAGCATCTGCTAGATGCTGTATATGCAAATCTAAATGCTGTAAGAATGGTCTTATATCCATTGCTGGCTCCTGAATTGTATTGAATGGAAATCATATCTTGACAGACTTTGTGATATCAGCTGACATCTAAGCGTTGACTTTTGCAAACGATATAATCACATCTGTGCGGTGATTCACATGGCTTCTCCACCTCAAGATTGAACTGGTTCACAGGCCAGGAAAAGTCATCAAGGTTTCCATCACTGCCACGCCTGTAGCATCGCTATAAATAAATGCAGGAGTGTCAGGCCAAGTGAAGTCCATTACGACTCGGCAGGACACCCGAGCCCTTCGGTTTCATTCCGCACGTTCGTTGCCACTCATCCATTATGGAAAGCCGAGGCATTTCACACCATAATGTATACGGTAGCATAGAGGCACAGCCAGAGGTTAAAAAATCGAAGATCTACCACACTGCCACTTGATGATGCCCTTTGGGTATGTACATGCAGAGAAAGAAGAAGAAGAAAACATAACATGCTGAAAAAAGCACAAGGCAGCACAGATTGTTGAAATTTCATTTGCTAGTCTTCGATGCTGGTCGTGAAGGCACAAGAGTTCAAAGTACGTTAAAGTCAGATTAACTCCCTAAAACTGAAGCAGATGTGCTGGCGGCACAGTGGTTAGCACTGCCGCATCACAGCAAGAAGGTCCTGGGTACGATCCCCGGGACGGCCGTGGGTCTTTCTGTGTGGAGTCATTCTGTGTGCTCTCCTGTGTTGGCGTGGTTTCCTCTGGTGATCCGGGTTTTCCCACAATCCAAAAGCATGCACTTGCGTTTAATTAAACTTTTTACCGTCCTGGCGTAATGTAAGCCGCAGTGTGTTGGCGCCTGCCCAGTTGCCGCTAACTTTCAGCAATGTTGCCACAAATTTGCGGCAAGGTCATATTTCACATGCAAATTAAGTTTGCAACAAACGTGCGGTGGACGTCTAGCAAACTTTGTGGAAAATGTATTCACCTGGCAAATTTGTCACCAAAGGTTTACTAAGAGTTTGCCATTACTGACTAATTGTTTTGGCAAATCACTGGCTAATACATTGTTGCCAGAACACTGTCGCAAGTTTGCCACTAGTGGCTGACAATGGCAAACATATTCTGACTAAGCAAACATGTTTATTTAATATCTCTCTTACATATGTATAATGATTAAATCACTTCACTGGAAGTAGCATCAAACTGATTCACATAATATGATAAACTCAATGAAACCACAGTGACCACTCCTCAAGAAACACAGACCTTTAATAAGAGGGAAGCTGAACACCACACAATATGACCTGAAACACCAGATTTTCTCCTGACATCTTTAATAGACATTGGTTGTACTTTGAAGTGAGAAGTTATCCAATCAGCTCACAATAAAAATATTCTCAGAGTTGTGGTCCTTGAAATAAGTACTGCTGATTCTGGAGATGTAAGACCGTTGACCTTTCAAAACTGGTCTCAGCGCTCACCACCTAGCTTGTAGTGTAGTAAGTACCATATTAAAACGAGTCTGAAGTTACAACTTATTTTTAATCGTAAGTTGTGTGTACCTCAAAAAGTTGCCATTTAAAAGCTTCCCAAACATTGTTGCTAATCCCAATAAATTTGTAATGACTGGATATTTAAAAAAACAGATTGTTACTGTGTTTTAATAATGTAAATGTGCAGCAGAAGAAGCAGAAGGCACGGAAGAGCTGATGCCGAAGTGAATAAAACCACACTTCAGTTGCTACACAGTACTGGGAGAGAGAAAAGAGAGAGAGGAGGGGAGCTAGGGAGGAAATTAAACATGGTTTCACCTGAAAGAGCAGCGCTCGGGTCTTTTACCCACTCCAAATATGAAATAAACAAGCATCTGGGATTCGCCCAAGTCTGAGTTGGAGAGAGAGAAAGTAAACACGATTATCCGCTGTTCTAATGTTAGTGCATAATCAATATTAATTACAGGGCACAAAGGTACTAACAGCACCGGTGGGGAGGCAGAGCCATCTTCTTTACATAGCCTTTTAAAAATGTTTTTAAATGTTTTCCTCTCCCCAACCAGCTGCTCGGTTCCTAAACTCAGACTAGGAATGACAGAAGTGAGCAGCTCACTTCATCGTTACCCCTCATTCCAGACTCGTTTAAGACAAGCTCATTTGGTCAATCATCAATTAATCATCTCGGACATTTTAATGTCTGGTTTAATTAGGCCAACCTTTCAAGTGTTTATGGAAAGCTGCGTAACAAAACGGATCACCGAGGGAACGGGATGTTAGCAGATAAGGAAAAAAGAAAAACGGAAACTTAGAAAGACTTCTTTAAAGAAAAATAGAGGCACACAAGGTGGAGGGGAGTAAGAGCTTTGATGGACCATGGCCTTTTTCAACCGTGGTTTGATGCAGTAATAGAGCCGAAGATTATTCATCAATCTAGCATCATATCACAGACAACAGCACATAAAGAGGACGCCCCCGCCAGACTTTAGGTTTTCTCCACTAATCTCGTTTTGGGAAAAGAAGGATTCCCTTAAATATGTTTTTATGCTTTGTTGAGGCAGATCTCCCTGCTAGAAATGGCAAAATATTAGACACTGCAGTCTGGCAGACACTTTTCCACTTTTCACATGCTCATGGTAACCCTTTTTAGGATAGAGGACCGAGATGCAGAGCGACTAAGAGCCCGGGTCACATGTATGTGGATATTTTTATAAAGGCATATTTTTTTATGTTTGGATGACGCCAACTAAATAGACGGCAATTTCTGCTGAAATCCAGATGAACCCAAAGAAATGTCACTATTATGCTTATATGGCATTTGTTGATTTCTGGAGGACTGAATTGATGATTCAACATGATTCCGTTAAGTTAGTTTAATATTCCTGTTACGCGCTTCAGTGGGTGAACAACTGTGCAGCACAAAGACTGTCCTCACGTGCCAATAATAAAACTTGTTTTTTGGCTTTTTATATTTGTATGTGTTTTATATAATTTCAATCAATATATCCTGGAAAACCCCAGTACATAATCTATCATTTTCTCGCAATAACCTTATACTGCCTATTTGACATTTTTCTCGCTTATAAACTACTTTAACGCCTTTATCTCATATAAATAGATTCAAGGACTTTAGCCAGGTTTTCACAAGCGGGGTCACATATACAAGTACAATGGAGATGCGTTCCGATGACCCCACTAAAACTTGAAACATTGGTCGAGACATGGCTACCAGCAGGAGACACACTTTGGAAAACATCTATTTTCACTCAAATTGGGCATCAAAACACTAAAAACTTGAGATGACTACGTTTGCTTGTTGCATGAAATATAAAACATTTATACAATTTTGTTGTATCGCTATCGCCATTGCAAGCCTAAAACCATCAAGCATTTGGGGATCATTCTGTGTGTGTGTGTATATATAACATATATATACATACATATAAAATATATATATATATGAAAATTCATATATGTATTATATATGTAATGTATTATATACAATTTGCTCCTTCACTTCTCTTTGTCACAAGGTGATGCTGAATGTTGCATTATCTCTTCTTATATAGATCAGCACTGAAATATGAATATGTGTTGTTGCACATGATGGCAAACAGCACACATGCATTATCCATTTCAACTTAACAATGTATGTTATTTTCAGCACTGCGGTTCCGCCAGCAATCCCAAGATGAGATAGCAGGTGATTTGAAAAGATGCAGCTCTATACTTTGATGGAAATGTGTTAGGAGGTTGAGAACAGGCTCGACACTGTCGGCGCTCCGCTTCAACACTCTGTTCCAGCTCTTTGGTGAGATTTGATTTTCAGGTTAGAATCACATGCACAGCGGATCGGTCATGTGGACGTCCTGCATGAATTATCCTTGGCTTCCATTGTTTCTTCATGAATTATTAGCAGTATTTTTAAACCTGGTTTAAAAACCTGGAGCTGCTCATCCAAGTATTAAAACAATACATGCATTTTAAATGATTTTGCTTTGTACAATTGCTTTGGAGTTTCTGAAAATGGAGGGACTGTAAAAAATGGCTTGCTCATTAGGTACCTCAGTGGTACCTTTACCGGTCCGTGGTTCGAACCGGCGACCTTCCGTAGAGTGGCAGTCAGCGGCAAACTCCCTAACTGCCACTCGACCTGCATTAATTTTAAGGAGATTTTCCCTAGAAGCAAACTGGGATGTTAAAGATGTCAATGACCGTAGTGCTGTATGTAGGATTCAAACCCATGACCTCTTGGTCCACAGTCAAGTATCCTAACCCTAGACCACTACCTCCCCCACCATCACCACTAAGGTATTCATGAACAAGGTACCGTTCAGAAGCACGGCCCCCCAGGTACTGCCAGAAAGCTACCCACTGCTCCTTCGCAGACGGGTCAAATGCAGAGCTCACATTTGGTTGTGGTGCACCGTGTGCTGTGTTCATAATAACAATCCCTCACTTCATTTTTGAAACTTGTTTCATGGGGATTTTTACCTGTAGTGCAAGCGTGCTCCTTTGTTTTGTCAAGTGAAGTTATATTCACGTTCACTCCTGCACCTGTGTCCAAGATACCGATTATGTGACAATGACGGTGCATCAAAGAGAAACAAGGAGCTGAATATGGGGAGACAAATCCTGCGGCACTGTTTACATGAGGCTAAAATTTTAAACCTTAAAACCGTCAGCGATAAAATATGCATGCAGCGGTGCAGTGAAGCCCTGTTCATTAGTGCTTTGTGTTTTTGCGTTTTTCCGGTGTGTCCAGGAGGAGGGTCGCAACTGCGAGCACAGCGATGCTGAAACAGCCTCTTTTCCCTCCGACTGAGTCCTTCCCCGTAATTCCGCGCTCATTTCCTCTGAGGCTTTTCTGACGTTTGTGGCTCATTACTGCCCCTCCTGCGTACGAGGAAGTAGAACAAATACACTTAGGCCACATCCACATGGGCGTCTCAATCAGACCTTCTGGCGTTTGTGGCGTCAGGTGACTGAACGCCGACCGTGCTCTTTGAAGTGAACCAGAGCGTCCACACGGGTGTTTGTGACCTGCGATCAGTAGGCGTGAAATGAACGCTGCATGCAATGTTTTCTGGGCGTCAATTTTAGGCTCAGTTTTAATAAAGCACAGTGATCCAGTTTTGGTGAGCTCAATACTCCATGCTTTTCACTGTATGGACTGTTGTAGCTTAATCGTAGAAGTGCTGGAGTTGTACGGAATGGTCATCTGTGATGTTTGTCAGCAGTTGTAACAGACAGGCGTGTGATGGAGTTCATCTGAGCGTGAGTTTGTTCGTTGCTTTTGTCCTTCATGCATTGCGTGCACAAACCAGGCAGATTAAACACAGCCATTATGTGGCCAGAGTTTCCTTTGGGAAGCAACAACACACACACACACACACAGTGCCTTCTACAGCCAGCAGTAATTCAGCTCAGAATCCAGTGTTTCCTCTTCAGTGAGTGCAGTCCCGTATGGAGGTCTGTTCACTGTGCAACATGACTGTAAAGATTTTAACCAACGAGGGGTTTTGCCATTGGATGAAGTGAATTTTGCTGTAGGACAGATGAAGTGATAGATAAAATTTGAGTCAGGACTCACTTCATACCTTTACATTTTTGATATTTGAGATATTAACGGTTGCCATGGGATACTCGTACATACTGTAGTTACATGTGCATATTCTCCAAAAGCACGTGACTTCCTGAAAAAGTCTCCAGAAACACTTGTGATGTTTTGTGTTAGGTCACTCTTGCATTGTGTCACACTTATATTGTGTTGTCACTCGTGCATTGAGTTGTTACAATTGTGTTGCATTGTGTTGTGTCACTCTTGTATTGCATTGTTAGACTTGCATTGTGTTGTATCACACTTGTGTTGTGTCATACGTGTTGTGCTGCATGTGTTGTGTTACACGTGTGTTGTGTTGTGTCGTACATGTGCTGTCATACGAGTGTTGTGTTACATGTGTGTTGTGATGTGTCATACGTGTGTTGTGTTACATGTGTGTTGTGTTGTGTCATATGTGTGTTGTGTTATAAGTGTGTTGTGTTATACATGTGTTGTGTTACATGTGTGTTGTGTTGTGTCATATGTGTGTTGTGTTACATGTGTGTTGTGTTGTGTCATATGTGTGTTGTGTTATACGTGTGTTGTGTTATACATGTGTTGTGTTACATGTGTGTTGTGTTGTGTCATATGTGTGTTGTGTTACATGTGTGTTGTGTCATATGTGTGTTGTGTTACATGTGTGTTTATGCTACGTGTGTTGTGTTGTGTCATACGTGTTATGTTACATGTGTGTTGTCATATGTGTGTTGTTACGTGTGTGTTGTGTCATACGTGTGTTGTGTTACATGTGTTGTGCCGTGTTATGCTTGTGTTGTGTTACATGTGTGTTGTGTCATGTGTGTGTTGTGTTACACGTGTTGTGCCGTGTTATGCTTGTGTTGTGTTACATGTGTGTTGTGTTGTGTCATATGTGTGTTGTGTTACATGTGTGTTATGTTGTCTCACACGTGTGTTGTGTTACACGTGTGTTGTGCTGTGTTATACTTGTGTTGTGTTACATGTGTGTTGTCATATTGCAATGTGTTATATTGTGTCATACGTGTGTTGTGTTTTGCCATCTTTGTATTTTGTTATTATACTTGTGTTGTGTTATGTTTGTGTTGTTTTGAATGTATCACATTTTCACTGTATTGTGTTGTGTTACACTTTCATTGTGCTATTCTTGCATTGTCACACTTGCATTGTGTTGTGTTTCACCCTTGCGTTGTGTTATGTTGTGTATTTGCAGTTTGAAGTGACGTGTTGTGTATATTTACACATATGAATGTGCAGTGTGTGTGGAATGTGGTGCATGTGTTGTCATTTTGATGAGAGTTTTGTGTATGTGTGTAGCGTCTTGGTTATTACCCTTGTGTTATCATCTTGATTAATATGTTTGTCATTTTGCAGTGTGTTTTATGTTGTAAACTGCACTGAGCTCTGGGCCACCGTTAGAGGCTGTAACTTAGCAGCTTTACATATTATTTAGACTTAGTGGTCAAATTAGGATTATATTAGGATTAGACTTCAGTTTATTTCAGTCAGAATATTGTATAATGTTATTATAAACCATCTGAACAGTTGTAATATTTTTCCCTTTTCTTTTTGCTCACTGATAAAGTCTGACAGGCCGGTGACCTTTTCAGCTTCTTGTGCTCTAAACTCCTGATAAAAGTGCAACCATTAAAAATCCAATAGCAGGAAACGAGCTTCCGATTCACTCTCCACGAGTCCAGAAGCTGACCGCACGCTGGAGTTTATTTCCTCGAGACCAAAACCACAGTCATTATCTTCCCTCATGATTCAGTATCATCCACCAGCTCGCGGTTTGCGTTCTGAGCTCTGAGATTTCTACATTGTGCCTCATTGTCAAAAAGAAATTAGTTGTAAAATCCGACTCATGTTTTACTGACAATGATTCTGATGTTCATGTATCATTTAAACCTGCAAACTACTATCTGTGTTTTTGTACAGGAATATCTCTCCTTACGTTATTGATTGGTTCCAGCACACAAACTTGAAGGAGAACTTTGGTCAATTTCAACATTTAGCTCTATTGTTCGGTGTCACAGAGTGCTGTCAGTAGCAACAAAAACGACAAAAATTAGTGCTGCCTACACCGACTTATGCTCCTTCTAGTGTTGGCACACTGGCGACCGTGGAGTTAAAGCATCATCACTTGACTTCCATTTTAGTATATATGAGAAAAATGGGACAGAAAAATGGACAGAACTCACAAATGAGTGCTGGTATCAAAAACGTGTGTAGAAGCACACCACACCGCTACAGGTTGAACGTTTTAGTGCACAAAAACTGTAGGAGTAGCGGTAGAATTGTAGAATATTATACAAATTTAATGTCAACTACAGAACAAATTCATGACAAAACAGAAGAGAACATTGGTGAATGAGGCTCATTGTGTCTTAATTTGCATGTCGTTTGATTAAATTAGTTGCAGATACTTCAAATTAAAAAGTTTTACTATACAAGTTGTGTCACGCATGGCATGTATCTGGGGAACTCAGATAAGCCGAGTAAATGTCAGTGTGTAAAGCTTCTGCCCTCAGCGAAATCTTGTTTCAACATGAGAGTAACGCAGTGTTGTAATCCTCTAGTTGGTTGGACATGCTTAACTAGCCTTCTGTTAAATCTCCAGTTCATGATGCGGACCAATGCTGCATTTATGATAACCTTTGAGGGAATCATGGGTAGGATTACATGGCTGAGTAAAGAATTTAGGTTCCCTCGTGCCCACTTCTCAATTTTAAGTTGCACATAGACATTGAGGGGTCTTGGAGGGGCCGAGCTGACACGAGCTGGCGGAGGGTGGTTGGTGTCTTGCCCCTCCCCTGTTTTAAAGCACTGTAGAACAACACACACCAACACTACATTTGAGCGGGTGGGGTGAGGCACGGGGTCTTCTCACACCCCTGTCCGGGGCCGGGGGCGGGGAGGATGAGCTGGCCGTCCAGTCGGGGTCTGGGCTGGTGGTCTTCTCTGCCGCTGCAGGGACCGGGGTGGTCTTCCTGTCTCCATGCCAGAGTGAAAGGGTTCAGCTCAAGGGTCTGGCACTGATTGCCCCTCTGGGGGCAGCGGTGTCCGGATCTAGGAGTATAGAGTATGGATGGGGAGTGTGAGTGTGGGTACCGTGTTCATTTTTTGTGTGTCTACATGTGGGGTGAGTGTATGATATTTGTTTGTGTGCATGAGGGTGGGAACGTATGCTTGCGTATATGTGCGCCTGTTTATCTATGTCCATGTGTCAGGTCAGGCCTTAGACTCCACCTCATTCAACATCTCAGGCCCCCCCGCACTGCCACCACACCCTGCCGGTGGAGGGTGTCCCCGGCCGCCGGTGCGTTGGTGGTTCCTTGCTCCGGGGCTGGTTGTTTGGGTGAGCGCTGGCTCACTCTCGGCGGTCGCTTGGTGGGGCCTGGCCCTCCTGGCTTTGCTGGGCCCTGGCTGGGGGGTGGGGGGCCCAGGGAACAGTCTGCCCTGGTGTGGCCGGCCGCCAGCGGAACCTGCGGGCCTGTCGCCGCAGCCCCCTGGGGCGTCTGCACTGTGGCTGCTGGATGACCCCGATCCGGGCTCTCCTCCGCCTTTTTCTGGGTGGGAACCGCAAATGTCCCTGCGGTGGTTCTCCTGGGATTCCCGTGCCCTGGGGGGCCTCCGGATGTCTGGAGCCCGCGTCTCCTCCGTGTCTGCTTCATGCCTTGCGGGACGGAGCTGTGGTTCCCCCCACACACTATTAAACATTTACATGGAGGAACCTTATGAACACAAGCGCGCTCACACACACAGGTGTGCACACAGGTGTATACACGAGCATCCACATTGGTGTAAAAACAGGTGCTCACAGACACACACTGGCTTGATCTGCTGTTGCTTCAAAACATATTTTGTAATATTATTTATGTGTGCTGCTCAATAACACTTAACATTTAGTATTTACTGTGATTCATACAGATGTTGGTTGTTGCTGTAATTTCTCTGCTGTTGTGTCTTCTGTTGTTTTCTCTTTTTTTGTCAGCAGGTATAGAAGCAGATTATCTGTTTTTGTTTTTGTTTTTTCTCTTTCTCTGTCCCCCTTCCCCCCCCCCCTTTTTCTTCTCTTTTCTTTCTTTTTTCTTCTCCCCCCATTCTGTTGCCTTTCTCATCAACATTTTTTTGTTTTGTGTTTTTTTGTTTTTGTTTTTTTTAATTAATTGAAAATAAATAAATAAATAAATAAACTCGTCCTCCAAAGAGGGGTGGTGGTGGCAGGTTTAAAAAAAAAAAAAGGAAAAAAAGGGAAGAAAAAAGGAAAAAGGAAAGGAAGGGAAGAAAGAGAAAAAAAAAGAGAAAAAAAGGAGAAAAAAAGAATTTAGGTTTAAAGAGCTCCCATGCATCAACAGTGCTGTAGGTGTAGGTGGAACAGCAGCAGAGAGAGAGAAAGACAGAGAGAGAGATACACAGTGGTCCCTCAGTTTTCTAACTTAATCCATTAATGAAGGCGGTTAGAATTCCAAAAATGTTAAACAATTTGATGGTTCTACGCATGAAGGGTTGTTTACTCAGCTGATCAATGGTCATAATCAATTATTTCATTCAGACAAATGAAATTGTACAAATTATCATATATTAATACATACGTGTGAAATAACAAAGCAGCGTTGTGATGGACAGATAGAGAGGCCAATCAATTGATGGTTCTTGTCACACAAGTTGATTTGGCGTCAGGATGAAGCACAAAATAAATGTGCCAATTCTGACTTTTATCGAAAACACTGTTAGAGCGACAAATTGTTTGACTTGATTGGAATATTGTGCTCCGTGCAATTTTGCAATTTCCCATATAAAACATGACGCGGCGCTCGGTTCATCCTCCAAGATTTAGTTCATATTCCAAGCTGAAATTTGGCCAAAAAATCGATTGTACTCCAAAATGTTCGTAGTCTAAGCTCTTCTCTCTCTCTCTAGTAGCTTTACAAGTTATAGGCTACAAACGCCACGAGCTAACTGGTTAACTGCTCTCCACTTTCCCAAAGACAAGCTGCATTATTCTGGGTCAATCCAAAGTAAAACAGAACACTACAGACGCATGTAATATTAATAAAGCCAGCTGTGATCCCATACACTAGAGCTCAGTACAGTAAAGTTTCATGGAAACTTGGCAAAGCGCAAAAACATCCAGATCCAGATCTCAAATTTAGAGCAATTTGGGAAACGCAGCTGCAACACACACCAAAGGTCAGCCCTCGCGGTGAGCTTGTTGGAGTAAATAGGCTCACGTTAATACATCTGATCCGCTTTCGGCTAGCTCGGGGCGACTGCTGATCTTCAAGCGAAACCTGGTGAGAAAAATCGAACAGGACGTTTGATCGCAGCTTCCAGCGGCCGCAACATGAAGATCGGAGTTCGCCCCAAAGTGCCTCAAGGCAAATTAGATGTAATGTAGAAACTAGCGGTGTAATGATACATCGATCCACATTGATACGTCAATTCATAGCAAATGAAAGGGTCAGTTTCATATATTGTCGCTGTCAGGCAGAAACCTTTTATGTCCAAAACGGTTGTTTTCCAAGAAACTGAAAAAACAATGTGTATTCTTAAGATATGGTCATATACTTGTGTATAAAACTGTCAGGCTGTGAAGACTGACCAATAGAATTGTTTTATGACAAAAAATAAAAATGACCAAAAATGGCTTTAATAAACACTATGTAAGATTTGTTTGCAGATGAGAAACGGTATTGTCCGTAACAACCTGTAAAATCTGTGTCACAGTAATACACCTGTGCTCATTGACAAGCCAACATGACCGGAGAATTTCCTGAGGCAGGACAACTAATGTGCGATCAATGTCTTCGGGCCAGGTAAAGTAGCCTTACAGCATTTTATTCAAACATGAATATTGTTTTATTATTTGAAATATCAGAAACAACGGCTAACTCAACAAAAAAAACAACAAATGAAAAGATAGTGTTTTGGTTTTCATCTCGGCATGTCCTGTAGCTGGTCATTGTGGAATTAGGCTCAAGTCCTACTGTAATGCAGTGCTGTTTGTGTGGTGATAGTAATGTTATTGTCCATATTGTAATATAAAACATTGTAGATGAATCTGCAAGGTTGAAAAATCACTTAGCATTAGCCAGAGATGCATCTGAGCCATTTGTCACTTGAGAAATACAGTTGACCCCAGATATAACACCCATGCTCTGTTGTCAGCAGTTATGGAGTTGCACCAGCAGATGCTTTTGTCCATATTTGTATTATTCAATGCTCTCAAGTCAAAATGACAATAGCCATAACTAGCATGCAAACATCTACAACTAACCAGCATGTTAGCTACCAGCTGGATAAATTACTGTAGGCTACAACCTGAGTAACTTGATTCATGAACATAAACATTATGACAGCTAGGCTACTTCTAGCTTTTGTTAGTTCATAACTTGGTAACTTGGTTTACCTGAATGGGGAGGGCGGAGGTGATATATGCCGCAAAGCAGTCAAATTTTGTCGTTTTTTTGTTCCTACCGGAAACCCGAAGCTACATTGTGTCAATGCAGGCGATGCAGACGCTCCCAAGTGATGCAGACCCTCCCCAACTTTGGAATGCATGTAAATGCATTGCATTCATATTTTTCCAATAAAGAATTACAAATCATATGAATACATGCATTCCAAAAGTTACGCCTTTTCCTAACCTTTGGAAAGAATGTATTTGTAAAGGTAGGAAAAGATCTAACACACCTTAAAAATACTTTGTAAAATGACAAACAATTAAAATTTCATGTAAATGACACATGAGAACTTTAACAGTGAACAACAAAATGTCAAATTATGTGCATATTGAACAACTCAGCAGAGGTCAGGGGACTTTAAAAAAGAAACTTTTGCTCATATTTTAAGAAAAATATGAGCATTTTAAAAATTATTATTTAATTGCTCAGGGTTAAATTTGTAACTGTCTGTTTGGATGTTCAACAAATGAATTAATCTATTCCTGAAAACTGCAAATACATTTTAAATACGTGGGCTGCAAAGATTTGGAAAAGGCTTTTCTAATGTCCTCAAACGTCGTCACATACTATAAGTTGCATAATTGTCCTCCTTCAAGCCAATTCTGGCAAATGAGCGAAAGAGTGAGGGAGTGAACGAGTGCAGGCCTCGGATGACACCAGGGGAGCAATACGCGACACTCCGTCAACATGAATCTTCATTTTCTTCAGTTTTAACGACTCCCGGCTCCCATCAGCAGCTGCAGAAATTGAGTGTATTTTTATTATTTTTTAGAATCCAGAATGCATGGTCTCACTTTTGAACGTTAGCTAGTTACTGCCACATCGAACTCATGTTTTTCCCCGCCGCAAGCGCTGAATTATCTCCGGACGTGTCACGCATGGCGCTAATTTAAATCAAACAGCTTTGACAGTGCTGGCATTACAGTGAGACGGAGACGGCCTGCTGCTTAATGTAGTATTGATCGCCGCGCTCGTTGTCGGCTAATTAGTATCGAGTGCTCTCCTTCGTAGCATCGCTGCTCTCCGGCACTTTCTCGCGTCGTCGAGGGTGACAGCTTTCCCCCCCAAAAAACATTGTAATGACTCAAACAGATGAAGCCACAGCATGGGAGGAATCGTCGATCTGCAGCTTTTAATGCACAACGAATTAACAACTTTCGGACGTAACTTTCGCCTCACATTTCTCCCAAATTGAAAGCATATCGTCGTAAGATCCAAGGCCTGCACTCGTTTCATTCGTTCGTTTGCTCCCTTGCTCATTTGCTGGAATGTGCTTGGCTTAATAGCAGCCAATTTTGCAGTTTTTTGTAATATCTGTGGGCACTCGACGAACGACGTTAGAAAAACCTTTTCCAAACCTTTGCAATACGTGTTTTCAAGTTGCATTCATACTTTTTGGGAATGGAATAGATTAACTTTAGAGGAATTTTGTACAAATTTAATTCTCAACAGTCAATCAGTGAAATAATAATTAATCTAGCAAATGTATCCTGCTTTGCGTTAAATAATTTCAGAAAATTACACAATTTTCATTTTATACATATTGTATCTGGAAACAAATATTTAAAAAGGTTTTTTTGGGGCTTTGGCTTTCGGTTTTGATGTAAAAATTCAGTAGAGTTGAGTCCGTAAAGACAAGCCAAAAGTTCCACTGCACGCTCAGCATTTTGACACAAAAATAACGCCATAACTCTGACATTTCGAACACAGTGTCAAGACAAGCGAGTGTGAAAGCAGAGTGGAGCAAGGGCAGAGCACTTCCAGCATAGTGCACAACATTTTAAGAAAAAGTCACTTCCTACCCTACGTGGTGTACTTTCCAACATGCAATAAATGCATCATCAATTATTGGCTGGAAATATCGCTGCAAATTTACATATCAGTCTGATGCTGATGACTTAAAAAAGCAATTATCACCTGATTCCAATATTTTCATGCATTTCATGAAGTTGTGTCATTTTCAACTGGTGGTTTCAGTTCAATTGTCAAATGCGTTTTGGTTTGCGTGCTACATCCAAGCAACTGATAAAAGTGATCAGCTGTTGTGTGTTTTGTATCTAGAGTTTTGAAAAATAACATAAATTTTCTGAAACTAGTGCCAAAGTTATTGTAAACCCTTACAAAACTATTAGATTTCTGGCAAACAGTTGCAGTTAACCTTTGGCGAAATTTACAGTCATATTTTTATATGCAAATTAGGACTTCTGGCAAACTTTGTGAAAAACTTTTGGCAAACAATTCCTTCTATTTTTCTATTCTTCATTACTAGGTTTATCAGAATGTTTATTGTTTCTGGCAAGTTTATATTTTAAATTATGGTAAATATTTAAGTGAAGCTTTAACCTCATAGGACACAAAATCCTAGGCTTTTAAAATGCATTAATAACTTTTTTGGCACAGTGGTCCGGCACAGTGGCATAGTGGTTAGCGCTGCAGCCTCACAGCGAGGTCTTGGGTTCGATCCTCGGCCGTGGGGTCTTTCTGTGTGGAGTTTGCGTGCTCTTCCCGTGTTTGCGTGGATTTCCTCCAGGTGCTCCAGTTTCCCCCGAAAGTCCAAAAGCATGCAATATAGGTTAATTGATGACTCTAATTTGGCCCCCAAAGGTGTGTGTGTGTGACTGTGTGAGTGTGTGGGCCTTGCAATGTGTTGGTTCTTGCCCAGGGCCCGTAAGTTCCCAGGATAGGCTCCGGGGTCCCCGCGATTATAATGATATGATAATGCAGTGTTGCATTGTGGGATACTTACATTTGTCTGTCATCTGCCAAATCCCACAACTATAACTATAACCATAAAAAATAAGTTACTGCCACAAATCATTTCCAGATTAATACCCTGTCTGTGTTGTAGTGACAGACGTAGTCTTGTTTTCCATTACTGGCAAATTGTTTTGATAAATCACTGGCAAATGGCAAACTTGTAGTTAATTTGTGGTGAACTGTGGAGTTTTCCAGAATACGTTGCCACAAGGTTGTCATTGTCAGTCACTAGTGGCAAACTTACAGCAATGTTCTGGCAACAATGACAAATTGCCATTAGTGCTAAATATATTTGCCAAAACAGTTAGCCAATAATAATAAACTTGTAGTGAACTGAAGGTATATCCAATGTTAACAGCAAGTGTTTGATAGAAGCCAAAAATCTTTGTAAAGAACCATATTCTGGCAAACTCCACTGTTTGCCACAAATTAACCACAAATTTGCTGCAAACCCATCAGAAACATTTTTGTTGTAAGGGATTTTGAGAATTTGGGAAGACGATTGAGCCGAGTTATACATCTTTTCTTTGTTAAAATTTTTGCTCAAACTTCAACAAAGCTGTTATCATACTTTTACAGACGCAATTAACGGCAATTAAAAAGCCGGCCTGTTGCAGAGGCGCCGTGCAACATGTCTTTTTATTCTTTTTTATTCTATAATTAATAAGCGTCAGCTGGGTAGAAATGACTCAAGGCAATAGTAGCATTGTTGTTTTTCTGGTGCAGCTTGTTCGTGAAGCTCAGCCTTTGATGCTTTTGTGCTCATAAAATCTCAGCAGGATATGTAGCTAGATTAAAGTAATTCACTTTAGTACTAATTAAAATAAAATAAGACAAACAGGTGCCCTCTGATGCTGTGTAACCTCATTCCCAATGCCGGGAAAAATCAGTTTAAAATCAGTTTCAGCATTTAGAAATATGCAAAGCAAGTGAGTGCAGTGTTTGCGGAGAGATAAATTAAATTGCGAGAGCTTAATGTCCCTTAAAATGAAGACGCTTCATCTGGCTGACTGGCGGTGTTCTTCTAGCTGACAGTGCATTGGTCATTTGGCAGATGGGAGGAGCGCTTCTCTCTCTTCTCTCTGCATTCGTATAGTTCTTTCCAATTAATCAGAGCTCTGTTTTGAGATGCAGAGTGAGCAGGAGATGCAGAAATCACACAGCAGCTCACTTACAGGCGAAAATGCACCAGTTAATGGAACATCATTCACACCCATTTAGACTGTGATAATGACTTGAGACAAAGATTAAAAGAGGAGAAAACAGTGCTGGAGTTTGTGTAGCATTAGTTTTATTCATTAAAGCCAAAAAACCCAACCTCAAAAACAAATGCCACTTTTCAATATGTTAAAAACAAATAAAAAACACCAATAAAGAGTGATTTTACTATTTCCTATTTTGTGCTAAAATGAAGATGTTCACTTGTCTTATCACACTTGCATTGTGTTTTTACGCTTGTGTTGTGTTGTTACACTTGCATTTGTTGTGTCACTTGCGTTGCGTTCTTACACTTGTTTTGACTTACAGTATTTTGTGTTGTGTTACACTTGCATTGTGTTACACTTTTGTGTTGCACTTGTGTTGTGTTGTGTTATCCTTGTGTTGTGTTACACCTGCATTGTGTTGTTACATTTGTGTTGTATTGCACTTGTGTTGTGTTGTTACACTTACATTGTGTTGTTATACTGGCTTTGTGTTGTGTTACACTTGTGTTCTGTTGTGTTACACTTGCATTGTGCTGTGTTACATTTGCATTGTGTTGCACTTGTGTTGTGTTACACTTGCGATGTGTTGTGTTAAACTTGCATTGTGTTCTGTTACATTTGCATTATGTTACACTTGTGTTGTGTTACACTTGTGTTGTGTTGTTACATGTACATTGTTTTGTGTTACAATTGCATTGTGTTACACTTGTGTTGTGTTACATTTGCATTGTGCTGTGTTACATTTGTGTTGTTTTGTGTTGCACTTGCATTGTCATGTTAAACTTGTGTTGTGTTGCTTTACACTTGTGTTGTGTTACACTTGCATTGTGTTGTGTTACATTTGCATTGTCATGTGTTACACTTGTGTTGTGTTGGTTTACACTTGTGTTGTGTTGTGTTACACTTGTGTTGTGTTACACTTGCATTGTGTTGTGTAACATTTGTGTTGTGTTGTGTTACACTTGTGTTGGGTTGTTACACTTGCACTGTGTTACACTTGCGTTATGTTACACTTGCGTTATGTTACACTTGCGTTATGTTACGCTTGTGTTGTTACACTTGTGTTGTGTTGTGTTAAACTTGCATTTTGTTGTTACACTTGTGTAGTGTTACACTTGCATTATGTTACACTTGTGTTGTGTTACACTTGCATTATGTTGTGTTACATTTGTGTTGTGTTGTTACACTTGTGTTGTGTTACACTTGCATTGTTTGCATTTGCAGCATTTGTAAAGTTGCATGTGTGGTTTGTGTATTTGCTGTGTATTTGTAAACTGTTGTTCATGTGTTGTCAGTTTGTGTTTGATGAGTTTGTGTAGCATCTTGGTAACTGCAGTGTGTTATCAACTTGATTCATGTGAGTTGTTGCTTTACCGCGTGTTTTGTGTTCTCTCTGAAGAGTGTAACGCTGCCTCTGTGTTTTCATCACATAGCTAATGGAGAATGAGCTTCTGACAATCCAGTAACACAGTCAGTGTGTCTTTAAACAGGGCAAATGTATATGTGGAATATGTTTTATTTATTTATTTCATGCTGCACTTCAACATTCCAGTTGGAAATGACTTTTAATCAGAAAGGTGGCCGTTCAGCATTCTCCAGTGACATCAGCGACTTTTCCAGAGTGACTTCCGTCTCTCAATATTTACATTTACAGTGTTTAGTGTATTTTCTTCTTCAGAATGACGTCCTTTTTCCAATTACTGCAGGTTTCCCTGGAGCAGGTTGGGGTTAAGGGTCTTGCTCAGGGAATCAAACTGTGATTTCTGGGACTCAAACCCCGAATGTTATTAACTCTGAGTTCTAGACTGGCTTTTATTCAATTCTACAGTTATATAACTCTTTTAAAGTCTTAATAAAACGTCTTAATAAAGCTAAGAAAGGTGACCTTAATGATAAGATACTTTATCATTATTAAATACCTGGGAAGTTGACATTAATCACATAATCGATGCATCGCAATGCAGACGTGGAAGATTCAGCATCGATGCAGTGGCAGAACATAATCGATTATAACAGAGGTTTTCAGCCATCGGTTTCCTGCCCCCTAGTGGTCTGTGGTGGGATTGCAAGTTGTCCGTGACATGCAATCCACTTTCACTACTAAATTTTGTCATATATATATATATATATATATATATATATATATATATATATATATATATATATATATATATATGTACTTTTTGTTCATTTTTCAAAACATTTCCAGATGATTTTGGCATCTTTATGAATAATGAATTTACAGAAAATAGCTAAAAAGTAATACAAAAAATACTCCCCACACACACTCATACTGTTTAGTCTTTTTACGTCTTTTGCTCATGTTTCTTTTGACATTTACTCAAAGTAGAAGTGAATTGGACATTAATCCTGTCATAATCAGTCACTGAACACGGCGGGATTTAATCCACATGGTTGCCGGTGTTTGTTAATAAAAGGGGGAAAGTCAGAGTTTGGTGATGTGACATGAGTAATTTGAGGGTCCTGCAGTATATTTGCTCTCCCACTGTGAACTCTAAAGCACTTGAGAGCTGGATTTTAGCATTTGGTCTGCAGCGCTGACTTGTGGATCTTGTTAGAAAGCAGCGTTCATCACCACAGATGTTGCCAGCGAGTGGTAAATTCACCATCTGCTCAGGACGTCAAGTGGACGACGAAGAAGAACTTGACACAGATGTGAAGTGAGCGCTGAACTCTCTGGGCTAATTATCCAGTCGAGGATTAAGCTTAATCTTAGACTAGTTTTGCGTTTGAATAGTAAATGTCCATTGGTACTACAATTTAGTCCAAGACTAGGCTTAATCCATGAGCAAGAAAACAGACCTCTAAGCTTTTCTTCTCTCAAGTGGTGTGAGTACGAGATAAACAATAAAATCAATCATCTGCTCTCTGCTTATTGACTCGTTTTGTAAATTTGGAGGCAGTTGGCACTGTAATGGTTACAGAGTTGACCCTGTGATCGGAGGCTTGCTCTGTGTCCTGGACCAGTAAAGGTACCAGTGAGGTACTCATGAGGAAGGTATGTTGCTTAGGCTTTGCATGTTGCACTTATTTGTCATGTGGTGTAAAACGTGCATTGGTCTCGGTCTCGGTTGCTGAACTGCTGGCTGTCAAAGTGGTGGTTTTGTAGCATAGGTTTTGTAGATAACATATACTGTATATGTGCATATATAAAGTAGAATCACACCTGCTCATCACATACTTCATTGCCTTTGTGGTGTCTAGGTGTATAACTCAGATTGTATTTCTGTTTAAAAATCTCAGAGTAATGAGAACAGGCTTCCTCAAGTGTTTCTTAGGTCGTCTCGGTGAAGGAAAGCATTAAGTGAAGCAAAGTGGTTTCACTTAAAGGGGTCGAACTCATCAAATATTCATACCTCCAAAGATGAAACCATGTCATGACATTATTCCACTCGTGTAAAGATGGGAAATCAATTGGCAAAACTTTTTCATTATTCCCATTGATGCTTCGCTTTGATCGTATTCAGGCTGGGATCTCGTGAGGTAGGAGACAATCCATTGTCTAAATATGACGTGTTATAAATAGCTGCAGTTTCAAAGGGGAAAATGATAATGCTGGGTGAGTAATGAGGCTTTGCCTGGTAATATTTTGTGAGACAGAAGCAGACGAACACTGATCATCAGATGATTTCCAGATGATTTCCATTTTTTGCATGCTTGCGTCAAGCACCTAAAATTGTGGACATTTAAAAAATTGTCCTACAGCAATGACCTTGTGCTTTTCAGACACCCAAAAATAAAGACACCCAAAATAATCAGTAACACATCCAAATGTGAGTTGTGCTTTTGACCCATCTGTAAAGGAGCAGTGGGCAGCTTTTTGCCCATGTTTGCATGGGTTTCCTCTGGGTACTCAAGATTCAAGATTCAAGATTCTTTATTTGTCACATGCAAATTATACAGGTACAACATGCAGTGAAATGTATCCTGATCCGCTCCTTACTGTGCAATTAAGGCAAATAAAAAAAAAAAAAGTTAAAATAAAAAAATTACAGTACAAACTTGAAAGGGAGCTAAGGGAATAAAGATAAAATAAATGTTTCTTATATACAATATACAATAGGGCAACCTATGTGCAGAAGACAAGGAGTATAATTAAATTAAATTAAAGACCCAAGTGCCGGGTACAGGTATATTCTACATGTATATGTGAATAAAAAAGAATATGTACTGAAGTTTTATACCTGAGTATACATATTTAACTCTGAGACAGATAACAGGTGAAAAGACTGTTTAAAGTGCCAAGTGCAACTGCACAGCAGTGAACAATGTAGCATGTAGCAAACAGAGTAGGAGCATGTAATATTTGGACAGTGAAATATGGCAGACAGTATAAATGATCATAAACAATATGATTGAGAGACAGTATGGAATGGCAAATAAGGCTTTAGAGAAAAGGCATGTCCTGGTTCAGAAAACGGATGGCCTGAGGATAGAAACTCCTCCTGAGTCTCTCTGTTTTGGCCATGATGCCTGATTGCAGACGATGAAAAAGTCCATTTCCAGGATGAGATGAGTCTTTTACAATCCTAATTGCCCTGCTCCTACATCTCTTGGCATAAATGTCCTGAAGGGAAGGGAGAGCTGATGTGCAGCAGCGCTCCGCTGCTCGGATCACTCTCTGGAGGGCTTTCTGGCCCTGAACACAGCTGTTCCCGTACCAGGACAAGATGCTCTGTGTGATGATGCTCTCCACAGCGCCAGAATAAAAAGCTTTCAAAAAGGAAGAGGAAACTCCAAACCTCCTTAGCTTTCTAAGGTGGTACAGACGCTGCTTTGCCCTCTTGACTTGAACATTGATATGTTCAGCCCAGGTCAGGTCCTCAGAGATGTAGACACCAAGGTATTTAAACAAGCACACCCTCTCCACTGGAGCACTGTTGATGGTGAGGGGTCTGTAGTCACGGTGTCTCCTGCTGAAGTCCACCACCAGCTCCTTCGTCTTGCTGACATTCAGTTGGAGGCAGTTTTCATGACACCAGAGTGCCAGGTTCTCCACCTCGTCCATGTAGGCCATCTCATCGTCGTTGGAGATTAGTCCTAACACCACTGTGTCATCTGCAAACATGACAATGTTGTTGGAGTAGTGAGAGGCCACACAGTCCGAAGTGTAGAGTGAATATAACAGTGGAGAAAGCACACACCCTTGAGGAGCTCCTGTGTTGCTGGTGATGCTGCCGGAGACAGACCTGCCGACCCGTACCACCTGAGATCTGCCTGTGAGGAAGTCCAACACCCATGTGCACAACCGGTTGTCAAGTCCTAGGTCTCTCAGCTTGGTAAACAGTCTATAGGGCACTCTAGTGTTGAATGCTGAGCTGTAGTCAATAAACAGCATCCTCACACAGTTTCTCTTTTTCTTGTCTACGTGGCTGAGGGAGGTGTGGAGGATGTGGGAGATGGCATCCTCTGTAGATCTGGTGGAGCGGTAGGCAAACTGGAGTGGGTCTATGGTGCTTGGGATGGAGGAGGAGATGATGTGCTTAATGTACTCATTAAGCACACAGTCCACAGTCCAAAAGAAGTCAACTCTGCCTTCCTCATTCATCAGCATCAGCAGATATAAGCATGAAAAACATCTAGTATCGGCATCGGCCGATAATTCCCTTATCAAGCATCCATATTTGTAAACAGATTGAGTTCCAAATGTAGTGTACGAAATGCAGTGGCAGTTTTTAGTCGGTTAGTGTGTTCGCTCTGTGATCGGTAGGTCACCAGTTCAAATCCCGGACGGGTAAAGGTACTCATGAGCAAGGTACCGTCTCCAAGCACTGCTCCCCAGGCACACGCTAAAAGCTGCCCACTGCTCCTTCACGAATGGATCAAATGTAGAGGTCACATTTGGTGCAATGTGTGCTGTGCTGTGTTCACAATGATCAGTAATCACTCACTACATACACTGCCCTCCAAAAGTTTGGAAACGCCCCTGGCAAAGTAGGGTTTTGGACGATATCAGCATAAATCCTCATCATTTATTGGTGGAAAATACATTAAAGTAACTTGACATTATCTTTGGATACCAGCAATAATAATTTTTATTTTGATTACGTAATAATGGCAATATGTACACTACCAGTCAAAAGTTTGGACACACCTTCCCATTCAATGTTTTGTTCTTTATTATCATGACTATTGACATTGTAGATTCTCACTGAAGGCACTATGAATGCACACATATGGAATTATGTAGTAAACAAAAAGTGTGAAATAACCCAGAACATGTTTTATAATCTTAGATTCTTGAAAATAACCACCCTTTGCTTTGATCACTGCTTTGCACACTCTTGGCATTCTCTCGATGAGCTTCATGAGGTAGTCACCTGAAATGGTTTTCCAACAGTCTTGAAGGAGTTCCCAGAGATGCTGAGCACTTGTTGGCCCTTTTGCCTTCACTCTGCGGTCCATCTCATCTCAAACCATCTCGATTGGGTTTGGTCAGGTGACCGTGGAGGCCAGGCCATCTGGCGCAGCACTCCATCACTCTCCTTCTGGGTCTTACACAGTTCAGTCATAGTTTTGATGCCTTTAGTGAGAATCTACAATGTAAATAGTAATGAAAATAAAGAAAAAACATGGAATGGGAAGGTGTGTCCAAACTTTTGACTGGTCATGTATATGTCAGAGTCAGACATGCCCCTGTGCCAGCTGTGATGTCTGGTTACTGGTTTAAACTTGGCCCAGGTTTTTAAAAGATTTTGGGGTCAGCACACCTTAATAGCTTCAACAACTGATTGGTTCATTGACAGCTCCAGATTATGCAGAGCTGTAATAGCTGCTAATGGTGGATATTTTGATGAATCCAAAATTGAAGTATTTTCTATGTATAGACTCTTTAATAAACTGTTTATGTAATAAAATATGTTTTGGTAGTTTGTCTTGTCTCTTATCAGTGCAACATTATCATAAATTAAAAAGGATTCATGGCAATACTGTCCAAATCCCCACTTTGCCAGGGGCGTTTCCACACTTTTGGAGGACAGTGGATATAGCAGTGGCATGTTGGGAGCATGTAAAGATTTCTGTTGCTTGAGTTATATTCTCCATGCATTATGCACAGTGTAGTTAGTGCTTTTTAGTAACTTCACTTTTGTAAACACTAAGTAAATAAATTTAAAAAAATCAAAACTGACAAAACCAAACTGCTCACTGAGGCCTGCACATCCAAAATAACAAGATGTAGACATAAAATATTAAAAGCAGCACAAAGCAAGAGATAAATCCAGACAACACAAGACCCACAGGCCTGCATTTGCATTTCACAAAGGAAAAGAAGAAATAGAGGTGTGTAAGTACCTGAGCTGTCAGACCGTAATTAGGAGCAGGTGTGTTTAATACTCAGCTGGGGAGAAAAGAGTCTGGCTTTGTGGAAGAGACGGCGTGAAGGATGAAGCTGAAACTGTATGTACTGACATAAGTGCATTCGCGCACAAAAAAGATGTGTTAAAATGGACAAACTCTTACATATTAATGGGTGAGTTTTGGGACGTTTCTTGTGTTCATTTTAAAACATTCACTGTGTTAACACTTTTGCCGTAATGAAAGTGTCAAGAAAGGTAACACAAAGATGAGTAAACATGTATAATATTAACACACACTGCAAAAAATAAAATCTGTACAAGTGTAATTGACTTGAATTCAGCATTTTAATCTTGTTACACCATTTTTTGGATTTGTACCCTGAGTAAAAGTCCAAAGGAAAACTCAATTAAAGATCCCATATTATGAAAAAGTTTGCATGCTCACCCCGTGTTTGTGTGAGTTTCCTCCGGGTGCTCCAGTGTCCTCCCCCAGGACAAAAGCATGCAATATAGGTTACTAGGGGCTCTAAATTGGTTTGAATGTGATTGTGTGTGCCCTGCAGTGTGTTGCCGCCTGTCCAGGGTTGGTCCCTGCCTTGATCCCGTAGTTTCCGGGATAGGCTCCGGTCCCCCCATGACCCCCGTTGGTAATGAGCGGTTCAGATTATGAATGAATGAATGAATGAATGTATGTATCCTGAGTAATTGGTTACTCCCACCACTGTAAAAAACTGATGGACAATTGATTGTGATGGTGCATGAAATACCAAATTTAGTTGTTACTGAGGAGCGAGATCTAAATCACCTTGCATGCACATTACACTTTTACACAAAGCTAAAAATCACTCTTTACATTTTTTATATTAGACTGGGGACAGGAAGCCACATATACTGTGTGTATGTTTCATGAGGTGCCGTTTGTTGTACGTAAATGTTTCATTAACCAGGAATTTGCCAGTCCCACATGTTGGCATGGTTGCATATTAGGATACACTTGTGTTGAGAGTATAAGAGCTTCATTCATCACTAATTGACGCTGGAAGAGCATTCATATTTTTGGAGTACTTTAATTAACTATAATGTATGTTTTATTAGTTGTGTTGACACAGATGGAAAAATCCCAATGATATTTACAATTTTAGTGCTACAATATTAGAAAGGCTTCGACAGACCAGATGCCATTCAGTATTGGGTAAGTTGCGTCCGAAATGTACTAGATTATTGATGACTAGTTACATTACTAGTAATTATATTACAATATTAGTGTCTCTGAATTGTAATGTTTTACACGCTCCCTGCATTACATTTGAGTTACTTTTACTAAGTTAAGTTTGGAAGTAGGACTTGGCTTTGTGAAATGATAAAATGTAGTTTACTGCAGTTCATTCTGCTATCCTGGGAACGTACGGGCGCAAGGTGGGGAACAACCCTGGTCAGCGCCAACACACCGCAGGACACACACACTCTCACACAACTACACACATATTCACACCTTATGGGGCCAATTTAGAGTCATCATTTAGAGTCACCTTACACTAATTTAGAGTAGTGTGTTGAGTTGCTTGTTCTGCTGATTGTCATATCAATATGTAGGAATTAGTGTGAATGTTGAACAATAAACCAGCTTTACACTTCACACTTCAGATCAGCTCCATAGATCAGCCCAATGCCACCGATACCCGATCCAGCTATTTGAGTCGTTATCGGAGCCATATCCCATCCACGTACTGGATCGGTGCCATCTCTAATATACATACAGTTTATGAAAATATAAAATATTTTAAAAATATAAAATAAAATAATACATTTTGATTCATTCCAATATACTGAAATAGACGCTTCTGTTCTAAATCCACATGCTCTGTTCAATGACAAAGAATTCAGATATGGATGCATAAGTGCTGATAGTAGGTAAGACGTGAAACTTTAAGACGGTGCCACTGACGTGAGGGATTATTATTTTCCCATTTCTCCGAAATTGCTGTGTTCATGTCGGAAGTAAAAAACACGAACATTTCTTATGACGGAGCAACAAGGTACAAAGCAAATGTTCAGTATGCAGTTCACAGAGACGCGAGCTACACAAACGCCGAGACACATTCAACACATTAATGAACATGACACAAAAGATGTTAACATGAAAAATAATAATAATAATAATAATAATAATGATAATAATAATAATAATAATAATAAGCCAAATCAGGTACAGTTGCAGGGGAGCTGTTCAGCTGTTTAGGCCACATTGTTCATGTGAGCTGCATTATGAGTGATTATGGTGTGGAATTTAATTAAACGTAATGGAAAAATAACACTGTCGAGGAGTCGTAACTGGAGCAGAATTTAAATGCCATTTTTTACGTGTCTTGATATCATGTTCACTTTCTCAAAATACTTAAACAAATACATGCAACAAATTCATAGATTACGTGAGAGAAACTGAAAAAAATGTTCATACAAAATGCATTCAGTGACATTTGTAATTATGACTAAGTTAATAGCTAGTTGTTAAAAGCTAAATTAAAAGCTAGTAAAACGACTTAAATCTACAACTGTCATTAAAACTAGGTTATTACTTATGGACAGCACAGTGTAAGTCAGTCGTGTTTAAACTAGGATTATTTTAAGCCTTTAAAATTATCAGCAACACATTCAAGGTTTGATATTTGAATTTGTACATTTTAGTTCATTTCAGCAATATTACATTTACAGCAGTTTAGCAGATGCTCTTATCCAGAGTGAAATCCATTTTCCCTATTTTCAGGGATAGTTTCTCTGAGAGGAACTTGTGGTTAAGGGTCTTGGTCAGTGACCCATTGATGATTGTGCCAAAGGAAGGATTGGAACCCACAACCTCTTGGTCCAGAGGCGAGTGTTACAGTAAATATAATGAGGCTTCAGTTCTTTTAAAATGTCTCTTCTTTCTGTTCTTCTATTTGTAATATTGTTATAAAGTATATTTTCAGGCCAAACAGAAACACAATTATAAAAGATTTCATCTGTTTTATTAGTTTCACTGCTTTTAAAATGTTCACCATCTGTTTAACAAATCCAGTTTTTTTGATCCATTTTTGACTGACTCTGTAATTTGCACTGTCATAAAACTGGACAACATTTGCCACATGAACGCTATTGATTTGTTGTTGATGACGGATTTTTAGAGCTTCCAAACTGCTGTCATTAAGTAATTTGAGAGTAGTCTGAGATGCTTGTGTTTTCTTGGTGGAGCCAAATGACAGGTTTGAAATGTGATGACAAACAGATAAATCTGAGACGATCGTGTTGTCATGGGTGAGTTAAATGATCCTTTGAAAGGAAGTGCCAAATAAAATACCTCTACAATGATTAACAATAAATGTAGATGCACAGAGAAAAAGAAGTTTGTATAAACGTGGTCTAAAAAGATGGATCAAAATCCAGATGAATGGAGAAATTCTGTCTTAATTAGCTGCTATTTAGCATTTGAAATTTTCCTTAACTCTTCTGTTATGTTTGTTTCTGTCATGTTTTCGGGAACGGAGCAGACGCAAGATGCAGGTTGGGTTGGTTTTGCTGACATATTTATTGCAGAACACCAGGTTGGGAAAAACAAGAGGAAACACAAGCTCAATAAGACAAGGACATGGAGACAAGCTAAACATGAACTAAACAAAGCCCTATACTGACTTGGGGACAGAAACAGGAACCAGGCGGGAACACAAGGAAAATCAGGGGACAGGAAACACGGTCAAACATAGGCACTGGAACCAGGGGCAAACAGGCATGGGGACAGATAGGGCAAACAAGACCTACTCTAACCTAATACTATACTAATACTATACTTAATTACTATACTATGCTAAAGGGGAAGGGTGAACTGGAAGTGACTATGCTAAATGCTAATGCTAACTATGCTAATGCTAATCGCTATGCTAAAGGCTAGGTTAGAGGGCAAGGGTCAGCGGGAGGTGACTGTGGCTAATGCTAACGGTGCTAACGCTAATGCTAACAAACACTAACACAGCACAGGACAAAGACAGACTTAGCTGGGGTTTCAGACAGAGGCCAGACAGCGGACAGTAGACAGCAGATGGTACAACAAGACCTGAGTAAAACTTCCAGAGAGCATGGGCAGATTTCAGCCGAATTCTGTAGTAGGCATTCGATGGACACTTCACCATCCCATAAGGCAGCGGGAGAGGCGCGTCATATTCGAAAAATGGCGGAAAACGGAGACGCGGCTCTTTTCAAATGTAAGTACCTTAAGGAAAACGTGGTGAGCAGCTGACCTATGCCTCCTCTGAGCTGTTGATCCAGTCAACGTTAAAACGCTGATGAAAGCTCTTTAAATTTCCGCGCTGTTGTGACGACACATGACACGTGACAACATCAACACAGCGGATGTAGTACGTCCGAATTCCATTCATACTACCCTCATTCATACTATACAGAACGTACTGTTTTAACGATAGAGCAGTACGTTCAAATTGAAATGTAGTACCTACTCAAGTAGTATGCGATTTCGGACGCAGCAACAGACACAGAAGGGAGGAGCCAACTACATTGCCTAATATGGGCGAGACACACGGGGACATTGAACCGGGAAAAACAGTCTCTAACAGAGTCTTTGGCAGCCTCTGGTGGCCGCCGGGGCCAGCTGTCCTGGGGGAGGCCTGACAGTTTCTCAGGAACACCAATGATCATCCTGGATCAATTTGAGCCGGGGCATGTTTAATCATCCAAAAGTGTCAGAAACCAAAAAATCCCAATAAAGATTGTTTATATCTCCTTATTAACTCCATCACTAACCATTTCAATCAACATTTGGTGTTATGGTGTTATTTACCTCTCACAGATGTTACACACCCCTGTTTTTAGTCTAGGGTAAGGGAGTGAACATGGTATGGAATTAGACGCAACCGTGTGGGCCACACAGGTGAAGTACTCACGCAACACTGAAGATACAGTTTGAACGCGCATATAGATTTATTTCTAAATAAATAGAGAGACACGGACCGGCACTGGAGGAGTAAAGAAAGGACGGCCGGCACTAAATCAAAAAACTTAGTAAATGATTTCTATAGCTTGTCACTAATCTAATTTAACCCACAATACAGATGCTAACTTAAACTAAGTTCCCCCTCAAAAACATACAATGGTGGTGCCCATCCACTACACCTAGTATGTCTATACAGCAAAGTTATTCGTGGTGTATGTAGGTGTGCGCACAGTCTAGCTACTTTCTTCCCCACTTTAACAGTTCCACAAAATACAACGCCACTCTCCACATCGGTAGATGATAACTTAAAAGGCCAATCTCCGCCATCTTGCCGTTCCAGCACTTTTCTCTTTTGAACGCCAAGCACCGCCCCTGGTGTTTCTTGTTATTCGCCGGTGATGCCGTCAATCACTATCTTGCATCTCCAGCGCAGCGACAAGGAGAGGCACCTAAAAAACTCCACAACAAACACACATGCCTTCGGCAAGCACGTAACACAGATCATGGTTTAATGAGAATAATTCACTTGTTTTTCATTAAAAAAATGCATTTTAAAATGTGAAATGAACCATTTTTATTTTATATGTTGATTAGCCTTATTAAGCCAAGCACAATAAGTTTCATACTGAAAAAATACTTTAAACTTTTTTTTTTAATTCAATTTAAAACAGGAGGGTTAATAAGCAAAGCTTCTTGCCACATAAATATAAAAGCAAGCATGGGAGAGACTCTCAGTTTTTGTGCTAGAAACTTTGTTCACCGTTCTTAACAAACCCGCCAAATTCGATGTGATTCACATTTCTGTAACTGTCATGACCTGTACTTGTCTTTTTCATCCTATTGATGAAACATTTGACTTGAACATGTGCTTTTATTTGACTGAAAGACACCAAAAGTCAAGTGCGTGTGCAGTGTATTTAGTGGATGAAGTGACTGGACTCTGTCTTGTATGATTCCTCCTGCATCTCTTCACACCATTACTGTGCATCAGCTTCTGACTTGTAATTGAAGTGTAAATCATCTCATGACATCATCAGATTGTACATTATCAAATCAACATCTTGATTAAAACATGTCAGAGGCGTAATCCCTGCAGCATCAACAGATTTAGCAGCATTAACAGATACAATTAGACTAGGATACTGCTGAACACATCACACCCAACATCTCCACATAACACACAACTCGTCTTCTTGTTGCTGCTTTTGCTGTCGTACTGGAAACATCTGTGTTGCTGTTCACTAGATCAATTTCAACCATATTACACACCTGATCGGAGAACAAATCAGCCAATCAGCTTTCTCCAAGCCTGTGATTGGCTGTTTTTGCCACATTTATTCACCTTATTCTCCATGGTTGCACGGGGGACGCCATCTTTGTTTACTTTCTGTTTGAACTTCCGTTTTTCCAGCAGATTCATTGGCGCTCATTAATATCACAGGGAAAGTCAAGTGAGGTATAATGAGCAGTATCACATGTGCAGTACGAGGTTGTCACAATAACTGGAAAAAGAGGATTTCCTCTTCAGCAGGAGTGCTTTACTCATATAAAGAAGAGGTTTAAAATGTTGTGGCTCAGCTTTCAACCTTCTTTCCAACGAGGAAGATCGGCATCTGGCTGAGGGCACTGAATTTTTGAAAAACGCCAGAAAAAGCTGTGTTTAACGAGGTGTTTCCTCAAGTTGGACGTATTGCTACACTGTAAAACCTACTAAGTTCAGAGTACTCAATTTTTTTGTTGATTACCTAAGAAAATTTAAGTAAATGTAATAAAATTTTAAATAAACTCTAATTTAAAAATATATTTCAACTAGACTCATTTGTTGACATTATTTTAATAAATTTTAAGTTTTTTAGACTCATATATTATATTCATACTAATATTTACCAACCTCTACATACTAAATTAAATTAATTCAATAACAGTTTAAACTAAGTTCAACCAACTAACTGACTTTAATAAATTTATCTTTACACAACTTAAATCTACTCAAAGATAAGCTTAATGTATAACTATTCAATTTTATTACTAGAATAAAATGTAAAAAATGTGGACAACCACAACTGATACATTTCCATTTTTTTTATTAAGTATAAAATCTACTTGCAGAGAAACTTGCAACTGGGTAAACTGAAACTAGTTTTCCATCATTTTTGATAAAACATGTCTTCCATGTCATAATGTTACAGTGCCCATCAACAATACACATGACTAAGTGAAACAAAATGAGACACTAATTTATTTTTAAATGATTTTTTTTTAAATCAACATAGAACAACATAAATAACATTTTGGTTATCCCCTGACAACGCAACTTTCAGCTACGCAATTCAACTAAACATTGTTTAAATACTTAAATGTAAAGTGTTTGGAATGTATCATCTCCCCAATTCACAGGGCCAGCTCCACGGGCACAATGGAATTAGTTGAATTGAAAATTGCTTTGCCAGGAGATAACCAAAATGCTCACGCTTGCTACACCCTGACAAAACAATTCAAGAGTTCAACAAATCATTTTTCAGACTCAAAAGGGTTGGCGGCAGCGGTCTGTTATCATCTAGACACATTAATATTTTTAGAATGAATGTGAAGGTGTGGATGAGTTTCTTAGGATACTGCAAATTGAATGTATGGATCAGGCCAAACAACATTACAATTGCATCAGCCAACCTGGGAACACTGTTAAACACAATATCCCCCTCAATTGCAACGATGATCTTCTCAGCACTGAAGGAGTGAGTCTGCCCCAGATGTAAGGAGAGCAACAGGAGTGTCACTGATATCTGGCTCCTCATCTTCCTGCAAAATACAGTATCAATTAATTATCAGGAGAGTACCAGAATCAAAGTTGCAATTCATAAACTACATAGCTGATCAACATCTTAAGACTGTGGAAAAGTATTCGCATTTTATGCAGGTAAATACCCCCCTCAATTACAATCACGTTGTAATAAGAGCTTTTAAATGTAATCAGAAGAGACAGGAGAAAGAGACAAAAACAAGAGAGCGGGCAATTTATTTAAAACTGCATTTAAACTCAAATATCAATGATCAAAATCCTAAGACCATAGCCTTTAAATGGCAGAATCTGCACAGAAATCTGGCTTTATGTCGTTTTGTGTCACACATTCCTGCCACCTTAAAAGACAGAAAACTGTTTGGCCTTTGCCATCAGGAGGTCATGACAGTGTGTGAATGCTTGACAGAAAATCACATAAAGCCTGCGCAAAATGTGTATAGCTCATTTACCCATTTACCCTTAAGTTAGACAATTGGGTATTACCTTGCTGGTTTCTGTGCAGACAATGTCCCAGTTTGACAGTAGCACTTTTAGCTGAGCTAAAAGTGCAACATTCAAACCAAACCAAGAGAAACCAAAGGACATCACCTGCAAGAAAACAAGAAAGATAATACCCAACTGTCTAACTTTTGGAGAGATGGAAAATGAGGTAGTTTCCCAAAAAAGTGCTGTTCCTTTAAACCTGTAAATTTGTCCCTGTAACTTTAGAATATTTCTATTAACAAATCAACAAATGCTTAAAACCACTAATAACCCTTTAACGTGCATACATTCAAGTTCATGTCTGCATGAGTTTTTCTATGAGTAAATGATTTTTCTCAGTGTTTTCAGTTTCTTGTTTGATCTGTAGTCTCATCTGTTCACGAGTAGCTTCGTTCTCTCCTTTGGGCAAGTTAGGAAGGAAGTTAACTTCGGAGCGCCAAGCATGTTTAATGTTGGAATGAGGGTGCTCACTCTCTGGGTTGTTCTTGCTTCTTTTGCCAGAATTGATGGACACCTCTGCACATCCAGATCTGGCCAACTTTGTCCGATAATTCCCCCATTTTAAACTTTAAGCTAACCTTCCATCCATACCATCCACTATCACTTCCAAGCTCTCTGAGGCATGGGTGTAGAGTAACCAGGGCTTCAGCTGCCTTACCAAATTCCTTGTCAGTTGGGTATGGCTTGAAGCTGTGCATTGTTTCAGCCATATTTTGTTAATTTCAGTATTTTCCCAGACCTCTCAAAGACATGGTTTCCTTCTTCGAGTACATGTTCCACTTCATAAGAAAAATTTGGCACAGGAAAAGATTCAGGCCAGTTCTTCTGATGCCGAGTCAATGGTACATGTGGGAGTATGTCTGTAACAGAACTTGCAGTTGAAGAGTCATCAAATCCCAATCTCAATACTTTCAACGTACCCTTCACTGGCAATTCCTCTATGTCCATAAGCACACTAAGCTGGCCATCAAAGTCAGGGTCCTCACACTGTAGGTCACCATCCAATCTTAGCTTGAACCTCTCTTGCATTTTCACCTTCAACTTTTCTACTGACTGTGGTCGCCCACTTAGAGAGAGCTTCTTGAGAACTTGACATCTCAAATGTCCAAACAGTGTTGCCTCAGAAAAGGGGTCCTTAAAGTTACACATGTGGCATGAAAAATATACATGTGCATCTACTTTGCTCATCTGCCTGCATCACTGTGAGATCGTGATAAATGAGCTTTCAGTGCATTAAATGACTGAAAAGTACAAATGCAACTGTCATAGAGACAGGGTAGGGGGCTAATTCTGGAATAGTGACTATGCTGCAAACGACAGTGGCTAAATAATTTCACACGGGTTTCTAAAGATGCAGAACAAAATTTGCACTTCCAATCCATTGAATCAACTTGAAATGTAAACCTAACACTTTTAAGACTCAGCAGGCACTGAGCCCAGGTTAGCCCTGCACAAAAAATTCAACTCACTCCTCCTGACTGCTCATAAAGCCTGCATTTGTTTGTGTTGAATAGTGCAATTCATACCTAGACTGAGTAAATTCCACACTAGTTGACCTCCACTTCAGCCTACAAGAGAGAAGAATTACAAAGATATAAATATAAACTTATCACAAACATAATCAGTCATGCAAAATTATTCATTATCAGGTAGCCTACTTGTGTTATGGGTCCTACACATCTAACTCTAAGCTAGTTTAAACTGCACATTTACTACATTCACAATGCAATCACACATCTCTACAATGGCCAGTGACTAAATGCGCGCCTTCTAAAATGCAAACAAGATGACTGCCTAGAGACCGGACTGAAAAAAGCCCGCGTCGATCATGCTTCTCCATTTTTTTTGCTTAACTTCAGGGGAAAACTCTGTTTCTCCAGACATAAACAACTACTTATTAACAGAAACAGACCAGACAGCTTTCTTTCTGTGCTCCAAACGAACACGTTTAATGCTCAAGTTTGCTGCATAAAGACTTAACTTATACTATTAGTGCAGCCTATGTCAACCAGCCTGCAAGAATTTGCACTCATTTGCACTCAAAATGATTTACTTACCAGAAAGAACGCTGATAACAAAAAACAGGACCAAACTTGAGAAGATGATCTACTGGCACTCTGCTGTGGCATGCGTGTACATGCAGAATAACTGGAAAATTCTCTCGGAACAACGCTTCACTCCCGCGCAAAGGTAGCCATCATGATTTTTCTGTGAGCTGATGTCAGACGCAATGTTCGACTGGATACTCATTAATTATAATGTAGTGGGCTATGTTTACTCAAATCGTTTTATTCCGATAAAATCAAATCCTAATTATTCACAAAAAGAACACAAAAGTTGTTTGTTGAGTTAACTAAATGCCAAGTTTTGAGTACTATATTGATAAAGTGTAAGAGTTATGAGAACTGTTAGGGTTTACAGTGTAGCCCCAGTTATGCATTTTGTGTGGTAAATGTTGCATGTCTCAACGTCTGCATCGATTTTAGTAAAGTGCCGTCACATAGTCTATCGCTTCGGCTTGTCGCCATGTTTTCAGATTTCCATGCAGTTTCTCCACACATGCGCTTTCTTCCCCTGGCAACTGTTGTCATGTCAACAAGCCTAACACTATAGGTTAAATAGCAAATGGAAATGTAACTGCAGTAAATATCTATTTCTGTCTTATTGCTGCTGTAAATGTAAACTGCATTAAAACACTGAGATAACAGTTGATTAATTCAAACCTTTCACCCAGTTCACTGTATCCCACTCAGATAGTACAGATATCATTCGGTCAGTACCTTTTAAAGTACCAAAGTCTGTACCCAACCCTAGTGACAACGTGCTTTGCAATAAACTTTATTCTGATTCTTATTCTGGCTAGTGTTTGAGTTAGATGTAGCTGTAGTATTATTGTAGTATTATTATTATCCAGTTATGGGAGTTCATGGAAGTAGCTCACAATAATATTAATATAAAAGAGAGATTGTACATGCACTTAGGGGTTTGTGGGGACAAAACATTGTTTTTTGGTTTGTGTTCCTCATAAGGAAGTTAAATATTTATTAAACTTAAAACAGTAGATGCTCAAATTCAATAGTGTGAATGCAAATGCATAAAAATTTGCTTTTGGTTTTGGAGATTAAATAGCTCAAAAAGTCATTCAAGATTCTGTGGTGTATGTGTATATATAAGTGTGTGTGTGTGTGTGTGTTTGGAAGGCGAGTCTGTCCGTCAGCTGTGCTTCAGCGTAGCGAAATGACACAAACTCATTGAAGAATGAAATGAGGAGATCTGTCAAGTGTCAGCGGCGTTTGATGTTGTGCGTTTGGTGTCTGGGGACCGAGCAGGGCAACACACACGTCAAGGGCAAGCAGCGGCAGCAGCAGCAGAGGGGCAACATTGGTCACATTTTACCATCCAAAAGATCAGCGTCTGACCCTATCATGCTGTCATCGTAACTCAAGCTGAAAACAACAAGAGCCGCAGCAGCAGAGGCATTAACCACTTTAATAGGTCATGTCCACAACGTATGGGCTGTTTGAGAGAATTAGATTTTGTGTAATAATAATAATAATAATGCTGTATTGATGCATTGATATCATTTTACTCTGTTTGTCTATTTATACTAATATCTTGAACATAAAAACACATTTAAAAAACTTTTTTGTTCATGTGACAGCAAGGGTTGGGTACCATTCACATCTGAAGTGATATCAGTACCAGTATCAGTAGCTGGTGTTCGTTACCAATACGCAACGGTACTTCATTTCGATACCTTGCTGTGAATCTATAATATCTGGTTTGTAATAATAATAATAATAATAATAATAATAATAATAATAATAATAATATAATAATAATAATGCTGCATTGATGCATTGATGTCATTTTCTCTCAAATTTACTGCAATTGGCAGACCACTTAAGAGAAATGACTGACAGACCACTCTAGGCAGACACAAGACAGGACCGTGTTGCCCTTCAGTGGCCAGCTGAGGTAAGTCTGAATTCATGAGCAAAGCTGAATTCATTTATTTATTGTTATTTAGTTGCTATTTTGATCCATTTGTATAACTTTTTTTAAACCATATTGGCTGTCTAATTTATTGATCAGTCTTTAGCACTGATTCTTGTGTATTAAACAAAATTTTGTGTTGCTCTTTTAAAATAAGCTGATCTGCATGACCAGCACCTGTTAAAATAGAAAATGCTGACGTCCAGCAGATTTCACCGAACACGTTCAGCTATTTTTTGCTTCGTAGCAATTATTCATGGCAGGCAAGAAGTGAATTAGACAGTCATTTCCTGTCAGGGAGAAAAGTTCAGGTAATAGACATATTTTTAATAAAGCTGAGTTTTCTGCAGGGAACATGAATGCATTATTAAAATACAAAAGAAGAAAAGTCTTACAAAATGGGTTCTAATCAACATAGCAATGTACCAACATTAAATAGTATGAGACTAAATAGACTAAATATACTATAAAGGCTCAGGATACATTTCACTGCATAGTTGTACCTGTATAATTTACATGTGACAAATAAAGAATCTTGAATCTTGAATCTTGAAATAGTCTCTAAATAGAGACTGAATAATATTTTTTTATACTCTGTGTAGATATTATAGCCTTATACTCTCTCCAAATTGTGAGCATTAATTTGTCAGATTACAAGCTGGAACATTAAAACAGAAAGGCTAAATCACACTTTGCAGAGAAAAAAACGGAGGCCCTGACTATACGAAATGGAAGGGTTATTTAATTGCGGCATAATAAGCTTATTATTATTATATAAGTTTCACATTTTATTGTTTTCTGTAAGGAATTCACTTTTTACAATCATCGTCTTACTCATCTCAATACTGTGTCATACTCTAAATGCGTGCACTCAAGGGTGAAGCAGGGATTGGGCAGGCTTGGCGATGTGAGAATTTTAAACTGGCTAAGTGCGTGTTTGCTGCATGGTAGATGTGAGCTCACATGGGCTGTGTCTGAGCCTCGTACTACTGCTTAATAGTATGAGTAGATAAGGTGCTTTTACCATACTTTTCTATGTAGTTTCTATGCATCTCAGAAATAGCGGGGTTGTAAGCAATATTTTGTCTACATACTAGGTAGTGCACATGGACAGTCACGCATCGTATTTGACTTGAGTACACACTACACTTAGGAAGAGTGTCTTTTTCTTAAAATGTTGGCTTTTCTGGAAATGCTCCGCTGCTGCTCTGCTGCTTTCACGCTCTTGACTAGAGTTATGGCTCTATTTTTTGTGCCAAAATTCTGAGCGTGCAGTGAAACTTTAGCGAGCAAAATATCTTGACCTCACATGCCCAACTCTGCCTGCACTCACGCTCGACTCTGGCCTCCTCATTATCTGCCATCGGGTGAAATAAGCATGAAAAACATTGTATATACGGCATCATAATAATCATGCGTCCTAATCTAAATTATTGCTAAAAATAGTCGCAATTGTGCAGAATTTTGTTTCTGGTAAATATTGATTAGAAAGAACTACTTTTTTTTACTACTACGTGTCACTCTGGATAAACCTTCCATTGTAAATGTAATAAAATGAATTTAATTTTTAAAATTTGCAAAATGTTCTAATTCATTAATAAAATAAGGTAAAACCAATGTCAACAGCTCGAACCAAACATAATCCATAAAAGGCCAGCTCAAATGTCTTGAAAGTTGGTTAGAGATTTTTCAGCTGCTAAGAACTCTATAAACTCAGTTCAGAGCTTGACAGAGCTCGAGCTCCTGCTGGCAAAGAAATGAGTGATGAGAATATGTAGTAACTAGGAGGACTGCTGGGGATGAGAAAAACAGAATGTAAATAGAATTTGATTTGCCACAGCATTTGTAAGCTTTTGCTGGTCAGAGGAAGCTTTTTCAGATGCTAGATTTTAATATGTATAGATAGATCAATGTTAAAAATTGGTGCACTGCTGGGTTTGCACTTTAACTATATGAGAACTCATTGACAAGCTGCATGAATTTTTACACCTTTTAATAAGTTTGTTTTAAGAAAAAGTCACATGGTCAGACCTCCCGGGACTACATGATCTCGCTTAACTATTAGCATAAATTAATCAGCCTGCAAATTCATCGCGAACTTGCAGTTTTCACTAGTTAAATGACTTATCGCAATTTCAATTGATCGTTGTCGTTCAGCAGCAAAGCATTGAGTCGCGGTCAGCGAACTGCTTCTGTCACATTTAGAAAATGCAGAGCAGTAATCCGCCTCAGATTACCTTAAAAAATAACCCGGTGTTTAAAGTTAAACACAAATAATAGTGGTTTTGTCAGTCATTATCTGCACCATAATCCCTTATCAGGGACAGGTCTATCCCAGGAACTATGAAAACACAAGCATCTCCAGGCTATCTCAAATCCTCTCAAATTACGCCGCGGCACAACGGTTTGGAAGCACTTAAATTCATCATCAACAACAAATCCAATAGCTTCATACACAGTTTATGACTCACAAAAAATCCAATAAATCAGGATAAAAGAAGTTAGTAGGTATATACTTGGTTATTGTGTTAGCCCATAATCCGGAAGGTCACCAGTTAAACTCCTGGACTGGTAAAGGAACCACTGAGGTACTCATGAGCAAGGTGCCGTCCCCAAGCACTGCTCCGGGTGCTGCCCATGTCCTTCACCGCTGCTCCTTCTGAATCTGGGTCAAATGCGAAGTCAGTTGGGTGTGTGGTGCACTGCGTGCTGTGGAGTGTGTTCCTGTGACTAATAATCCTCACTTTCATTAAAAAGCTCTCTTTATTCTTTTTAAATATTGCAGCAGTCTCTCATTCTTTTCATAATATGTGGATATTCACAGCTCCGGACCCAAATTGTAAGGTTTGAAAAGAAACGTTGGAAGGATACGGTGCGAATTCTGGACTCTATGTTCTGAATGTTCTTTTTTAGCCGAGCACAGTGCTTCTGCACGGTTGATTAATGTTCTCCAGCGGAAGAAAGCGCTGCAGCTCGAGTCGGAACAGCAGACGATTACGTAAGGCGACAACCTGCGAGCCACTCTTTGATGACTTGTATTAGGACGATGCTTAGGACGGGCACCAGACTCACCACACTGCTGAACACGGACAGCTGACACATTACACAGGATTAGACCCTTCCTGCCTGGCTACTGAGCATCTTGTTGGGGCTCCAAGCCTGAGATGCTGTAACTGTTCTGTTACAATAATAATAATAATAATAATAATAATAATAATAATAATAATAATAATAATAATAATAATAATAATAGTAATAATAATAATTTGTTTCATTGGGTTTGTTCTGAGCATTGTCACTCATTTTTCACCAGTATCTAACAAATACAGGATTACTACATTTCCCCATGATTACAATTTTGAGAATAAAATTAAAAATAAATAAAAAAAAACATAGACATACTATTATTAACTTAAGAAATGTATTAACTTATTTTTTGGTTTGATATTATTACCTCAGACCGGAAAAACCGCTGTCATTCACCAGGTGCACACCTAAGTATTTAACATTGTTTTCCGGTTTGAACGTTGGCCCATTAGCTACTTTTGTCATCCATTAGTCATTTTGTACAGTGGCCAACAGAGGTCACATGCCTGCGTTATCACTTGATTAATATGTTTCACATTTTATTAATGTTTGAATGGCCCCTCTTGAACAATTTTTATGACTACAGGTGAGAAAACGGAGTTTATCACAATTTCTTTACGTACATTTTTATTTGAACGAATACAAGTGCAACAGTGCAAGATAGTCTAGTAAGCTAGTCTTGTATATGTCTAGCTCACATTTTAGTTGAGAACGGGCAGTGTCTAGTTGTTGGGTCTCCAGTTGTACAGGTCCTCCACCGCTAGCACAAAACCCGTGTTTGTTTTCTGGAGAGCTTTGTCTTGACCAGATGTGATTGAACTGGAGAGACTGCTTTGTCCTCAAAGGGCTCAACTGGAAAATGCTTGCTAAGCATGATTGCAAGCAATCATGCAATTGGATTTACCAGCAGCTGTCCTTAAGAGGCTGGAGCAGCTCACAAGCAGACTCTGTAGATTATAATACGAGGCTTTTTCAAATGTAAGTGAATGCAAATGTAGCCAAGTACAGCAATGATCATTACTTTTGTGTGTATTGGGAGAAGCTCACATGTTGTTTTGCTCAAAATAATTCCAAGAATTGTACAAAGTGAGTCAAAAAGGGAACTCTGTATCTTTGCGCACGTTTACAAACCGTTGAAGGACTTTAAAATTTGTTCACAGTTGCAGTCGTAAATTAATCTGATTATCACATGTGTAGCAAATAGGGTGCGTGTGACACTCCATGTGCACTACCTAGTGTGTAGAGAGCCGTTAAGCTACAATCCTGGCTATTTCCTGAGATGCATACTACCACATAGAAAAGTATGACAAAAGCCCTTTACCTACCATACAACTAAGTGCAGTAGTACACAGCTCGGGACACAGCCCATGTGTGAGCTCACATCGCCAAGTGAGGTAAACACGCTACTTCGTGTGCATGTGCTGGCAGAGTTGAGTGCATAAAGACAAGGTTTTGCCTGTGAACGTTCCACTGCATGTTCAGAATTTTTCCACAAAATAATGCCATAAATTTTAAAACAGAAGGCGCGAGCCATATAAATTACCACCCCGGACTTTAGGACATACCTGGCAGAAGTACAATAGTACAATAAATGCACTGAAAAAAAAAATCTGTGTAATTTACGGTAAAATACTGGCAGCTGTGGTTGCCAGAACTTCACTGTAAAAAGTACATTGACACCTGTAAAATACATTACAGTAGGCTTCACAGTCACCGTAAATTTTATAGTGAAGAACTGTTATTAATAATGGAAAATTACTGTAAAAAAAGCAAAATTCTTGTAAACTTGTTTAGGGTAATTTCCTTTAAATATAACAGCTGTAATGTAAACCCTCATACGGAAAACAACAGGTATATTGTTGACCTAATTATAGTCTATCTCCATAATAAACACAGTACAACTATATAATGTACTACGGTATTTTATTGCAAAGTTCAGCTTTACGATAAAATACTGGCAGCTGTGGTTGCCAGAATTTCACTGCAAAAATCACGGTTCAACACATAAGGCATTACACCAATTAAAGGTAGATTTTACCGTCAACAGCTGCTGATGGTAAATTGATGGTAAAAAAAAGCCCATTGTAAATGAACATACACACTATAATTGCTTAACCTTGAGAAATTATTTTTGCCTTTATATCTATTTCTAATTATTTAATTCTATGTGGAAAAACAGACCAAACCTATCCAAACACTTGCTCAGTATGCTCACAGAGCAGAGATGAGAACATGAAAAAACAGTATGTATCTACGCATGAAAGATAATCCATAGTGAAATGATTAAAAATGCCTACTTGATCTAGTTGAAGAACAATGAGTGCAGGCTAGACTGAAGAACAGCGTGGAACAGAGTCTCACATGGGCATCATGTTCATGAAATTGAACTGTAAACTGTGTACTAGACTGTAACCTCGAGTTCTGCTGGAAGATATGCTGTCTATCTGGTGTTCCCTGTAGACTGGCATGATCCTGCCTGGATGCAGCAAACAGGAAGAAATTAAAATTTAGATCTAGGAGATTGATGCCTGCACACACATTTGTCATGTTTCCTAAATCAGCAACCGCTTAAATCTGTGATAGTTATAAAATGAAATACAAATCAGTAAACAAACACTGAACTTTAGTCAGTGCTGCTGAAAACATGTCTGAGTGGCCGAGTAGAGGCATCCGTGTGTTTGTGAAACAAATGCTGAATGTGTTACTCTGAATCCCTACTAATCATAAGTAATAATTACATTACATTTATGGCATTTATCAATGCAACATACACCTTTGTGGATCAAATCAGCACAACTTTATTCAGAAGTGCTGGTTTACTGTATTTATGCATGTGTATACCTGTTGGTGTAGACCTTGAACCTAAAGAAGATTATTGATGGTGAGTAAAAACTCAATTTATCCAGGAAGCTTAAATCTAACTATTGTTTGCTACGGTACATAAAATCACTGCTTACCAGTAAGTAGCCTGTACAAGACTGGTTTCCAAATCATGGGGTATAGACAACTGGAACTGGAGAATCTTTTGCAGACGTGGTACGATGTTCAGGAAAATGGAATTTTGTATTGAAGTTTGGTGTTCACTGTGGACTAGTATGATCTAATCCCCAAACAGAAAGAGTCAAAGAAAACATTACAATTAATAATAATAATGCAAAGTGTTTCTTACATAAATAGAGAGAAACCCTGCCCCTCCCAAAAATAAACATTTTATAAGTGTAAATAAAGATACAATGGTGTAGTACAGTATGTTTAAATGGTTATATCTGTAAAAGACAAAAAGATTTTGCATGTAAATTATAAATGGATTGGCATCTCACCGTTTTCCTGGATGTTGCAAAGACCAGCAAATTGTTCCCTCCCAGTCCAGCAACCACTTATAAAGGCTTGAATGTAATGCCTAAAGATGGCAGGAGCAAAAGACTCATTTTAGACTTGTTATAAAGGCCAGATAATTTATACAAGAGCAATGTGTACAAATATTTAAGACAATTTGCACGTTACAATTAACACATTAAATATTTGTTAGACATTTGTTCAGACTACATACCTTAAAAGGAGAAATGCCACTACCCTTCAGTGAACTCTAAAGCGTCACAAAAGCACTGAAACAAAAGCTGAAATGTTCTTCAGGGATTTATTTAACTCAAAGGCATGAACAGATAATTAGCTCTGCAAACATCACTACGACAAAAATAACAAATTTCTGGAAATTTTCTTCTGGCTATAAAAAAGTCAATATTGTAAAACAAAAATATGTACAAAAAATGTACAATTAGTTAGTTCACACATTAAACAGAGCCCCAAATCATATTTTCAAAACAGTAAAGCCAACTGAAAACATAAAACAATACTGTTCCATCAAAAGTTAACCTTTAACTCCATCAATTGTCCTTTGCCTGGGCAAAAAAATATTAAGGAAAAAGTCCAGTGCTTTTATTTTGAAGGATGCCATATAATGGTAATTGGCACACGCCATTTCACAGTATAGAAGGAGACCCGCAAAGTGTGTTTATCACTGATCTAAAGAATGAAATGAAAATGCTAACCTCTGAAGGAACTCAAGTGAGGAGTCTAGATCTACAGGATAGTGGATGTTCAGGCAGTAATAGATCCCAAACATCAAACAGATGGCAGAGATGAAGGTGGAGATTTTGTCATTTACAATCTTGCGGTCAACACTTAGCATTAACTGCCTTGCTGCATAGCAGGAGGTTCCTGCAAAGAAGATACTATATAACTAATAACTAACAGCAATAATTGATCACACACCAGCTATAACCATACAAAAGTGCTAGTCGTTCTACCCCACCCAGTGGTATTTCGTCCTCTATATGAGTTTATTGGATCCTCTATGTTTAACCCCTCAGTTCCTACACTGTGATGGTATGAGCACGTCACTTGGACTGCTATGCTTTAAAAAGTGAAAGTGAAATGCTAGTTCTTATCACAGAAAAGGAACTGATAGGCCAAACATGTGGAATTTATTACAAATTTCTTATGTAAAATTTCTTAAATTAGCTTAGGCCTCTTTAGTAAAACTGAAAATTAACCTACCACATACAATAATGCGTGGTGTCACAGGCAAGCTTTCCACTTTTACTTCTTCTGCCAGACATGTTTCAGCTACATAGTGGAAGAGTTTATCCTCATTTTCATTAAAATAGGCTAGAAGAATAAGCACCATATCCTTGACATCTTCTGCGTAGCCCTCCAACTGTCCTCTCAGAATTTTCAGCTTTGTGACTGCCTGCAAAACTAATTTGTTCTTGTCTGCACAAATGGTCCTCATATACTCCAGAAGCTGTTTTCCCTTCTTCTCAACACTGGTGAGAAAAGTCTCTTTTAGTGATACCCCAGTGAGCTCTTGGAAGTGGACAATCATTCCAATCTCCTTGAACAACAAAGGCCACTCCTCACTGAGGAACTGCAGATCTTTTCCACTGTTTACATCTTTATGTTAGGAGTAGTAGGTGCACTTCATAAGAGTTTTTACCTCGTCTTGGCTGAGGTTCTGTTCTGCTTGTTCACTGAGCATCTTCATTTTGTTTTTCTTCTCCTGTTGGCTATTTGGTGTCTCATTCACTAGAAGGAATTTCATATCCCACTTTATGCAACCATACGTGTCCTGAACAACTGCCCTTTGCTCACCTGGTATTCCCTCTGAATCAGTCTCTTCTGACCCCAGTTAGCGCTTCATTATCCTTGGTACTGAAGGCCGCTTTTGATTTTCTATTCTGGCTTGTATCTGCTTGACCAGTGAGTGATATCCAGCTCCCACCACATCACCCTCTATGACATCTTGGAGTGACTATGGATACTTGCCATCCAATTTTTTCGCAACTTCAGTGGAGTTTTGTTTACTGGGACGAACACAGGCATTCATCATCTCAGATACAACAATCCGGATCATTTCTCTCTGTAGCTTTGGACTAGGCCTTTTCCTCCTTTCCAAACACTGCATCAATGCTTCCGGAAACTTCTGCCAAGGAATTTTGAAGCTGTCAACCCAATCTGCACCAGCAATCAGGTGGCTGGGCAAGGGGGAGGGAGAGGATAAGGAGCATGTTGAGAAAGCTGTAGAAATTAATGGTGACTGGCTACAAATTTCAGTGCTCTGTGCTGTAAAACAAAATAATGAAAGAACAAAACATATTGAAAGTTGTTTTATCCTTGGTTATACTAAAATGAATTTGGTCAAAATATGCTTACCAGCTTGTTTCCAGGCAGCCACCAGTTTCCTTGCTTGAATTGGTCTCAGTGCCGAAAGCAAGTCAGCTTCCTGGATAAACTGAAAATCTTCAGTGGTCTCCACCCCCAATGATTGTAGTGTCTCCTCTACAATATTTATAATTGAGGCAGAGAGGTCTGGCAACACCTTTGTAATGGCACTTCTTATGTTGTTTTGTTCTGCCCCATCCATTTCTGAATATGAAAGAGCAAATAAAGCTCAATTATCACCAGAATGGATGGATAGGGATTAATTAGTGTGACAACACACTGTGTTTCAATGGAACTATTTGGTGTCCATCCTTCATGTAAAATGGCAGTGGATAGAAATCAATCAAGTCACTGATGCACACACACTGCATCTTATCTTTGTTTTCCCTTATTGAGTACAGATGGTACTGAGGAAGACATTCTGTTATGTACACATACACTAGAAAATGAACAGTGTCATTGCATATCAAAATAAGCAATATTTCACCAAACTCCACAGAGTCAGTGTTCCCTAAGACAAGAAATTGTCCTCTCTTGTATGATGTCCCCTTCTACACATTTTCATCTGTCAACTTTGTTGTGGTCTCAGTGAAACCAAACTGTCTGACTGTATCTTGAATACCTTTACTGTATAGTGCTGTGTAAAATGGACAACCCCTTTTAACTTGCAAGACGACTTGATCCATTGATCCTGCTGAAAGATAAGATTGTAGCATCTGATGTCTTTCAGAGAGAATCAGGCAGAGATTTTTGAAATTTTTTTAATTCCTTGCACATCTCTTAAAATAACTGTGCTTACTCTCAAAGCGCATTGTTCAAAGTCTGATCAAGGGGCCAAATTTCAGAATCCATGCTGGGTAATGACTTAAGTAATGATGCTTGGGTTTCAGTCTACTTTCTGGGAACAGACTACTTTCTGGGAACAATGTCTTTAAGCTGCAGAGTCAACTGCCACACATGATCTTCTGCATCTTTTACTCTGTCACCAATTATGAGAGGCAGCAGTCTTAGAAAAGTCCAGTTCTGTATGGCCTGTCCTGACGGCTTAACTGACTGAGGGCGTACCTCACATAGCTTTGTAGAAGCATCAGGAGTGCAGTATTTGAAATATGTAATGCGCTGGTTTAGAGTGGAATATGTGAACCATGCCTTTTTCTTTATGAAATACTTGAGATACAGTGCAACATCGTAAGACAAAACACCCTCAAATATGTCATGTCCTAAACATGGTGGCAAACCTGGCTGACAGACGTTGAAGTATTTCAAAGAATTGAAGACTGACTTGAACTTCACTCCTTCCACAGCTGGTGTATCTTCAGTCTGTAGGCAGTGAACAGCAGAATTGTAGCTCTCAATGGTGCGCCCTGGACTGCACAGATTTCGATCTCCACCCTGAAATTCAGATTGGGTCATTCTTCAGTACCTACAGAAATGTTGTGAGCGACTAAAGTTTTCTGAGAAACCACCAATGGAATGTGAGCCCAAATTATCTCCCGCTATACAAAACAAGGTTCCTTTGACAACAGTTTGATCTGAGACAACAATCCCAATCTCTTCCAATTTCTTTAAATCTGCTAATAATTCAGAGAACACAGAAGCATGCCCAAAGTCTTTGAAATCTTGAAACAATAAAACAAGTGACATGTGGTCTATGTCAGATCGTATATGCACTGGCAAATTACCAACAGATAAATACACAGCTAATACTTTATGTCTCGTTTTTGCAGAGCCTAAAGGGTTAACAACTTCAAAGGCATCCTGGTATAGTACTATCTTTAAACAAGGCGGATTTTGAGAAACAAAAACATTGGATTTGAATATCTGACCATCACTAATGTCACATAGAACATCTGAGGGAGACATATTTGAGTGTTCTCCTTACATACAAATTTGCCACAGATTAGATTCTAAGAAACATTTCAAAGTCTCTGTCACAGGCACATAATAAGCAAACCTCTCTGTCCAGTTCTCATCTCTTCCTAAAAACAGTTTCTTAGGCTCCACGTAGTTGAACATTTTTTTTGAAAGACTGAGTTCTAGAGCATGTAGTCCTCATTGGCCCAGTATGGCATGCAGCAAACAGATCAAATTCATGGACAGACTCAGAGACTTTGGTAATGTCTTCATCTGATAATGATGTTTCTGTTTTTAGCAGTGAAGTAAGTTCACTCAAAATACATGTCTGACTCAACTCATGTATGTTCATCATCTCCTCAACAATGTTCTGTATGGTTGAAGTAGGTAGCAGAAAATGACCCTGCAATTTTAAGTAGAATAAACAGACGTTTCTAAGAAAAAGATCACTGGAGATTTCTGAGGTATCCATATCACATTCATCTGTGCCCGTCTCTGTACCTGCCTCATACATTTGAGGGCCAAAATCTTCTGAATCAGCTGAAACAGAAGATAACTGAGAAGGAGATTCTCTGTATAAATCACTTACACTGCTGTCTGAAAAATCTCTGTGTTTCTGTAAAATGTGGGCGGTAAATGAGGATTTGACAGTGAAAACATTTGTGCATCCTCTCACTGGACAGGTTACAGCATGCCCCTCCACAATATGAGCCTTCAAGTGTGCTACAAGACTTTTAGTATCTTGGAAGTGGCGTTCACACAACGCCACTGCGCATTTATATTCGTTAACAGCCGCCCCGACAGTCAATTTAACAGGGGCTTTATGTTTTCCGTAAAAATGAGCCTTAAACGCTCCATACAGTATCTACAGAATGTCTGCTTGCAACCGGCTCCAAAGCACTTAAACACCGCGGTTCATTTCAATGAAATTTGCAATGAAGCACATAACCCCTCAATGTTTTAACCGACTTGCCACAGAAATTACAACTAAACATTTCTTTAACCTTGGGTACAGTTGGTTAACAAATGTTTAACTCATTACATAGTATATTACATATCTAAGTTACTTTATAATTAAACATTTTTTGAAAACATTATTTAATAAACATGTCAAAATCTGTAATTTGAACAGAAAAAAGAGTTAATTTTATGGTAATTATATGCTTGTAATATTATGGTAATTTCCCATTAATTTTATTAAAATGTAACATTGTTACAGTAAATATCAGTGCTATCTGCATGATATAACAGTAATATTTTTATTTATTTACCATTTCTTAATTATGGTAATTCAATGTGTCTACAACAATAATATACTATTTTGGATTTTACAGTCTTTTATTGTTGCCATTTCACAGTTTTCTACCATTATTTTTTACAAACATTTTTTACAGTGTGCATCATAAAATTTCAGATGGAAATATCAGGCTTAAAAAGCAATTATCGGCCGATTCCGATATTATCGTGCATCCCTACTAAAAAGGTATGCATGCTGTGTTAAAGTGTTATTAAAGTGTTAAGTGTTAAACATTTTCACACATTTTTTAATGCACATGGTGTTTGTGTGGATGTGAGAAATTCACCCTGGCCTTGCAGCTGGAAAATTTGCTAAAAAGCAAACTAAAAAGCAACTGTCCCCATGTGGTGTTATTTTTTATTCTGGAAGGATGTGACTGTGTGCTTTTTCTCCTCCAGCGCTCCAGATCCCCATCTGAGCTCACATAAAAGAAAGATACTGAAAACAGCAGCAGCCACTGAAGCTCTCGATGATGATGATGATGTTTTTTTCCCATTTGCAGAGCAGGAAAATTACTAAATGTTAATAAGACAGCAGGAGCGTCATCGTTTGCGCAGTCGGCAGCATCAACCTCGGCCGAGGAGAATTCCCACGACGCGTTCCACTTTAATTACCTCGAGCTGAAGGGGCACAGCACTGCTCTTAACTCCAACAACGAATAAATATGGAAAGAGCTGCAAATAAAAGGTTATTTTGGAAAATAAATTGTACAGTTTTTTCGATGAGACAATTAGACAATTATTTCTGTCACACCCACTATTTCCTGCTTCTTGTGGCCGTGGCTAGCAAATTTTCATAACAAATGAAAATGATAACCTCATTAAAGATAAGTATTAACTTACTGTAAGTGTGTTAGCTTAATCAAGGATATTTGTACAATTCATATTTATATGATCATGAATGCAAGTTAAAAATCATTTTAAAAATGCTACTTAAACTCCAAATAGTCTCTTAAAGGCAAATAGAAAAAATTGAAAGCCATTTTATGATATTTACACTGCCCACCAAAAGTTAGGAAACGCCCCTGGCAAAGTGGGGTTTTGACGATATCAGCATAATTCCTCATCATTTTTTGGTGCAAATACATTAAAGTAACTTGACATTATCTTTGGATACCAGCAATAATCATCTTTATTTTGATTACATAATAATGGCAATATATCCATGTCAGAGTCAGACATGCCCCTTTGCCAGCTGTGATGTCTGGTTACTGGTTTAAACGTGACCCAGGTTTTTAAGATTTTTGGGTCAGCACACCTTAATAGCTTCAACAACTGATTGGTTCATTGACAGCTCAGACGCCCAGAGTATGCAGAGCTGTAATAGCTGCTAATGGTGGATATTTTGATGAATCCAAAATTGAAGTATTTTCTCTGTATAGACTCTTTAATAAACTGTGTAATAAAATATGTTTTGGTAGTTTGTGTTGTTCCTTATCAGTGCAACATTATCACAAATTAAAAAGGATTCATGGCAATACTGTCCAAATCCCCACTTTGCCAGGGGCGTTTCCAAACTTTTGGAGGGCAGTGTACATACAGTATATACTGTATATATAATCATGAAAAATTAATTATGTTGATAAAACCAAGTTCAACGCATTGCATTTCTTGAACATGATCAGTTGATGGCACTTGTCTGTGGAACGCTCACACCCATGGCCATATCTAGAGCCAATCTTTCAGTTTCCTGAAAGCGTTAACGATTTGTGTGTAGTCTTACAGTTAATTACAAAAATAAATAATGACTTTTTTTTTTGGTCAGGTCGGGTTGTGTTTCATTCTGGAACATTCTACAGATTCCCTATTCTACAGTTTCTGCAAGCTAGTCAGAGTTATTAGTTATTGTAAGTGTTGTGGCTATAATGCAACAATTACTGTTGTAGTAGCAGAGACCAATTTTAAGTCTCGGTCTTGTATTGGTAATGCGTGCCTTATGTGTCGTAATCTGATTGGATCCTAAAATATATAAGAAGATGTAAGAATGTTCAGATCTAGAATTGTGTTGGAGCCGAGAACTCAGGAGCGTTACAGTCTTTTGACCGTCACGTAAAGTCTCTTTGTAGTCCTAAGAATTCATCTTGTAAGAGTCTAAGTTGTAGTAAAGAATAGACTGGACTCAGAACTCTTTTTTGGAAGAAAAACAAGTGTGGAGCTTTCCAACTCTAACACAAGATAACCTTGAGAAAGACAGACAGAAGGAGAGAGAGAGTGATGTGGTTGCTGACTACATGCTGTAGGAGAAGTCAGTACCTCAGCAATATTTGACCAGATTGAAGTAAATAAATCATTAATTTTTAACAAGCATGTTTTTTTTTCAGCTTCTGCCACAAAGCCCTGACATGTTGGACAGACACTCGCTGCAGCTGCACTGGTCTAGACAAACTATTTGTCAAAAGTGGGTCCCAAGAGGCCGAAGTTGAACTTTTCTGAGTTACTTTCTTACATTTATTAGTTCTACTTTGGGAGTGATATAGACGTCATATAGATGTTGCGTGTACACTTTGTGTTCATACTGTATTCTACTGTACTTTTATAAGAGGAAAAATTTGTACTTTTAAAGAAATATTTCAGATCTACTTGCAAATGTGTGTTTTTAAGTGGGTTCTTCCGTTGATTCAGATCACCTTTTCAACATTCTCAAAACTAAACAAGGTACTGTATTGTACTCTATTGCATGGCATTTCATGCCATGAAAAAAAGTTAGTTAGTCGCGATTGCATCATTTCTTTTTGTAAGTTGAAGTAAAGTAGCGATGTTACCGTGACTTGCTGCTCAAATCATTTTAACAGCGGTGACTTCAGTGTGTGGAACTGAATAAAAGAGTATTACTGCAGAGAGAGAGAGAGCTGAAGGCCTGAAGGCGAGTTGTGTTAGGAATGGAGAATATTAAAATGCCGCCATGCTCACGTCAGTCACAAAGCAAAATGCTCAATATTTACACCGTCCTCACTATGCAGATGAGTCTGTTACAGCTCAAGGACAGGATAGATATTTCTGCAGGTTTTCCACTGGATTAGCAGGTTTATACATCTAAGGCCATGACTGGCTGACGGCATTTAACTAAAGAGCTATGGTACTGTGAAGAAGTCTTGAGTCAAACCTCATTTATTTATATTTCTGCTTACAAAGAGCTGTACATCCCTGTATTTTTAATGTAGTCTAGAGAAATAAAATGGATTTTTAAATACTTTTCTGATGAGTACCTCACTGGTACCTTTACCGGTCCAGGATTCAAACCAGCAAGCTTCCGATCACGGGGCAAACTCCCAAACCTTTACACTACCAACTTCCGAGAGATAAGAGGATCTGCCAAAATGTGATAAATGTAAAATGTAAAACGGTTTAAAATATTTCACTTTATAACCAACAAATATGGATTTCAAATGAATCCTCCTAGACATCCTCCTGGTCGAAAACCGGCGATGTTTGTTTGTTCTGTCTTTTTCGTCTGCCAAGTTTTTCCCTCTCTTCTGCCCCCTGCTTTACCCAAATTAATTACTCCTGCTTGGTAATCATTTTCTGCTGTGTTACTTCAGTTCTCTGTGTTACTCTCTCACTACACAAAGCATAAGCGTTAAGGTGAGGGTGACCGGACGCAAACCTTACGGTCAAGCTGGCTTAAATAATCAAAACCCCAGCTGTGAAGGATCACCTCAAAACGAGTGGGTAAATCAGCATCGAGGGTGATGTGCAACCATGACGTAATCATAACTCCAGTGGGAAAAAACAAACAAGACGCAGGTGACAGTCGTGAGCGCCGAAATCCCAACCTTACGAGTGAGAAAGGTGCAACAGAAACTCAGGTGAGAATCTGGAACGGAGTGGGCGGCGCCAAGGCGGCACAGATATGACAACGTCACGTTAGACCCCATGACAACTGCATGTATGAAGGTTCAACTTTTTGAATTAAATAACAAAAACAAATGACATTTTTCCTCAATATTTGAGATGCACTAGTGCACATTTTGCCATAAATCACTACATTTTGTCTCATTATAAAGAAATGAAGGCTGGCTGAAGACTTTTGCACAGAACTGTGCTCATCAACATCTTCATTAGCAGTCTGGGGAATAGTACAATGCAAAAACTGTCCTTGAACTGAGATAAAACCTTTTCATTGTCAGATGTACTGTATACTTTGCATTCGAGTCAATTGATCATGTCATTATACCGCAATAAACAGAATGAGAAATTATCTCTCACTCCATTTCTGAACTGTTCTACTTCTCTAGTAATGAACGAATAATGGTTATTATCGACCTCGATGTCTAAACCAATTATCATTAAGCACTAACTCAATCGGTCACATGTGAGCATGAAACATTCTTTGCAAATTGGAAAAAAAATTTCCACGGTAAACAGCTTGCACTCTCAGTGTGGCAGTCATGGAACAATTGCAGGTGATAGCTCTGGATTAAAAACTTAATTGAAAAATCAGTTTAGATTACAGCGTCGCCTTTCTCACGCTCAAATTACCGTTAAAGCGTTGAAACGAACGTTCGGCTCCAATCTATCAGATTTCTGCTTTTGTTTCTGCTGCGGAGCAACAGCGTCAACACCTAAAAGTGTTTTGGTGTGTTTGTGTGCGTTCTCCCACTGGCCTGAAGCAAATGTTATTCAGTCTAATCTGATTTGTGCATTTGTGCAGAAGCCAACAGCTACAAAGCCTGCGGCGAGATCTCTTTATTCGGCTTATAATAAACCTGTCTCTCTGTAATGGCTCTCCTGCATCTCGTTGGTCCTCGCGGTGACATGGAAGTTCTCAAATAAAAAAACGAAAAAGATTTGCCGTGCGAGAGAAAATGACAGAATGTCTCAGTACTTCGCCAGAGGAGAGTTTGGGTCTCATTCAACAAATTTACGTACGGCGGCTGAGAGAGCCCAATGCAATGTAAAATGTTAAATGTGAAATAACAAAACATATTAACCAAGTTGATAACGCACATGCAAACACATGCAATTACACCAACAAATTCAGAAAACACTTCCATCAAAATTTCAGAGTCATACGTTTTGATATATACAGACAAAGATTCTTGCTTCCATCTTGACCAACTTCGACTCCACCTGGTAGCTGCCAAGAGTGAACTGTGATGTACAATTCTTGCTGTTCAATTCAATTTTATTTTATTTAGCACTCTTAAAAACAGTTATTGTCATAAAGTGCTTTACATATAACCGGCTTAATCCCCAACAAGCAAGCCTGAGATGACAGTGGCCAAGAAAAACTCCCTCCAGTAGGAAGAAACCTTGAGAGAAACCAAGACTTGGAAGGAGAATATTTAATACACAAGTAAACATTATAAATATAAAAATAGTCTAAGAGACGCTTTTGAATTGCTGTGACCGCTTGCTAAGCAACTAAGCAACATTAAGCTAAAATTACCTCAGTATTAAATTGGGAATTCAGTTCAAGTCCATAGGGTCTGAAAAATCCCAGCTGGTTCCAGATGATGAGGTCTCCAAAGAATCCCGGAGAGGCTTCAGTTGGTGAAGAGTCCGCTCGGGAACAGCTTGGAAAAACAGAAGAAGAAAGAGAAGAGAGTTAGTGTCCTACACCTAACCTCCGGCAGAACTAAGGTAACTATGGCAGCCTGGCTAAAAGGGAGAGCTGGAAGGTAGCACAGACATGAGGGCGTCCAGGGGTCTCGACATCACACCAAACCACCGTCAGCAAACCTGAGCGATCAGCGAGAGTGGTAGGACGACAGCGCCAATCTCACCTTTCACCTTTAATCTCAAATGACCATGAACCTCCAGATCTCACCTTTACCTAAGAAAAAGGGACTTTAATAGCCAAAAGACTGACTAAACAGGTGGGTCTTAAGCCTTGACTTAAAAGCAGAGATTGTTTCTGAGCTCCGAACACTAGTAGGAAGTTTATTCCACAACTGTGGTGCTTCATGAGCAAATGCTCTTCCCTCGAAGGTAATTATTGGAAGAGCATATGCTAGACATGTGCGCCTTATATTGTGTTTTTCAGAAGGTCTAGAGCTACTTGTTTATGTATGTATTTGATGTGAAAATACCAAGACATTTTTATGTACTTGCGGTGAGCCGTCACAAAAACAAAATGTTTGTGACAGGTTTGCAGCAAACTTGTGGTTAATTTGTGGCAAAAGTGGAGTTTGCCAGAATATGTTGCCACATGTTTACCATTCTCAGACACTAGTGGTAAACGTGCAGCAATGTCCTACCTACAGTTTGCAGGCTGAGCTTACGAATGAACAAGTTACATATTTTCAGTTACAAGGACGGGGGAATCTTAGAACCAACTTGTTAAAAAGTTAGGCAGTTTAAGAAAACATCACAAATCTGACGTAGACATTTCTTAGGAACCTTCATAAGAACTAATTTAAGAAAAAAAACGTACTGAATGAGGCCCAAAGTTTGTAATATGGGTTTTTTGGGGGGGGTTTGAGTGAGTGAAGATTTCTCAAGGCTGTTCTGAGTCATTCCACTGACCTCTGGAATCATGAATATATTAAGCCAGATTCATGCTGCATGGTTTTTAAAAATCACAGCGAAGCGACGGCTCACACCAATGTCACGACTTGTCTCAGCAATGGCAGATCACACACTTCCTCTGCTCACGCTGCGTCAGCAAGGTTGAGATTGAAGATTAAAATTGAGCATGTCTAAAATGAGATGGTCGACCAGAACTCTGGCTTAAAGTTATGCTAAAATGATACAGTCTGATTAAAGGTTAACAAACTATCTGAACCATTCTCGAGGACCATGTGGTTATTGTGGTTTCTGTTTGTATTTTTGTGAATTTCTAAAATTTGGGTTCAGTATTAATCACAATTTTCACTGCTGTTCCTCTAGTCACCAATGCTAACTTTCAATCTTTGATATTCAGACTGAAAACTAATTTTATTTCCTTTATTGTTTTCAATCTGTCACATATCAACAAATTCTATTCAGCATCAACCTGAAATTTCACCATTATCCTTCAAGTCACCAGGCCACCTTTTAATCTTTGATATTCAGACTGCAAACTAAATTGATTGCCTTTTCTGCTTGTTTCTATTTTCTTTTTTTCACTATTGTGCTCCTAATCACCAAAGCCACCTTTTACTCTTTTATTCAGACAGAAAACCATTTTCACGTCCAGTGGGTGAGAAGCATTTATGAACTGATTTGCCACCAAATTCATGTCATTTATCCAAAAAGTGGAAAAAGCAATAAAACCAGCAAATACTGCTAAGTCAAGAAAAGTGGACAGAGTTACTTCCATGAAGAGAATAAATGCAAAAATTCTTCTGAAAAATCTCTTCATGGCTTGTACCCTTTCACCCTTGTTTTGTTCCCACTGAACTCCAGCCAGAATAATTACTCTGGTGAATGACTGGCATCAGTTGAGTGGCCAAGTCCTGGAAGCCATGATTATTTTCAGCTCCAAACAGCTCTCCAGTGCCAGAATGACCACTGCAGCGCATCTCCCAAAATTCAAGGAGAGTTTCCAAATTATTATCCTACAAGAGCGTGAATTAAAAAGAAAATGATAACGACGGCATCCTTCTCATTTCTGGTTTCTCGTCTCTGTAGTTATTCTCAGACTGCAGGAATTGAGAATTTTACAACATTGTTTTTGAGAATAACTACAAAGAAAATGAGCAGAATAAACAAACAATAATTTATTTATAATCCATATTCTCCAAACAGCTGTCCACAGATAGAATGACCCCTGCAGTAAATCCCCCCAAAATTACATTTATTATTCAAATAGAACGTGGATTAAAAATTAATTATTACAATGGCATCCTTCTTATTTTCTGTGTAGTCATTCTCAGACAATTTCTAACAATATTCAGCTTCATCACCAACATTTATAACATATATAATTTTAAATGAATTACAAGACTCTCATATATATATATATATATATAT
>JAVGVS010000262.1:583634-632413 GCA_032718565.1 Distichodus sexfasciatus
GTTTACATTAGCATCTTTGCTTGCGTGTTCTGAAGCGCTTCCGGTAATGAATGGAATTGACTAAATTGAATAGCGTGCGGATGTGTGTTGGTGGGTAGAACACTCGCCTCTGGACCAAGAGGTTGTGGGTTTCAATTCCACCTCTGGCATTACCCTGCTGTCCCTGCTGTTCCTGAAATTAGGAAATGTTAAGTTGCTCTGGTTAAACGCGTCTGCTAAATGCCATAAATGTAAATGGATAAACATGTGAAACAGAACAATACTGTGATGTAATCCATTATTTTTAACATTTTAACTGTATTGCCTTTACCATCTATTTAAATTGGAACTTTAACCCACAATTTGTAAACTGAATATGTAACGATGGTATATATATATATATATATATATATATATATATACCATCGTTACATATTCAGTTTACAAATTGTGGGTTAAAGTTCCAATTTAAATAGATGGTAAAGGCAATACAGTTAAAATGTTAAAAATAATGGATTACATCACAGTATTGTTCTGTTTCACATGTTTATCCATTTACATTTATGGCATTTAGCAGACGCGTTTAACCAGAGCAACTTAACATTTCCTAATTTCAGGAACAGCAGGGACAGCAGGGTAATGCCAGAGGTGGAATTGAAACCCACAACCTCTTGGTCCAGAGGCGAGTGTTCTACCCACCAACACACATCCGCACGCTATTCAATTTAGTCAATTCCATTCATTACCGGAAGCGCTTCAGAACACGCAAGCAAAGATGCTAATGTAAACGTCCATTTAACGTAAGTTGCTGCATTTTTCGCGATGTGAACACACGCATTGTGTTTGTGTCACGAGTCCAACATTTAGTAAAGTGTTCCAGTAAAGTCAAATCCTCCACTTTATTACAGACAAAACTCATATTTTAGCTAATAAATAACAGCAACAACCAGCATTCTACTCTCAATATAGACACTAACTTGATATTTTCAGTGTTATTCCGGGACAGCTGTTCATCGTGTTACTGTGATGTGGTTCTGAGCGGGTGGTGTGTGGGGGATTGTGGGATATATACTATGCTTTCTACTTACAAAGTGACCAAAGTGAAGAATATTATATGAATACTTGTTTGTGTTAAATGAAGTGTTCACTAAACACTAACCATGTGTCTTGTCTTTTGGCATCGACTCGTTAAGTTTTTTTAACTTATGTGAAGACAAATTAGTTTAATTACTTTCAATAAGGCGGTGTGCGTTTGTGGTCGTACCGACTTTTAGAAACTTTCTTCCATTTGATGTGCATTCATTAGCTATGCTCTCCTAAATATCAGTTTGCTGAGTCTAATTATATTTTATATCCATGAACAACTCAGTAATTACAAATAAACACTTGCAAAACACCCTTAAACACTGCAGTGAAAATGATCCAGCATTAAAGCAATGGAATGAGAGAGAGACTGATGAAAATAAATATTGATCATATTTTAGAACAAATATAGGTTTTTTTATGTGTTGAGAAGAAAAGAAGAGAAAGCAATAAAAGAAGTAAAGATTTTTTTCTGTCTTTTTCCATTTGGGGACATATGTATATAAAATTGATAAAATAAGAGAGAGATTGCAAAATTAATACTTGTGATTAAATGTAAGTTTTATGGATTACTTAATCATAATTATGTGTAGAAAGTAAGAGGGAGCAAAAGTGGGAGAAATCAGAATCAACACTTGTGATCTCACATTTGATTAAATGTAAATTTTGGGTTGTACTTATGTTGTACTTGGCATTCAGACGAAAAGAGAAACACTGCCAGAGAAGGAGAAAAAGAATTAATGTATTTTTAATGTATTTTGTCATTTTTAAATATACTTTTTTTCTGAAAGCAAAAAGCAAAGAAATACAAGACTCTTAAAAAATAAATACTGCTGAAATGTAAATGTTATGCTGTACTCGAGTACTTGAGTGGCATTGAGAGGAAAAGTATGATGGTGTATTAGGGAGACTGCAGATTAAAAAGAAAAAAGAGGAGGGGCATAAAATTCCAGGCGCATTTTTTATTTTACGCTGGATTCTGTAGATATGAGGAAAACGAGTCAGGAATGTCTCTAGGATTGAAAGATAGCAGGGCTTAGCCTCCAGGGGTGTGGTTATGGTTAGGGTTAGGGTAATGAGCTACAGGCACCGAACTTTTTTCATCGCACCTACATATGCTTCATTAATGAATTGATCATTTCAAGATTCAAGATTCTTTATTTGTCACATGCAAATTATACAGGTACAACATGCAGTGAAATATATCCTGATCCGCTCTTTTAACCGTGCAATTTAGGCAAAAATACAAATATAAACTTAAATAAGGAGGTAAGGGAAATAAAGATAAAAAAATTAACTATTTCTTATATTACAATAAAGGTACATATGCGCAGAAGGCATGGAGTATAATTTTGATTTAAGACCCAAGCCGGGTACAGGTGTATCTGCATGTACATATTGAATAAGTATATGTAGTGAAGTTTAACATGAGTTTACCGAATTATTCTAAAGACAGATAACAGGTGCAATGAGAGTTTTTTAAAGTGCCGAGTGCAGCTGCACAGCAGTGAACAGTGTAGCATTGTACGTAGCAGACAGAGTAGGAGCATGTGATATTCGGACAGTGAAAAATGGCAGACAGTATAAGTGATCATAACAATATGAGGTTTGTAGCAGCAGTATGTAATAGCAGAATTAAGACTTCAGAAAGCCATGTCCTGGTTTAGAAAACGGATGGCCTGAGGTAACGGCATTACTGAGAAAAAGTCATTTTTCAGTAACGGGTAATCTACCCAATTACTGTTTCCATCGTTACAACACCGTTACCGTTATTGACAATAACATGCGGCACGTTACTGTTATTAGGCTGTTTTCATCCGACCAAGCTCTCAGCTACAGGAGCAGCAAAGCTTTTTTCTCTTCTTTGGTGAGGGGCGAGACCACCGCATAAGGGATGATGATTGGCTAAGGTAGAGTACAAGCATAATTTAATTTAGACCTATTTGATCGCCAGTTGTGGCCTGTTGATGTGCAATAAATATGAAAAGTTCTAAAACATCTATTGTGTTTTATCATTCTACTATTATATACATAGTAATGACCAAATCTACAATGATATATTAAATTTGATAGGTGTCTTGTCTCACATTGTCCCTCAGTGACAGAACAGAACTACTAGAACAGTGTAGATTTGTGTACAATGTTTTCTGTTAAAAATGTATTATTTTATTTATATTTAGACTTTTATTTATTTTAAGTGTCTATTTCATTAATTACACATATTTAATATTTAGTGTTATTACAAATAATTGAACATACAGCTAAATTTCCATCAAAGGGGGAGGGGGATCCACATGACATATTTGAACATTTTTAAAAATGTAATGCATAAGTTACTTTCCCTGGTAACTAGTTACTTTTATAATGCTGCAACTCGGTTACTAACTCAATTACTTTTTAGAAGAAGTAACCAGTAACTATAACTAATTACTTTTTTAATGTGCCCAACACTGCCCGAGGATAGAAACTCCTCCTGAGTCTCTCTGTTTTGGCCATGATGGTGTGGAATCTTTTGCCTGATTTCAGAAGATGAAATAGTCCATTCCTGGGGTGAGACGAGTCTTTTACAATCCTAATTGCCCTGGTCCTACACCTCTTGGCGTAAATGTCCTGCAGGGAAGGGAGAGCTGACTCTGCTGCCCGGATCACTCTCTGGATCTGCTCCGGATCACACCACACCTCTGCTGCGGAACCTGCACTGGCTCCCTGTGGCTGCTCGCATCAGGTTCAAAACCCTAACACTTGCCTTCAAGGCCAAGGATGGATCTGCACCTCCCTACCTATCAGCACTTATTAAACAACGTGTCACTTCTCGTCCTCTGAGAGCATCAACTGCTGCTCGTTTGGAACCACCTCTACTTAAGAGAAGAGGAAAACATGCATCGAAACTCTTTGCAATGCTGGCTCCTCAGTGGTGGAACCAACTTCCGCTTGCCGTTAGAACGGCTGAGTCCCTTGCTGTCTTCAAACGTCGTCTGAAGACACACCTCTTCAAAGAGTATCTAGGGGACTAATTTACCTTTTATGTAATCCTTTTATTTAAAAAAAAAAAAAAAAAACCCACTAACGTGTGTCTGTCTGAACTTCTTTCCTCTAACCCATTTTTTTCCGTTAAAGTATAAAACTTAGTCTGTGGTAATTTGGTTTAACTACAGATGTCGACATAGCTTATGGATCTAGGAACAGTTGTGGACTACAAAGCACTGTTGTAAGTCGCTCTGGATAAGAGCGTCTGCTAAATACTGTAAATGTAAATGTAAATGTCTTTCTGGTCCTGAGCACAGCTGTTCCCGTACCAGGACAGGATGTTCTGTGTAACGATGCTCTCCACAGCGCCAGAATAGAAAGCTTTCAGAACAGCAGGGGAAACCCCAAACTTCCTCAGCTTTCTAAGGTGGTACAGATGCTGCTTTGCCCTCCTGACTTGAACACTGATATTTTCAGCCCAGGTCAGGTCCTCAGAGATGTAGACGCCAAGGTATTTGAACGAGCACATCTTTTCGACTGGAGCACCATTGTTGGTGAGGGGTCCATAGACACGTTGTCTCCTGCTGAAGTCCACCACCAGCTCCTTTATCTTGCTGATGTCTTGCTGATTTTCAGCTAGAGGCAGTTATCCTGACACCAAAGTGACAGGTTCTCCACCTCGTCCATGTAGGCCATCTCATCGTTGTTGGAGATTAACCCCAACACCACTGTGTCATCTGCAAACTTGACAATGTTGTTGGAATTGTGAGTGGCCACACAGTCCAAAGTGTAGAGTGAATACAACAGCGGGGAGAGCACACACCTTCCCACATGCACCACCTGAGATCTGCCTGTAAGGAAGTCCAGCACCCACGTGCACAAGCGGGTGTTGAGTCCTAGGTCTCTCAACAGTCTATAGGGCACTATTGTTTTGAACGCTGAGCTCTAGTCGATAAACAGCAATCTCACATAGTTACCCTGTTTCTTGTCCACATGGCTGAGGGAGGTGTGTAGGACGTGGGAGATGGAATCCTCTGTAGATCTGTTAGAGAGGTAGGCAAACTGGAGTGGGTCTATGGTGCTTGGGATGGAGGAGGAGATGATGTGCTTGACCAGTCTTTCAAACACTTTCATAACTACTGATGTCGTAGTCATCCATCCGATGGCGGTAGTCATTCAGGCATGAAGGTTTGTTATTCTTCGGCACGGGGATGATGGTGGATTTTTTGAAGCAGGTGGGGACCACGGACTTCACTAGAGACTCGTTGAAGATGGAGGTGAACACACCTGACAGATACCGTCTGGACCCGCCAGCTTTCTGGTGCTCACCCTCCTCAGCCCCGCGCAGACGTTGTGCTCTGCGATGCTGATGACGTCACCGTCCTCAGTCGTGAGGCTGCTGGTAGTGATAGCCGCCTGGCTAACCTCAAAACAGGCATAGAATGCATTCAGCTTGTTAGCAAATCCAGAGTCGGTGCTGATCGTCACGGTGTCTTTTGCTTTGTAGTCTGTAATCATGCACAGTCCATGCCGCAAGCTTCATGCATCTCCCTGATGAAATTGTGATTTGATTCGCTGTCTGAAATTGTGCTTGCAAACTCGAATCTGGTGGCAAAGGTTGTAAGAGGCCACTTTGCAAGCGCTCATATCGCTGGTAATGAGAGCAGCATTGTAAGCAGTGGTTCGGGCACGGCTTCTGGTTAAGGAAGGTTCTAACTCTCACTGTTGGGATGACTTTATTCACAAGCATGCTAACAAAGCTAACTGCTACATCCGCAAACTCATTGATGTCATCTGCGCATGCTCGATCCCAGTCTATGTCATTGCGCACATCCTGCAGCATAGCCTCTGATTGGGCAGACCAGCGTTGCACCTCCCACATGACTGGAGCCTTACGATGAAAGCTGGCTGAGAAGAGACTTCATAAGCCTGCTTGTATGGCATGTAACAGTGGTCCAGTATGTTAGCTCCTCTTGTCAGACAGGTAACGTGTTGATGAAAGTTCGGTATAACTTGTTTGAGGTTTGCCTTATTTAAGTCCCCTGCCGCAATGAACGCTGCATCCGGGTGTTTGCTTTGGAGCACACACAGCACATCATACAGTTCAGATAAAGCCGTATCTATGTCAGCATGGGGTGGGATGTAGACCGCCGTGGCGATGACCGATGTGAACTCGAAAGGGCAACACTTTATGGTCAGATATTCCAGATTAGGCGAGCAGCGGCTGGAGAGAGTAGAAACACTCCATGCATGGCACCACTTGTTGTTGATCATGAAACACACTCCTCCGCCTTTAGCTTTGTTGGACTCTGCTGTTCTGTCCATGCAGAACACAGAGAATGAGTCTGATGGCATTACGCCTCGGTCCGGCACAGTGGGGGTCAGCCATGTTTCAGTAAAGCACAGAATGTTACAATCCCTTGTGTCGCGTTGGAAAGTAACTCTGGCCCGGAGATCATCCAACTTGTTATCCAGTGACTGGACATTAGCCAGCAGGATACTCGGTAGTGGTGTGCGGTTAGCTCGCTCTCTCATTCTGTTGTGGACACCGCCGCGTTTCCCCCGGCGCTTCTTTGTTCTGCGCCGCGGGTCAGTGTTGCATCCATTGTTGTCATCCGAGCCGCGCAGTATCTCAGACGGCCATGATGGGTCAGGCTCAAAAGCGGTTGAAATTAAGAGTGAAATCTGATTTCCTATTTCCAGTAGTGTTCTACTGTCATAGGTAACTAACCCTGATGACTTTTGTGCACTAGAAAATAGTAAAAATAAATAAATAACGTAAAACAAGCACAGTCTGCACGGAGCAGTTGGGAAGGCGTCTGGATGTGGCCATTATTGTTCTTATTTAATTCGTATTTAATATTATTATATTGATGAGCGTTGATCAGGAGCTGTTATCTGGCTCACTTTCTTTCCTTCCCTGCCTTCTCTGGAAGACCCTGCCAACCTCAGGAACGTTATCTTTACTTAACAGAGGAGCAATCACATGCAGCTTCCACCTGGGTCCATATGCCCACTGGGAAACAGAACCATTATTTTATTCAGATAATAACAACTTGTAGAACTATTATTATTTATTTCCACTCATATTCTTGCTGGTTTGTGTTAAGTTCATGCCTGCACTCATTTCTTATCTGAAAAATAAAAATCACTATAGAGGGGCTTAGAAATGTATTAGTGTGGCTAAAGTCCCCCTAAAATAGACCTGACGATGTCTACGGAGAACGTGTTTAGTTCTGTTGTGCACATGCCCTAAATACCTTACATTTCTTAAATACCACAAGTGACCATGAAGACGGCTACTGTATCGTGATTCACATTAGGCATGTCGCCTGCTATTCACTGTGGCAGGAAAAAAAAATTGATGCAGACAAGTAGTAAACATTCGAGTTAGGAATCGTATTCTAGTGTATATGGAGATTTACGGCAAGTTTTCTGCAATTTTCGACCAATCATTGTAGCTTTCTGCAAAATGTTGAGCCATACATCAGCGAACTCACTTCCTTGTTACGTTTAGAACATGCAGGAAATGTGATAAAAATGCCTCACATTTACTTTCAAAAATAACTAAATGATTAATGGTTAATAAAAATAATAATGTTTTTTTCCCCTTCATCTTAATTAATTGTTACAGAATCATTTTAAAGCGGGACAAAATCGCAAATTTTCCCACAACTTTGACTTGCTCCCGCAACTTTATTGCAACAAAACACCACAACTTTCCTCGCAATTTGTTAGTAAAGCTGCCGCAAAATCAGGCACAAAAAATGGCGTTTGTCTGCTGCATGGATATTTGTGACTCCTTTTATAACCTTTTCCTCGACTGACCTGAAGACTGGACACACGCTGTGTTCCGCATTCAGATCAGTCTGGACATGTCGGTCCAAGTTCAGACTTCAGAGTTTGAAAAGATCAACACGGACTTGCTTTTTAAAATTCAGCACACAACGCTGCACAATTTGCACTTCTGCTGCTGCTGTCTCCAGATCTGCTTCAGAAGTTTTATTTTGGAGTTTATTTACAAAACTCATAAAACGTTGTGATGAAAACGGCATGCGTGCAGCTCATAACCCTACCCCTAACCCTAATCACAACCCTAGAGGTTAAGCCCACCTATCATCTGGTGCTCAGAAGGTTGCCATTTTGAGTCCCAGACCGGTAAAGTTACCAGTGAGGTACTCATGAGCATGATACAGCTGCCCACTGCTCCTTCATGGATGGGTCAAATGCAGAGGTCACATTTGGTTGTTGTGCACTGTGTGCTGTGCTGTAGTGTGTTCACAATGACAAATAATCCCTCCCTCATCTTCAGGAGTAGCTTGAAATAACATTATTTAAGAGCAGCTTCTGCAACAGCGCTCGTGGAAAAGTTATCATTTTCATGCCACTTGCCTTCTGGTGTCCACTTACACGGTCTAACTTTAAGGTGATCGGCTGTGTTACTTAGTTTAATGCCACAGTGTTGTGTTCTGTATTTCTAAAGTTGAAACCACTCGACAACGATTGATGTCTGGCCTTGATATTTTTGCATTTTTTTCATTATGCCTTCTCAACAACTTGCTGTTATTCAAGATCCATACGCTCTAACTCTTGAACAGAATGTTCACGCTCGTTTAAGTGAGAAACCACTCAAGCACTGGGTGAGAGCAAGAGAAGGATGAAAGGAAGCGCTGTATATGTCTTTTCCTTTTTGTGATGCTAGAAATGCTGTGTGATGTCACCAGTGGTCATATCTAAACCGGCTGCTGTAATACATAATGCATGTTAGGAGACTGAGTCAAAGGCTCTACTGTGTACAACTGCACAATCTTTTATTCCTTTGACAGTGGAATACAAATATAAGGGTACAGTCCAAATTTTCAAATTCACCACTAAAATATCTATCTGCTTTGTGTATATCCTTCCTCTTGTGTTAGGGTCAGCACTCATTTTTAAGTTGTAAATGCATAAATGTACCACTTTTTTTTATTATTGCATCAGAGCTGGGGTGGCCTGGTGGCGCAGTGGTTAGCCTGCCGCCTCACAGTGAGAAGATCCTGGGATCAATGAAAATGTGCAATAGAGATATAATGACTTATGAAGTGAGCGTAAATAGATGTTCATAGATGAACAGAAATGAATGAATGAATGAATGAATGAGTGAATACAGCTGGAATCTCCACTGCAGATATGATGTGAAAGTGCTCTGAGCAGCTCCATTGGGAGAGTCAGCACTGGTGGATGACCTGCGGCTTATTAACCAGCGTCCAGTTTCTATCCCAGAGTATTCCAAATAAACAGCCTCGCCATCCGCGTCCTTCTGAGACGGGTTTGCGATCGATTTCCTTTTTCACAATCTGCAGAATAAATATGCTTAGTAAACCTACGGAGGAGTAGAGAAGACATGTATTAAAAGTCTTCAAACTGGAAGTCGGTCAATAACTCAGAGCAGTATTTACCATTACAACATAAATATTCGATGCTTCTCTGCTGGAGAGCATCGGGGGAAATGCGCATAATAACATGCTTGTCCTGACATATGGTTTGTATTGTTTTATGATTCTTCAGGATGCCCTTCTCCACCCCCATTTTCTTTTAATTGCCCCCAGGAGTCCCCCCACTATCCCCCTCCATGACTATCCAAGACTTCACCTTCCTTACATTTTAATAAACAATTGATAGCAGCAGTTATTTCAGCTGCTTAAAGCCATGCTGGGAGGCTCGGGTCTAAAGCAGCGCACTGTTGGAATATCTGCAATAATGCTCAAGATAATGTTCAATGCTCTTCAGTGAATACTCAGCTTTTTATCTGCACCATTTGTACACAGCACTGTGTGTTCTCCCGTCAAGGGCAAACGCATTTTCCCTTCCACACAACTGCACCTGTGAGATTTTCCTCCTGCGTTTACGCCGAACAGGAGGCAGCATGAAAAAATGAAATAGGATTCAAGGATGTGTGAGTATAATTTGAATGCATTTTAGCAGGATAAGCAAGATTGGGGAAACCAAATCCAGTTTATATTCTAAATACGGAAATATGACTTGTGATCTTGTGATTTACAAAGAATCTAAAAAGTTCCTCAGACTATTTTTCTGTCTTCACTTTTAAAAAATAATGTGTTTTATGTGTATTAGATCCGAAACTCCGTCATCTGGAACCGTGTCAACCATGTGTTGTGTGTTGATATGTTTTACTATCAACACACAGAAATAAGGTAATGTTAGCTGAGGTAACTTAGCTTGCTGCTAACAACTAAACCCCATAGCTGTCAATATGAGAGGAGGCATATAACGCAAAACCCTTGTCCAGTCTGCCGTCTGGTGATGTTGACCACTTGCAGATCTGGTGGACATGGCATGCAGAGATGTGGGGGAGCTCCTGCAGGCATCTACTGTAAAATGTCATTTGTTGAAAGTATTTGTGCAAAAATTAACCACAGATTGAGAGTTTTCCCGCTATCGGCGAAGTTATTATTCCGAATAGTGACGTCGCGCTGCAAGAGAAGTCACCTGTTCAACCAACACGGAACTAATGTTACACATAAGACCCATAGAGCCAATTTCCTGAACTAACCTCTGGTTAAGCCTAACCTTTAAACTTTAGCTTTGACACTTGCTTTCAATCAGAGGTTTAAATCAGACTTCACTCTTTGAGAGCCACAGCACTGGAGACGGAAATTAGTTTGTTTATTTATTTGTTACAAAGAGAAAAGAACTTGTAAATTTCCATGCTGTGGGATGAACGGCTCAATCACTACAGCCAGCGCTCTCAGCATTCCACTCGCCCTGAATAAGTCTGCACAGAAGAACCGCCAAATTGAACTTGCAAGGTCATCTACAAGACTGTCAAACTAAAATCTGACTCAACACACACATACATACACGCAACACACACACACAACACAATTAAGTCCGACAGGGTTGCTGAGATGAATAGAGCTGATAGAGGAATAGAGAGGGATTGTACATACAAAATAAACTGTACAAATGTAAGCAGACACTCCAAGGAGACTCTTTGTGTAAAGGCGAGCGAGCAGACAGTTCGAAACGATCCATAAAGCAGATTCTCTCAATCATTGACCTTGATCTCGAGATGGAGATTTGCTTCTTATGTTAAATGAGAGTCTCAGTACAACGTGAAAATATACGCTTTAATCGCTTCTTAACTCACTCTGATTTTCCGGCAAGTGTTTCACTACAGTTTTTATCGATGGAAAAGCTTCACTCAGATCCACTTGGAACCCAACGTCCGAAGAGGCTTGTGTGTGTTTTATTATGTGGGTTTAGAGCAGAGGTCAGTAACCCCTTGATCACGATTGACTGATAGATCTTTGGGACGTTCAGGGTTAGATCCCAAAGGAAAAAATATATTCAATCTCACCTGATTACCTTCCAGTTTTGCAAGCACCTCCCAGTTAATTGGACCAGTTGCCGCATTTTCATGGTAGCGTAAAAGTGACCAATGAGATAAGAGAAAAATGCTCTTAATTGACCAATGAGAAGTGTTCTTGCTGCAGATATTAGTGATGGCAATTCCCGGCTCTATTAAGAGAGTTGGTTCTTATGGCTCCCAAGTGGCTCCTCAGATTTTTTGCTGCTTAAATTAATTTATTACCAAAAAATAATGTAAAATTCTGTGTAAAATGAATTACTAATTGTCAGGAGCCTGTCTGTGCTTTGGCGCTACGTCCAGTTTTGTTTCCTTTAGTCTTCTTGTCTGTCTAGTCTTGGCCCCTCCTTCCTGTGTCAGTGTTCTTGTTTTATTAGTCGTGTCTGTGTTCTAGTCCAGCCCCTAGTGTCTTATTGGTTTGATCTTGTCTAATTAGTGTGAGCACTTATTATTTAACAAGCCCCGAATTCTGTCTGTTTGACCAGAGAAGCCAGCCAACGCCATCCGGGCTAACCGCTAGGCTAAATTGAGGCTAACCGCTACGCTACACCCAGGACTGTGGCAGTTCTAGGTGCCGTTTGGGACTGTGGTTTTCACCACCGAGAGTTACAGCTTCTGACGCTTCAGAGCATTCTTGTTTTCACCGAGCTACCATGAGGTGAGGAGCTAACTTCATTAGCCTGGGGCTAATTCACTACATCTGCTCTCTCCCTCTCTGTCTAAGCAAGATGCCGTGCTCGTGGAAGCTAGCGGGACGTTCTCCACTATTTCTGAGCCTAGGATTCCTTGGACGGTGTCACGTTCTCAGAGTGTGGACTGATAGTAGTAAGGCTCGGTTTGGTTTGGCTTGGCTGTGCTAATATCTTGTCCTGTGTGTTCCTGGACTCTGTTTGTTGTCAATAAATCACTCATCTGAACTCCTGCGTTTGCGTCCGACTTTCTGGTGTCCGACTTCAGATCTTAGACATTTTTCAGTGTTTATTTATTGGCTTATATTATTGGAATGCTGCATGCCAGACATATCTATCTATCTATCTATCTATCTATAGATATCTATGGCAAAATGTACAAACTTTCAGCTGTTTGCAACAAACAAGTCAAACAAGAACAATTTAAACAGCTCAACACAACTAATATTACAAGTGGTTTCTGTACATATATTTTATTCTAGACGGCCCAGAGCTGCTCATTTATATGTGTATTTGATTATGAAAATATCAAGACAAACTTGACATCATCTTTTAAATGAACAAATTTTGGTTTTTGTAAGAAATAATTCGTTTTCAGGTAAATTTTATAGATGTGTATGATGCAATTTCTGTCACAGAGATACAAAATATTTGCAAACTGGCACATTCTATAGCTTATTATAATGAAAAGACACATGCAAAAACACAACTTGGATGAGCGCATCGGTGAAGTTCCCTAGGTTTCGGCCATACTGTATCTGTATCATATACAGTATGTGTGTTGTCATGTAACGATTCACCCTCCTCACCATTGAGGGACGCAGTAGAGTCATGGTTGAACTCAGACAGCATTTCCGTTGGTTATTGCTGGTGCAGTGGTTAGCGCTGCCACCTCACAGCGAGAAGGTCCTGGGTTCGATCCCAGAGTCGGCTGTGGGGCCTTTCTGTGTGGAGTTTCCATGCTCTCCCCGTTATCCAGTGGGTTTCCTCCGGGTGCTCCAGTTTCCTCTCACAGTCCAAAAGCATGCAGTATAGGTTAACTGGCAACTCTAAGTTGGTGTGAATGTGAGTGTGATTGTGTGAGTGTGTGTCCTGCGCCGTGTTGGCGCCTGCCCAGGGTTGTTCCCTGCCTTGCTCCCGTAGTTCCCGGGACAGGCTCCAGTCCACTCCGTGACCCCAGTTGGAATTAAGTGATTCGGATAAAGAATGAAAGAAATAATCATTTTGTTATTTTTGAATGTAAACGTCACAGACATTTTCTGCATCTTCTAAACAAGGAAGTTTGCTGACATATGGCTCAACGTTTTGTGGGAAAAATTTATTGGTCAAAAATTGGGGGAAAGTTGCAGTAATTGGTCAAAATTGCAGGGTAATAATGACTTCACAGGAATTGGCTGAATCGTCCTGGAGGGTCTGAATTTGAGACAATAATATTGTAATGTTATTAATTACTTTGAAATAACAGTAACTAGTAATCTAATATCTAGTATATTTTGGAAGTAGTTTGTCCCAAACTAGATATTATTACGATACAAAGTTATTCTAGTTTGTAAAATTCACACAATTTACTGGCTGAGGTCTCATAAGGTTAATACACACAACAATCCGCAGCACTGAAGACATTAATATCGGGATATAGTTGTGGCAAGTAAAAAGAGGATTACTGACATGAAGATAAAAGCTCACATTGTATTTTGCCTCGATCTCATCTCAGCTGTTTTCAGCAGATTTATGTCAGGCTCCTGCTTCACGTCCCACATGAACAATGCAGTGATTGACTGTGAAATTTAACTGATGGGAATAAGCACTTACTTCTACCTCACCTGCCTCATCAAGTCTATTGTTAAACTTTTCACTTTTAATTCTTTCATGAGCGATTTCACAGGAGTTTAAATGACTCGGATTGTTGAAACGATTGCTGAATAAAGAACAAGGCTGAAAGCTAAATACTGGAGAAAATGTAATAAGGTGAGAGTGTGATGGGCCAGAAACGTAGTCACAAGAAAAATGTATTATTTTTAAAATAATAATAAATTCCATGATTGTAATCGTAGTTCTCTCCTCCTGACTGCTCTTACAATATAAATTATTAAACATTATTTGTACATATTAATGATTGTATTTTCTGTATTTGCACATTTTTTAACTCCTCACATAGTTAGCTGTATAAAGATAGTTATTTTTAATATTTTTATATTGAACTGCTGCAGATCCTATGCAAATTCAATGCAAACTCCAGCACCAAATCTGTAGTTTGAACATTGCATGTAACTAAAGTGCACAGTCTCTTTTTCTGCCTCTAGGTTAGAGCTTTGTATTTTACAGTCATTTATAAATACACATTCTATGTGCCTTATTTGTTTACAGACACACGTCTGAATAATCACTGAAAATATCAAGTAAATGTCTGTATTCTGAGTAGAACGCTGGTTGTTGTTGTTTATCAGCTATAAATGAGTTTTGTCTGTAATAAATGGGAAGATGTGACTGAACTGGACGCTTTAGTGAATGACTTCCCTGAGAGAGTTGTGAGCTAACAAAGAGCACGTGTGTGTACATTGTTAAATCATGCGTTTCTACACAATTACTTCAGTTGTTGTGACGACAAGACACGGCACTGGTTCTCGTCTCCTTCTTATTCTTCTTTTATGGAGGTCGGTGTCCAGCTTAATGCTGCTTTACTGCCACTGTGGTTTTGGTTAGCTTACTGCCCCCACATTAGGGAGTAGCCACTGTACGTATGAATATATTAACGTAGATCAAACTAATCCATTATTACATTAGTTGGCAACTGTCTTAATAATAGATTTTAATCAATTTAATCGATTAGTTGTTGCAGGCCTACATTTAATAGTTACTGAAAAAGACCGAAAGGCTCTTATTCGCCTGCTATTCTAAAGGTATTTTTATTGAAACTCAGTTTTAAAAAGATTCTGAGATTCACCAGTGTTTTCTTGTTTGTTTTTAGGTAAGAATGGAATGTTCAAACCATGAAGAGCACTCTTACATTTTCTTGTATGTGTTTCAGACAGAAATGAGCTGATCTCTGGAATACAGTCAGATACACTTGGAATACTTTACTGCATAAAAACACTTCAGAGACGATCGCATCAGGCATCAGTGTGCTTCCTATACAATGTTATTGAAGGGTGTAAAATTTTGCATGATGAGTTCTCATAAGGCTACAAATCCAGGCAGGTGAAAGACAAGCCGTTGTAACCTCTCACACTCTTCTGGAACTCATTTTTACCAGGAGCCTCCTGTTGTATGTTTTCAGGCTGCAGAAACATCGCTCAGAAATTGCCTGAAGAGGATTCTTGATCGTTCATCCGGAACACGACCGACACTCGCTCCATTCAGGCCTTGGTAATTGAAGGATTGTAACGTGTTTCTCCCACTTTTCCTTTATAAACTTACAAGAGCTCAGCCGGCAAACTGCACATTTTTACACCCTTAAATAGCCTTGTATAGGAATGACGCAGATACTGTCACGACTGCTGCGTGGCGTAGAGGGAGCAGGCACAAGCGCTAGACGTCTTTGCCTCAAGTACTTTATTAAGGAGAAACAAAAGCACGACGCGGCACGGCAAACAGGGGTTAGGTATAAGAGTGGACTGACAAAGGACTGAACCGAGGCAGGGTAATAAATAGGCAGAACCAATCAGAAAAGAGAAAACCAATCAAGCAAAACAAACAGTGAGCCCCCATCCACATGGACGTTCAAATCTTGGATAAATGAAGCTCTGAATGCCCTTTGTTGCGTTTTGTGGGCGTTCTTGATTGACTCGGTGAGGCGTTACTTTGACGTTTGTTTGGTGTTGTGGCACATGAAGGACAGTCTCTGTGTTGCACATTTGGTTTTACATCTGCAATGGTTGAAGCGCAAAGTAGGAATATTACAAAATACAAAATACAAAATAAAGGGACATATTTAGTAGGGGTGGGGATTGATAAGATTTTATCAATATTAATAATCACATTGTAGATTCTGCCTATCAATCCAATTCCTCATCAATTCTCTTAACAATTCCTGAGTAGTTTTTGAGTGTGAAAAAAGTAGTTCTACCCAGTCTTCCGCAGCAAAAGCAACCGTTTTATTTTTCCCAAAATGAACATATTCATATTCAGAGTTATTTTGCAGAGACATTCTGTGGCTTAGTACTATGAAGAACAATAGGGTTAGTGCAGCTGGAAACACTTCTTTATCCATTTGGAATCTATCTGGATATAGAATAAGTTTATTTGATAACAAATAATGATTTTTTCTTTATTTATTATTTACTCTCTAACATTATAGAATTATATTATTTTTCATTATTTATATTATTTTTTGAGCGTTTCAACTCATTTTGGCCCATAATTCATGTTTGACTCATTTCTGGGACAATGAGACATGAGTGCGTTCCATATGAGAGCCGCGGCACAATAGCACTGTGGACACGCATCGGGAATAAATAAATAAATAAATATCAAGTAAACGTCTGTACTGTGAGTAGAACGCTGGTTGTTGTTATTTATCAGCTAAAATATATGTTTTATCTGCAATAAATGGGAAGATTGAACTGAAATGGAAGGTTTTAGTCAGAGCCGGCCCAAGGCATAAGCGAACTAAGCGGCTGCTTAGGGCCCCGTGGCCACCAGGGGCCCCCCAAGAGTACATGAAATTACATCGTTTTTTAATTTTTATTTTTTTAATTTATATATGTTTAATATTTCAGTTGATATCATATTGGTAATGAAATCCATTATTCAGTTAACAAAAACAACGCAATATTATTTTAACTGGCTGCTGGAGGATGCATGCACAGTTGAAGTATGAGAGCCATACAAGAGCATTGTCTACTAGTTTATTTTGCCACTTTTCAGTACACCACATTAAGTATGCCAACTGGTACTGCAAGACTTTGAATGTTAAAGTGCAAATTAACACCTGACTACTCCTGTGGGTTTGCTACTGTTACAATTAAAGATCATAGCAAGGGTAAAAACATTGGTATGATGTAAGCAACACAGCTCCAAAAAAATAAAATTTATATTGGGTGTGTTAGATTTATAGTGTGCGAATAATAAAGGATTGACAATAATTAGTCATATTGGTGGCACAGAGGGGCCCCCAAATAAAATTCTGCTTAGGGCCCCCTGAAGGCTTGGGCCGGCACTGGTTTTAGTGAATGTGGAACTTCCCTGTGACAGTCGTGCTTTATCACTTTTAACATGATGTTTCACACTTTTAAATTAATGTGTTTGAAGACTAATCTACAGCACAAATATGATGACACAGCTTGGATTAAAACAGCAACTTGGCTGTAGTTTAGATAGTTTTAATCAACTGTATCTTGTAGCTTGAAATGTTGAACTTGTTTCTCCAACACTGCACGTTTCTGATGTGGAATTACCGTAGAACATTGTAGAACATTTACTTGAGGTTATTTTTTGGTCTGGAAACTCTCATCCTAAAGCGTTTGCTGTCTTTTTGTTCATAACACACGCTTTCTTGTTCACTTTTACTTTGTTTCTTGTTATAACCTCCCTCTCTCTCTCTCGGCTAATGCTTTGCAGGATTAAGTGGCACTTCTTTTCTTCTCCCAGCTCAACACACTGCTCTACATTCTTCCTCACACACTCCTCCTCCTCCCTCCTGCTGTTCCCTGAAGCATTGCTCAAACTCGATCTCACGCGACACATCACCAGATCCCAAAGAATCTGTGCATCCTTTGTTCATCGCAGTTTTTCGCAGTAAAGCCAAATACCATAAAGACATGCTTACTTATCAGTAAAACCAAATATTTGGTACAGTAAAAATACATTTTTTTAGTATTCATTCTGGAAACCACAATGAAATTAAAATGAGTTCTACTCTGATTTGCCATTTTGCACTCAAATAAAAGTGGAAAGAAATGGAAAGATGAAAAATGGATCCAAAATCTTCTCTGAGTATTAATGTAAATGGGTAGAATGGCAGACAAGGAATAGGTTTGACATTGGACAGACAAAAAACAAAGGGAAAAGGAGGAACTATACACAGAAACAAGTTAGAAGCCAGTGCCAAACAAAAATGAGCAAAACACTAACTGAATAATGACAAACTAAACCAAACAATGAGGGACAAACAGAATGAACCAGTGCAAGTTGAGGGGCTGGACAGAAGACAGCTGCACAAGCTAACAAAGCTAAGAAGGAACACATAGAAAACAATGATGTGGTGAGACTAGGACGCGGCAGATGCAAAACACTAAACATATCATTGGTGGCACCTGGTGTCCAGAGGAATCTTATGCAAATTTAATTCACAAACATACATTGTAAGTACTCCCAATGAAATGATGAAAAACCAAAATGGAAAATGACTGTGAGTTTTCAGTTTTTTTCATTTTTCATTTGATCACAAAATGTGATATTTTTAGGTTTTGTTTTTGGGTTTTAATGGAAAAATACAAATGAAGGAATAATACAGAAATTCCTATGGATACAGGGATTTGTTGAGTTCACTACCAATTGCTGTCCATTTAGAATAGTTAGTTTCACAATGAAATTATTTGAGCATCCCCATATAACAATGATTCACATCATAATAAAAAAATAATATTGCACTTGAATAAGAAAAGAGCAACGGACAGTTATTCACGCCAGTATTTTATTGAGGTTTTATAACTTTTTAAGTAAAGACAAATCTATGGCACTGACACACCATCTTTTGTAATTACATTGTTTTATATTTAAATACAAGGGTGGTGCAGTGGTTAGCGCTGCCACCTCACAGCGAGAAGGTCCTGGGTTCAGTCCCCGGGTCGGCCGTAGGCTCTTTTTTGTGTGGAGTTTGCATGCTCTTCCCGTGCTCACGTGGGTTTCCTCCGGGTTTCCTCCCACAGTCCAAACGCATGCACTACAGGTTAATTGGTGACTCTAAATTGGCCCTGTAAGTTGTGACTGTGTGATTGTGTGTATGTGTGCCCTGTGGTGGGTTGGCACCTGCCCAGGGTTGGTCCCCGCCTCACGCTCATAGTTCCCGGGATAGACTCCAGTTCCTGCGATCCCGTCAGGGAGTAAGCGGTTCGGATAATGACTGACTTATTGACTTATTTAAATATAAAATACAGTATACTGACTGTAAAAATATAAAGCACGTCTAATAACTATGCTGTCGTTGTTATACTGTATATTTACTGTTAAATGTTTTACAGTGTGTGGTTTCCAGATCCAATGTCTCGGGTATATGGAGTTCTTGTGTGGAGCCTTGTGCAATCAGAGCCTCAATAAAGCTGAGAGAGGGATTTCCTGCAGCGCACAAAAGGAAGAAAACACCTAAGTGCTGAAATGCAGTTATTACAGAGAGCTGAATGTAGACAGCTGCATTTTGGAGGGTTTTCTGAAGACATTGTGGTAAATGCCTACTCAGAATAGTGACGAAAAATGGTTTCAGGCAAAATGAACAAAATATTTTTTAAAAAGACATATTTATCAAAAGCATGAACACAGATGTAGATCCATCAACATACAACCAACATGTTTAGTAGACGTATTTGGTGTCATTCACCAATATCTACTTAAGAATTTCTTAAGAAAGTTCCTAAGAAAAGTATATATTTGTGAATAGTTTTTTAATTGTTGAATTGATCCCAAGGTTGTCTGATAATGATGAATCCTGTTGTTGTAATTTGCATATGCAAATACCCACAAAAACTACAAAACGACATGAGGCTACACATACATGAACTGAAACATGATATAATGGTAAAGATGCTGAACAACTGGATATATAACAGATTCAGGTTCAGATTACGTTATTGTTCCACAAGGGGAAATTGGTTCAGCAGCAGGGGCCGACAACAAAGACAACATACATGGGGATACATAACCAATGATTAAAGGCAATAATAAAACAATGTCACCATAAGTAAGAACAAGAGCAATAAATCAACACTAAAAATAGTAACAATACACTCAAAAAAAGCAAACTGGGTGTCTGTTACATTACCCTGAGTCAAACATGTAGCTTGTATTACATAAAATCATGTTTTGAAGTTGAACTGTTTTAAATCATGTAGTTTTAGCATATCATGTAACAACTTGAAATTTACCAGAATAATCTATGTCAACACAACATAACTCTAAAGGGTTTAGTTTGCAAATCACTTCCGCTTTATACCTCCAGAGCAGAGGGTGGCAGTAATGTGCAAATTAGGAGCGCCCCTTATTATTTTATCAGGCCATATTCAACAGTGTGTCTCTGACAAAGAGCAACCACCACCTGTGGAAGAAGGTGCGTTCATTCCTTTATCATCCATCCAACAGAAAACAATACAGGTGCAGATTTGCTATTTTGTTCATAGTTTTCTACCAAGATGTCTGCCTGAGTTTTACGTTGTGTTTTCACAGCAAGCTTTTGCTTTTGCTTTTCTGATAAAATCTTATTCCAACAAATTCAGTTTGCTTTGTGTATTTCTTGTCCAAACTTGACACCAGCTGGGGGTAAACTTGATAAAAATATGTTTAAATTCCTGACTAAACACTGTCAAAAACTTGTATTTTCTTATGATTAAAAAGGTTGTCTCTTAGCGTAGAGTATTGCTGACAAATAAGCATAACTTTTTGTTGGATTAGCACAATTAATTCATGTAAATGTACTATTGTAAAATGTAGTTGTAACTACCCAATTAAATTAAGAAACTCATATCCCTATCATACAAGTTCAGATGCCCCAATAAAATCAAGTAAGATCATACCTTTGTAAATATGTTACGTTTACCCTTACAAATGTAGTTGGATTGAAGCATGGTAATTAACTAACAGTAACCCCAGTACATGAGGTTGACCCAGCATTTTTACATTTAGGTCAGTCAAGAAAATTCTTTCTCGCTAAATTAAAGCATTTGAATTCTTTCCATAATTTCATTACGTTCACCTAACAAGTTATTTTTTTGAGTGTACAAACAGCGATAAAGCGGCAATTTGCCATTAAGGAGGGGATTGCAGTAGAACTAAAAGAAACCTGGAGTCTTTTGGTCTTCATCATAGGTGCCCTAAACTCACTCTGGAGTGGGTGGTTAAAACAATTACTAATCGAATGAGCCTTCCTCAACACTTGCCTGTTAAAGATGGCCAAGAGCCTGTCTTGCCCACGCCCTGAGATTTTGCTGGCAGTTTATTTATTTTTTTAACAGAAATCCCAACCGATTCTTTTTATTCAGAGTCATATTTCCAAACCCAGCAACAATACAAAAGGATAAAACAGACTTAATAAAACTTCTGTAAAAGAAAAACAACAATTCAGAAAAGACGTTAAAGTTCTCATTTTCCCTAAAAAGATCAGTCTTTGCTGTACTTATTGGTGGTGGCATCAGCATGAGGCTCAAAACACAGTTTGTGATCAAGAACAACACCCAGATACCCACAATCTCAGTGTCAGCAGCTTTAATGATAGCAGGTGGTGGACAATATTAATAAATAATCATGTCTTTTGTTTTTGACACATTTAATGAAAGAAAGGACTCAGCGGTACCGATCCGGCATTCGAAGTGGCTTCTGATCATGGGGCGAACGACCGAACTGTTACACTACCAACTGATCCATGAAGATGCTGGCGTGAAGAAAGAAACTTCTTAGAAGGCATGTGTAGCAGGAAATAAATGCACGAACACAACGGAGCAAGTTTAACACGAGCTGGAGGGGCTCCTTTTTATTAGAAAAATAGTAAGGGGGAAGTCCGTAAGAATGAAAGTCCGGTGAAAGTCTGTCGGGGTGAGGTTGGAGATCATCGTGGGGTGGTGTAGGTGGCGTCAAGGCCGCTTCGTGGGGGATTCTGGTGAGTGAAAGATGAGAGAGAGAGAGAGATCGGAGGAGAAAGCACAATTCGTTAGAGGTCGGGGTGCAGGCGTCCTTAGTACGTGTCACTCACCGACCGCATGTGGCTCTTCAGCGTCGTCTTTTGTTTTGTAGTGTTGCTCCAGCTGTGCGTTGTTAGGGGTGTGGCTCCGGTTCCACACGGTCGGCAATGTTTGTAAACAGGAGGTGGTGACAGGTGACCGTTGTTCTTGGTGCTGAAATGGCACTTGACCTGGTGCCAGAGTGGCGGTGTGGCCATGTGCCAGGCATGTGGTGTCACACATGTAAACTATATTTGCAATAAATACAGTATGTAACTGTAAATGTTTGCTATAGATTTGACGCCGTTCTTTTAAAAGTACAATAATATATTGTGCTATGACATAACTGCATACACTACCAGTCAAAAGTTTGGACACACCTTCCCATTCAATGTTTTTTCTTTATTTTCATTACTATTTACATTGTAGATTCTCACCAAAGGCATCAAAACTATGAATGAACTGTGTAAGGGCTATTTGACCCAGAAGGAGAGTGATGGAGTGCTGCACCAGATGTCCTGGCCTCCACAGTCCCCTGACCAAACCCAATCGAGATGGTTTGAGATGAGATGGACCGCAGAGTGAAGGCAAAAGGGCTAACAAGTGCTCGGGAGAATGCCAAGAGTGTGCAAAGCAGTGATCAAAGCAAAGGGTGGTTATTTTCAAGAATCTAAGATATAAAACATGTTCTGGGTTATTTCACACTTTTTGTTTACTACATAATCCCATATGTGTTCATTCATAGTGCCTTCAGTGAGAATCTACAATGTAAATAGTCATGATAATAAAGAATAAAACATTGAATGGGAAGGTGTGTCCAAACGTTTGACTGGTAGTGTATTTACCACAGTAGATTGTAGTGCGTGCAATGCTGAAGCAACAAAATCTGGAATCTGTGTATCATTTGTTCATTCATTTTTAAAATCCTGCTTGACTCCATTAATAATGTTATTAATGTCACTATTGTATAAAGATTTCACTCGATTTCACTGCTTTCCAGCGTTATTAATAATTTATTTACGGATTGCCAGCGTATGCCTGAGTAACACACCTGAGACATCAAATTGTAATGAGGAATGACAGTAATAACATGAATTAGCCGCTGCCAGTGGGCTGGAATAAAAACACCAGCCGCACTAACCTTTCTAACTCTTAATATAATTACTCCTTATTCAGTGTAAGTATTTGGTGTTCTGACAGTGCTGCCTTTTCCCATACATCATTTCAATTTAATCACAGCTTCCATTAATCACGCCATTGGGGATGTATCTCCTGGCAAACGTCACCCCCGCTAGACCGAATTATTTAGTAATTAGAGCAATCACATGCTTGTCTTTCTCAATAATCCAGCTCAGCGTCGCAGCTCCCGGCGTACGGTCTGCCGAAGACGATTGATCTCGGGCTCAGCGTGGACGTGGGAACCGAGGTCTCTCTGGCTCGGGCCTCATGTTTTATTCCGCATCGCCTCATCGAGAGATTGATCGCGTCTGCTTTTCGCACCTGTCGTGACCTTAAATAACTCGGCCATTGTTCACACTGGCTTATTCGCATTAGCATGTTAAGTCGGCGTCCGCCCTCCTCGTTCACACCCCAAAGGTTTTAATCTCGCCCCACGTTAGCTCCCATGACAGACCGATGGGGGCAGGATTAGGAGGACACTGAGGTTGATGGAGTAGCTCTGGGTGCTTGGCAGGACGAGTTTAATGTCTTTGTCATCTGAATTATTGATGAAGAGTTGCTAGACCACACTAAGAAAAGTTTCACTGTAGGTTTACAGCATCAGAGGTGGCAGAGATTTTACAATGAATGTCATAATTATGAAGAAGCTATGACAGGTGAAGGCACTCATGTAGCAGGATTGTCAGAGAAGTTTAGAAGAATTTTCTCCAAGGATAACATCCCAGTGCGCTTCAGACCAAACAACACCCTGACACAGAGACTGGTTTTCAGCCCTAGAGATGTGGGTTCAAATCTCATCTGCAGTAGTTTAGGGTCTCTGTGGTCTAGTGGTAAGATGTTTGCCTCTAGACCAAGAGGTTTTTGCTTCAAATCCTACCTCCAGCACTACTGGCCCCTGAGAAAGACTCCAAACTCCAAGTTGCTTCATGGAGACTGTCCCTAAAATTAGGCAATGAAAGTCACTCTGGATAAATGTCTGCTAAATGTTGCATATACCTGTATATATAAAATGTAATTTTTGTTTTGCTTCTTCCAAACATAAAACAACACAAAATAGTGCAAAGGGTTTTGTGCCCGCTTAAAAATACTAGGTTGTTAAGTGTTTCCAAGTGTTTACCAATCAAGTGAACGTCATAACTGGACCATGAACACTGAGTAAATCAAGTTACCTTTAAAGCTACAGTATTTTAAGATGTATCTTTGCTACTGATACGCTACTGAAGAATGTAGTTACACTGTTCGAGCCTAAGTTAAGTTACACTGATTGAGTGTGGACCATGTGGGTAAATTAAGTTACTTTTGAAGCTACAATTTAAAAAAAAATTGCTCATTTGTTCTCAATTGAAAAAAGAATTAAAGTTAGATGTGAATTTTAGATACGCTGATCAAACAAATATCTTATTTTCAGCTTTCCCACTCCTGCTGCTCTGGACTAAATGATTATTTATTTCTTGAGCTGCATCGTTTGTCTGTCTGTCCAAATTTGGCCACTATTTGGGCCCAATTAGCACCTCCTGCTATCTCTTTAAGGATGAAGGTCACGGCTGCTGCTCAGCTGGCAGTCGGCCCACTCGGCCAAGCGAAGCTCCCGGCTGATTTTCCCGCCCTGATTTTTGTCTCACTCGGTCGTTGCTCTCACATTGATCCTCGCCTAATAGCTGAGAATTTCAGGCCGAGCCTCTTGGGAGTGATGAGGAGAAGCATGTTGTTAAATATGTAATGGGCCTAAAGGAATGACTCCAAACGTAAAATAAATTAGGTTATAACTGTGTAGTACGACCATTAATTATATTAATGTTAGCATTGATTTTTAACTCTCAATTCCAGCTTCTCTGTCCTGCATTGTTTTGCATTTTAGATGTTGTACCTCCTGGTGTAATTTTGCTAGAATTTGATGTTTGTAGGGTTGCCAACTTTCATGCATCTCACGCTCATGCAAGAAATCTCACACCAAATCTAACCATTATTATATATTTTTTTAACTCATATGCTGAGTTGATCGCTAGACTAGACAAGAAAATTATTTCAAAATCACTAGAAACAAGCTGTAGTCAAAGTCAAAGTCAACTTTATTGTCATCTCTGCTATATACTGTACAGATACATAGAGAGATATGTTATTTCCAGTGCAAACAAACAAAGAACAGTAGAACAGAGAATAAATAGGCAGTGGCATGACTAGGCACATGGGATAGACAATAAATAAGTAGAAATACTAAAATATACATTAAACAATATACATTTTAAACCAGACAATATGCAATATACATTTTAAACTAGACAAGGATTTTTATTTATTTATTTTTTTTTTACATATTTTTTAATATATATATATATAATTAGAGGCTAGACATAGACATAGAGGTAAAAAATTTTGTCAAGTCAGGATGCAGTATTCAAAAAGTGGTACATGAGCTCTAAACTCCTAACTAAACCACTGCATTCATTGGCTGCAAATAATCTGTCTCCTGCGTTATCTATGCACCTTCCCGATTGTTGATTTACTGAAAATATTTGCCGCCATTACGTCAGCTTCGTCCGTCTGCTTATCCATCAGGTTCGGTATAAAGAGCCAGTAGGACAGAGGTGAAGGTTTGGTGTGAAATTGATGATTATTAAACTAAGAAAAAATATCCTTTATTAAAACAAATCTTTGTAGTAACAATATAGATACGTATTCAACTGGTTAGGGTTAGGGCTAGGCTAACGCCCCCGATACTCGGACAACCGAAAACTTGAAAATCTCACTCCTGTCGACTGATCAAAGGTGGCAACCCTGTGACAATGTGAAAGTGAGTAATTATTTGTCATTGTGAACACACCACAGCACAGCACACAGTGCACCACAACCACATGTGAACTCTGCATTTGACCCATCCATGAAGGAGCAGTGGGCAACTAACAAGCGCCCGGGAAGCAGTGCTTGGGGACGGTACCTTGCTCATGAGTACCTCAGTGGTAACTTCATCAGCCCTGGATTCAAACCTGCGATCTTCTGATCATGGGGTGAACACCCTACCGTTACACCACCAACTGCCCCACCAACTGTGTTTGACACTGTAAGGTGTTTGTTAACTTTCATATAACTTTCTTTTCTAAAGTTCCAAATGGACATGGAAACTTGATTTAAGACAAGCTTGGCTCCAGCTCAAGAAAAATGAAGCAGTGGAAACTGCCAAACATATCAAATGTACATATTTATTTATCTTGTGATGTAAATCACGTTGTTGCCTTTAATATGTAAATAATGCAGATTTTTATTGTTTTCAAGAATTATGTTTAACTTAAAAAGCAAATATATTTTGAATTATATTGTCTTAGGATTCATCTGCAGTCTTCTTTACTGAATTTTCATGCATATTTTCTTTGCTTAAGTAGAATTTAAAAAGGTTACTTTTACTTTATTAAATTGTAAAATCCCAGCCCAGACCGAGGGAGGAGTCCACCTCATCGGAAGGGCCATCTGACCAGCACTCCAGTTCCAGACCTTCACAACTACCCCAGACTACACATCAGCGTCACCAGAATTTTAACCAATCACATCCACATTACCAGTATTTAATGACTTTCAGTTACAGCCTTTCCCCGCGAAGTATTGTTATGCCTAGTGCTACATACCGAGCGTTCTTTGTGTTTGCCTGCCTCGGTTTTGACCCTTGCTTTCGGTTTTTGGATTACTCCTCTGCTTCTGGCGATTTGGATTTGTTTGCTCCGTGGACTGTGTTTTCTGGTTTTGACCTTTGCTTGAATAAACTCTCGGTTTTTCATCAATTTAATCCTGTGCCTGCGACCTGGTTCTGTTGACTCCGCGTTTGGGTTCACCTACCGAGTGTTACATAAATCATATTGTCACGGCTCCCGTGGTTTGTCTGTCAACTCCATTTGTCCTGATTGGTTTATTAGTTTAATTATTGGTTAGACCTGAGTTTACTTAGCCCTTAGTTCCTGGATTCTTGATACATCTGCTTCATTGGCCCAAGTTTAGTTCCCTCCTCCAGTTAGTCCAGTTCTGTTCATCTATTGGTTTAATGTTGAGTATCTTGTTTAGTTTAATCAGTCTGTTTAGTGTTTGCATGTGTTTTTAGTTCGTTAGTTCTCTATTTAGGCCTGTACATCCCCTTTGTCTGCGTCAGTCCACCGTTGCTCTACCCCGTGTTGGCGTGCTCAGTGGTTTGCATTTGAAGGCACTTCATTTTGTAGCTTTGTGGCCATTGAGCCTGATTAGTTTTTGCCTATAAATAAAAGAAGGCTTCAATGATGCCAAAGCCTCCTGTCATGCCAACACACCACGTAACACATATAGAAAATACAGATACTTTCGATTCTAATACATTTCCAAACTCTGATAGATAAAACCACACCAATATTTTCAGTCTGTCTATTTTTTACTGTGTATCACCATGTGACCATGTAAAATAGATAGTTAATTAATCCTTGATATTCCAGTTTGATAAAACTTTGAACACATTTTATTCCAAATTTCAAACTTAAATATTGTCATTCAGAACATTTATTTTGCAGAAAATGGCAACCGCTCAAAATAACAAAAATGCTATGAGAATGTGTCTTGATAATTTGGAATTATAATGAAATCCATTTTGATATTCATCCTGTCTTATCCTGTTAAAATGGGAAGGATAAAGAGCGAAAAGATAATGAAAATAATCATCAGTATTTTTGCATTGTCAGGTTGAATTTTGTAGAACTGGAGTTGCTGAAGGGATTTTGGAGTCAAAAGATAGATGTAGATTTTCCTGCCTCATAAGCTCTTTGTTGTTATTTTTGCTTTGTGGCATTTAATTGTGTACAGGGAAACACACCTGATGAACTTAATTCTGATTCAAAACTGAACTGTGTCACAGAGGGTAAACATAACGAGAACAATAACCTTTTAGATAACTGTTATGAGATCGCAAGTTTCTAGTAGCATCATCTGCACTGTTTTATTATTAAAAAGACAAAGTCTATTTTTCAGTTTAAAGCAAAATATAATATAATAAAAGTGATTGCAATAGGGAATACCTTGGGACAGTATTTTCACTTTTAACACTTTAAACTTGTTTAAAAGTAAACGGTTAAGTAGAATGTTTAATGTAGTATTTTTACTTTGAAATGCATGGCAACCCGTCATAAATAAACATGAAATTATGAGCAAATCATTTCATTAGAGGTGTTATTGCTTGGAAAATGGTTTAGAAGAACATGATATATGGTGAATATCGAAAATGTCATCTTAGCTCAGTTGTATAGCTTTAACCCAGACTTCATGCTTTACTCTCTGCAGCAGAACTGAATTATGTGGAATCAGTAAAGACGGTGTCGGAACAGGAATCTAGGTGTTTTAATTCTTCTATTGTAATAAAACTGAAAACTCAAAATGTCAATGTGGTTGATGAAGAGATAACATTTTTAAACAAAGAAGAACTAAAGCATCCAGCCCTAAAGTCTATGATATAAGCTTCATGATCATTTTTGATGTATGTAGACTGTAATTTTAGTGCCCTAGAATCAAGACGGATGCAATTTTTTAATCTACTTTCAAAACCAAATTTTACATGATTGGCATAATGTTTGGCCATGTAATAACTAAATGTTATCATACTGTCCACTTAGTTTTATTTTATTTATTTTTGTCTTACTATCATTTATATTGAAATTAACATTGCTGTCATTTAATTAATTAACATTTACTTTGTATTTTTTATTTATTCTATTAAATTATTCTGTTATATTGCATCTTAAAGGTGCTTTATAAACAAAACCGACTATCATTTCAGGGAGGAAAAATATTTTTTGCAAACATACACATAAATACATACATATGAATGCACACACACACACACACACACACTAAAGCACACAGACACAAGCACAGACTCATAGGCACGCTCCCCCCCACACACACACACACCCCAAAACCAAACAAGTTAATATAAATACCCTACAAAGCTAGAAAGATAGCAGTAGTGTGTGTGTGTGTGTGTGTGTGAGAGAGAGAGAGAGAGAGAGAGAGAGAATGTGTGTGTGTGTGTCCAGCTCTTCAGTCGTGCTTTGATGGTGGGAATGGAGATTAGTGGCAGATGAAGGATTGTGATTTCTCTGCGAGGCAGCAGTGTGTCGGCTTTATTGATTCCGCAGCCGCCCGAGTCAATGAGTGTGTGATTATCATCAGCCGTGTCACACTGCACCGCCTCGGGCCATGCTAGCGCTCACATGCCAGCACGGTGCCAATCACGTCATATCGACTCCGGCCACCAGGAGATGTCAAAACACCAGCAGCTCCATCAGCTGAGAGGCAAGAGCCTGAGTTTTACTGTTAGTGTTTCTGAGAGCAAGAAAAACCTGTACATTTTAAAATGCACTGCAACACGGCAAATTACACACATACGTTAAAAATGCACTCACAAGAAAGTGCTGAGTGCTCATGAGAACGTAATGCATGCTTACAAAAAAGTAGTGTGCGGTCACAGGAAAGTATTGCACGCTTATGAGAGACTTACGTGTGCACATGAGAAAGTAATGCAGGTTAATGAGAAAATAACATTCACTCAAGAAAATATAGCATGCTAACAAGAAGGTGCTGTGTGCCCGTGAGAAACTAAAGTGCACATGAGAAGTAATGCGTGCATACAAGAAAATATCACGTTTACAAAAGATTATTACATAGTCACTCGTCACAAAAAATGTGTTCACTCATGAATGAGATGTTATCCTGTGAACACTGAAATTTTTAATTTTAGGTAAAATTTAGCTTTTTACCTTGACCCTTCAGGCTCTCCATGACGACCATAATTTCATAATTCAGAAACATTTAGATCAACGTGAAAATATCAAAACATTTAATTAGCTACTAAACCCTGCTAGTTTGACTCTCAGTTTGTTTTTGTTAAATAAATGGTGCAAAGGCATTTTAATTGAAAGAGATTTTTAATAAAGTACCGAGGCACTAATGTGTAAACCATGAAGCAGATGAACGTTTCCCACTCTTGGCCTACAAAATTTAATTGACACTCAGTTCTTGCTTTGGAAATCATGACCAAGAGAGTCCTCTTCATTTTTTGAAAATGCTTTATTTTCCCCCCTCTCTAGTTTCTCTGAATTATTCTCATCATTCTCCAAAACATATTTGTCCCCAGTTGAACCTGAACTGCTATCGACAGGCCTCGTGAAAGCAGTTCCGATGTTTATTAATTAATTGCAGTTTTACTTCAGGTTTTTTGAGATTGCAGACGGATGCAAGTCGACAGATGGCATCTCAGCATTATTTAACAGGAGTAAAGTCACTCCAGTTCCAGCATAGAGCTTCTCCACTGCCAGAAGCCCAAAGCAACCATCCAACATTTAGTTTCTGCCAGTTTATATTAGAATAATCGGCGGGGAGTTTAACGCCCCGCCATGATGAACGGATGGGTGCCGGTGAGATTAGCAGCTGTTCAATTTAAGGCCTTTTCTAGGGCCTGAAAAATTTGTTATCCTGTAAATGCATTACGTCGACGGAACTCGGCTGTGGTTTAATGACAAAGCGTTACCGTAGTGACAGTTGTAATTGTGAGGTGCACGACCTTACCTGAGAAACGAATCATCTCTCTAATGTCTCTACAGTAAAGATCATCAATTTGCAGGTAATCAGCATTTTAATGTGGGGGTTCACGTCTGGGCAAGATCATTTACGTAAACTGTACACACACACACACACGCAATAATCTCTTGCTGTCTTTGTGAGGGCCTTCAGTTCACTCCCATAATTTAAGTGAGTGATTACTTGTCCTTGTGAACACAGCACAGCACCACAACTTCTGCATTTGACTCATCCTTGAAGGAGCAGTGGGAATACTCGGGGAGCAACCCTCCGATCACAGGGCCAACTTGCTAACGTTACGCTAACATCATGTTTGTAGCTAAATAACCCCTAAACCCATAACATCAACCATAATCTCAGTAAGGAACATCAAATATATACATCACAGTAGTGCAGCGGTGAGCGGTTAGGTTTTTGTAAGAGTTAACCATAACACTCCTAAAGCGTGTGCCTGATTTCAGCAGCTCAAACTGGGGTGATGATGAACCTGACTGCTCTGCTCCAGCATCTCCTGGTGTAAATATCCTGCAGAGACAGTACGGCAGATCTGGTAACATTTATTCTTGTCTTTTAGATGAGAGTCAAATCCTGACAAATACCTAAAAACCTGCTCTATAAATACATCAAATTTACTCCATATGCCGTTTATACAAATTCAGTTATTCAGCAAAAAATTTTTCAATACAAACAGAAGGTTTAATATTCAAATGTCTTCCAACGAGGACATTTGGTCCCCACAAAGACTTCAAAATGTGGACAAAACACACACACACACATACACACACACACACACACAGAAACACACTCATGAAGAAAAGAGAGAGAGAGCAGTGGGGAATGTTTCGCTTTCCAGAATATTTGACATTTGCTATGTTTTCACTGGAACAGCAGGGGATTGTTGGCATGGGGGCGAGCAAACTTCACTCTCACTCTCACTGACGAGTCGGGATGTGTTGTCACACACACACACACACACACACACAGAAGTAGAGAGAGAGTGAGAGATGAGCTCTACAGAGTCGGTTCAGTGTCTCTTGTCTTATCATTCCGGTAGTTTTATTTAAGAATCTCTCTTTTTTAAACTTCTTACATCTGACTGCTGATTTGCTCCGTCACCTATTTATAAGACTCTGAATCACACCATTTACTTTGACACTGAGTCAGCAATTTAAATTCCTGACTAATTTACTAAACACTTTAGGTGCGATGAAAGATATGTGTGTGTGTGTGTGTGTGGGTGTGTGTGTGAGTGTTATTTGTATAGAAAGTGTTTATGTGGTTTATTAAAGAAACTTCATTTTCAGGTTCATTTAGATTTCTTGATCATTGAAACACGTCAAGGGACTAAAGTTGACTTTTCTTTTTAATAAAAAGATAAACTCAGTGAAACTCATTAGAAGTATAATAGCATATGCAGCATAATGCTGAGTATGTGCCAAATGCTTAATTAGGAATTTTCAAACTTCAAAATGCCTCAATTTGAATCAAATTCAAGCACACGCAAGTGCAGAAGTTGCAATGTTAAGTGCTTGAATCAAGTGCTATTGTCACGGTCCCGCCGGACTTTGACGGGACCATGCCCCTGTGAACCCAGCTAAGTGTTTGTTCTTTGTTTCTCTTGTTCTCTGGGTCCACTTTCTGTGTTTTTGTGGTGTTTACTCCTCTTGTCTCCTCGGTTAGCCTTAGCTTTCCTCATTAGCTTGTTCCTCACTTTCGGGTTCTGTGTCTGCACTTCGTGCCCTCCTGAGTAGTTCACTATCTGGTTAGAACGCATTCACTTCCCGGGTATGTTGTTTGCACTGCGTGTTCCCTACCTAGTAGGTCGGCGTCTGTGTAGAACACCCCCGCGGTTATTATTGTTTTCATCTGTGTCTCGTTTTGCCTTGAGTTTGGGATTGGTGCAAGCACTCGTTTATTGAGTTGTGTGGCCTTATTTAAGTCACTTTAACCCATGTGCACTACGTTTTTGGCTTTGTTTTTGTAGCGCCCTGTCTCAGCTCTGCTCTTCCCCCGTTGGACTTTTGGATCCTGTGTTGTTCTGGTTATTTGCTTTGTGTCTCATTTTGGATTACCTTTTGTCATATTGTTCACACCTCTCTCTTTTGTTTCTCCCCAGGCTCGTGACTCCCAGTGAGCTTCCCTCCCGGTCAGACAGCCATTGTGCTAACCGAGTCTGGATCGGTTCAATTCACCTCCTGAGTCTTAGAGCGTAAGGACCTCACTCTTTCAGTTTACTCACCGAGGTTTTCCCCATACCTGCTGCATACGACTGGGAGCATGGGCCTCGACTTTCAGTTGGTACTTTGTTCCTGTTTTTGTGTGTCTCTTTGCCCTGCCTTTTGTGTGCCTTTTTGCCCTCGTTTTTGGACTGCCTCTGTTCTCCCATTTTTCCCCATTTTTGCCGCCTCTGTGTTCCCCCTGCTTGTTCCCTACAATAAATTCTAAGTTCTGCCTGCAACAGTGTCCTCACCTCCTTCCCACTACGACCGCACCATGACAGCTACTTTAATTCCCACCTGAATCTTCTTATACACAAGTCATATTTTCAGATTCAAATTTGCAGAAAGTATTTTCTATTTCTAACATATATATGTTAATACAAATTACATGACTGCGTCACATATGAGGCTAGAGGCAAATCAGGAATGCTGGCATGCCAAAGTGAGGTAACGGTGGCGCAACAGACACAAAAGTGACCTGCTAAATAGGATACTAAGCAGAAGCAGTCAATTAGCTAAGAGGTTTAAACAGATCAGCTTAAACTGAGAACGAAGGACTAATCAAGAACAGGTAGGGGGCAGGACGGAGGGAAATGACTGACATACCACACAAAGACAGATACAGGACAGGAGTGCCCTCCAGTGGGCAGATGGGGTAAAGTCTGGTGTGAGCAATGACAATTATTTTTATATTTTATAGCTGATTAAAAACAAATTACAAAATACAATTTTCCAAAATATGTATATATTTTGGATACATGTATTAAAATACTGCCCATATGTCTGATCACTACTAGTGATGCTAACAGGCAACAGAAATATTAAACAATATAATGTAATTTATATATTTAACAAGCAATATAAATATTAAGGCATATATACTTATTACATGTATTGATTTGTTAGTGTATTAATGTGTTTTATAGTTCTATAGAGCACAACATTAATCAAGCTGAAAGTCAGTAGAAACGCTAAGTGTACTTAACATAAACAAAGCTTAAAGTCCTCTGTTCAGTGTTGGTGGTTTCAGTTGAACATATATGCCCTCCTTTACTCCTGTAGTATCTCAGTTTTCTTGTTGCTCTTGTAGAATGAACAAAGGCTGGAAAGAGCAGTGGGAGTTGGGGAGATGAACACTGCGGGCCAAAACACTTATTCTTCTTGGCTGCTGAGCTGAAGTGTAGGAAGCTAAAGGCAGGTTAACAGGAGATTATGTTAGCAAGTGTCTGTGTGATTCTCTGTTTTTGTGTTTGTAAACATTATGGGGACTTTGACCTGATTACACACCAAAAATGTGGGTACCTGTGTCAAAGTTAATCACTGCAACATACCTATTTGTGTGATTAGCGCTGCTGTCCCACAGTGAGAAGGTCCTGGTTTGGAGCCCCAGGTCGGCGGTAGGACTTTGCTGTGTGGACTTTGCATGCTCTCCCTGCGTTCGCATAATTGTTAATTGTTAATTGTTGACTCTAAATTGGCCCTGTAAAGTGTGAATGAGAGTGTGATTGTGTGGAGTGTTGGTGCCTGTCCAGGGTTGGTCCCAACCTTGTGTCCGTAAGTTCCCGGGATAGGCTCCTGTCCCCGCGACCCCGTTGGGATTAAGCGGATTGGATGATGAATGAATGAATGATGTAAAAATGTTGTTATAAGAACAGGGATGTAAAACTTTCCATAGCTTTAGTTTGGGGAACAAAGTCATCTGGTGTCAAGTAGAAAGACATGATGCTGAGTAAACCTCTGACTAAGCTAAATTAAAAGAATAAATTTCTTACTTGCTGCTGTTAATTACTCATTTAATTTATACATTACCTCAAGCAAAACAAATTATCAAAATGCTACAGTTGTGCGCACTGCTGGCTTTTCTCCCCTCGTCGTTGTTAATTTGCCATCTCCAGGGCAGTCCGTTCTTAAATTGACTTGCCAAATAAAGTCTACCAAATTAATCAAATAATACCTCAGGAAATGTTTGATTACCTCGGTTTCCGCAGCACGCACCGGTGAATACTCCCAAAAAATAACCTGCTGAATTGATTTTTCTTAGTTCAAGAACATGCTTCTCACACCGCCTCCTGCAACTCACCAGCCTAATGATCCGAACTTGGACTTCGTGCATTCTGTATAAAGCCCACAAGCGCTGGTGGTTATAATAACTTCCAAAATTATATAGTACCAAAACAAACTTAATACAAATAGTAAGAATGTACATACAATATATTGAAGGTAACATGCATCATGTATTTGATATTTTCTGCAGTGTAACAGCATTCATTGCTTTCTACTTTACACTTAGGAGGGAAAATACTGAAACCTCTAGATTAGCTTTTCATTAACTGGTGTGGACTTTATTTGTGTAGATCTTCTCACAAAGCCACTAGTGGTTTTATCATTTGCCTTGGGATTTTTGGGAACCCCTCATTTATGCAAAATATGTGACCCTCCACGGCAAAACCAGTCGCTTGTCGCAAATTTTCAAAATTGAGTTTTGATAGCCTACCTGCGTTAGGTTAACTGAACTCGGGAGACGAAGATGGATTCCAGAGAAATATCTTCACGCTAGTCAACAAATGGACTTACCGTAAATATTGAAGTAGAGCGGTCAAAACACAAACTTTTAACATTCTGCTGGAATTGAATTCCTCACCTCAAGAAAGTCACGTTTTTAGGATGGAAAGGGTAAGTTTTTCAGCCAAATTTATTCACAACAGTACAGTATAAACCTTCCACTGTTTCAAAACACTAAAAACAAAAAATCCACAATTTTACCCCATGCAACATAAATGGTCGTTTTTCTCAGAAAAAAAAGAGGTTTTGATGGTGGAAAGGTGGATTAATGTAAAGTTTGAGAAGTAAGCAAACCTTTTTCTGATTGAAAACTTGTGATCATTAGTGGTGCTATGTGATTGTCACGTTTCATTAATATGCAAGTAATAAAAATCATCCAAAAACCAGGACCACTAACACTGATGCACTGCTGCTCACATTAGTTGTGGCTTTTGTGTTTGTTTTTCATCCTTCGCATTTGTATTATATCTTTCGGATTTGTGTTGTGACTTCTGATTTTGCCTTTGCATGCAAGTGAAAGAGAGTGATTAGTTGAACCTCAGTGGTACCCATTCAGGATTCAAACTGGCAACCTTCTGACCACAGGGCGAATTCCAGGAACTCCTCAACTGTTACACTAACAACTGAAGCATATTGTACTTAAGTAGAATTTCCGGGTATCTGACTATTAATTTTTGTAACAACTTTTAACTTTTACTATGTAGATTTTTAGCATGAATATCTGTACTTTCTACTCCTTACATTTTCAAATCAGGCTCGTTACTATTGCTTGGTTTCATTTAAATGAGGTTCATTAGACCATTTTGCTGTATTTGACCTGTTATTATTATTATATATTTTTTAAATGTAGGATAGAACTGAAAAAAAGAATACAAAAGTGTAACAAACATTCATTTTTAACATTTTCCTAGTGCTTGTGACACCCCTGATGAGGAGCCACCTTGGGCACTGCCCTTAAGGCCTGCTAAACTTCACTCTCTCGCCCTTAAATCAGCTTGGCAGAGGATTGGGTATAAAGTACAGCGTTCCTGGGTTTCTCCTGATTATTACTCCGCTAATCTATCATAATGACAGGCAGGTCTATTCGGCCGCCACTCGCGCAGCTCGCTTCATTTGGCCCGGTCGGGAACTCGACACGCTAATCGCTCATGTCCAACATTTTAAAAGTCAACAGTGTTCAAGCTCTCCAATCTGTCACAGCGAAGAAGAAAACAGTTCCGATTTGGGCTGAGATTACTTTAGCAAACAGTCTTCAGATTCGGTAGTCATTTTTTTCTGCGAGGTGGCTCACTTTACCCTCTTTAAGAGAGGAATTAATAATCACGTACGCTCGCGTGGAGATACGAGAGGCTTTGGAGAGAATCCAGAGCTGCCAATCACGGCAAAAGTAATTAGCAGCGGAAATTAAAATTCCTGATATATCCACGCCAGTCATTCCTCAAATTCAGCACTTTTCTGAAATGAAGAGCACACACTGGAATACGTAAAAGCCCAGCCGCGTGTTTGGCATTCCGGTTTTTACCAGTGTTGGTCAGTAGCTAGAAAATAATGACGATACAATGTTATTTTTTAATAATGATGTATTATGTCGGGCAGCACGGTGGAGCAGGGGTTAGTGCTGCCACCTCACTGTGCTCTCCATGTGCTCGTGTGGGTTTCCTCCGGGTGCTCCGGTTTCCTCCCAAAGTCCAAAAGCATGCAGTATAGGTTAATTGGTGACTCTAAATTGGCCCCGTAAGATGTGAATGTAAGTGTGATTGTGTGTGTGTGCCCTGCGGTGTGTTGGCACCTACTCAGGGTTGGTCCCTGCCTTGTACCCGTAGGTCCCGAGATAAGCTCCGGTTCCCACGCGACCCCAGTTGGGATTAAGCGGTTCGGATAATGAATGAAAGAATGAATGAATATTAGCGTTAACATTTTTAACTATCCCTCAGCAGAAATACTCTGTATTACTGTTTTAAACAGCATGAATGCTGGTAGTTAGTAGCTTGAAAAGCCAGCGTTTAACAGCATCCTCCTCGACGCTGCTCACTGCCAGTGTGGAGATGACAAATTTGTGGTGAAAGTGGTCCACTGCGTTATCGCGAGGCCTCCGTAAACCCCCAGTACGCTACTCCTTTCACCTCGCAATGCGTTTCTGCCCCACGTTTCCACTCATCCGTCTCTGCCGACGCTCGCTACCAGCAGATAAATCACCTCACGCTCTCGCTGCTTTGTTACAGCATCCGAGAAGGAGAGAGAGAGAGAGAGAGAGAGAGAGAGGAAGAAAAAATAGATTACAGCAAATTTTCCATATCCACTTTGTGAATGAGAATTCCTCTTTTGTCCTTGTTTTCTCTCTTTCTTTTCAATGAAAATGGAACGTGTAGTGCAAAAGAGAGGAAGAGAGAAAGAAAAATAGATAAGAAGGGGCGTTATGCGTAAGACAGAGAGAGAGAGAAAGACAGACTGAGAGGGAGATGGGGACTGGGAGAAAGAAGTCAAGGAACGGAAGACTGAGTAAGAGAGGAAAAAAGGAAAAGAATGAAGGACGAGAGAAAGAGAACAAAAGACGCAATACAAAAAGATAGGAAGAGAGAGAGGGAATGAGATAGAGAGGACAAGAAAGAGTAAGAGAAAAGAAAAGGGAGGTGGAAGAAAGAAAAGAGAAAGTGAAAGAAAAGGTAGAAAGAATGAGAGAGAGAGAGAGAGAGAGAGAGAGAAGGAAAAGAAAAACAAGAACTATACATAAGAGAAAGAGAAAAACAGACTGAGAGGGAGAGATAAAAAATTAAGAGAGAGAGGGAGGAAGTCAAGGAGAGGAAGACTGAGTAAGACAGGAAAAAGAGAAGGAATGAGAGAGAGGACAACAGTCAGAAAGAAGAAAAACAAAAGAAATGGAAGGAGATAGACAGACAGACAGACAGACAGACAGACAGACAGACAGACAGATAGATAGATAGATAGAAAAGGACGGAACAAAACATCTGTTTGAGAGAGAGAGAGAGAGAGAGAGAGATGGACCAAGAGGTAGAGAGAAGGAGGAAAAGAAAGAGAGAGAAAGGGATAGAGAGAACACGAGTGGGGGAAAAATAGAAAAGAAAAACAAGAGGAGGGAAGGAGAAAAAGACTCATTCATTCTTCCTTTCTCTCTCTGCCTTTATTCTTTTTCTATCATGCTGTATATATACAGTATATATGTACACTGCCCTCCAAAAGTTTGGAAACGCCCCTGGCAAAGTGGGGATTTGGACAGTATTGCCATGAATCCTTTTTAATTTGTGATAATGTTGCACTGATAAAGGACAACACAAACTACCAAAACATATTTTATTACACAGTTTATTAAAGAGTCTATACAGAGAAAATACTTCAATTTTGGATTCATCAAAATATCCACCATTAGCAGCTATTACAGCTCTGCATAATCTGGGCGTCCGAGCGGTCAATGAACCAATCAGTTGTTGAAGCTATTAAGGTGTGCTGACCCAAAAATCTTTTAAAAACCTGGGCCACGTTTAAACCAGTAACCAGACATCACAGCTGGCAAAGGGGCATGTCTGACTCTCACATGGATATATTGCCATTATTATGTAATCAAAATAAAGATGATTATTGCTGGTATACAAAGATAATGTCAAGTTACTTTAATGTATTTGCACCAAAAATGATGAGGATTTATGCTGATATCGTCAAAACCCCACTTTGCCAGGGGCGTTTCCGAACTTTTGGAGGGCAGTGTATATATACAGAGAGAGAAGGAGAAAGAGAGAGAAGAGAGTATGAGTGTTTGCTTTGTGCAGACTGATTAAATAAAGCTGAATTCCCTGCTGCTCTGTTTTCTCGTCTCGTCTCTCTCAGCGGTTGCTTGTGTGTGCAGGTCAAACTCCCTTCCAGCTTCCACTTGAAAGGGCACGAAGGGATCAAGCTGGACACGAGACTCGGCTCGTCAGGCCTGCGGTGATTGGCAGCGCTGCAGAAATCCATCACTGGCGTCGTCTGAGGCTTGACCCGCAGCGGCGGGCCGGAGTCGGATGAATAAGTGATGTTTAGCAGCGGGTGAGCGACTGAGTTGTGAGCATCGGGGTTCAGATGTGGCGTCGTTCCTCCATCACTCCATCCTCGAACTCTCTCGGACAAGCCTGGAACGCTCAACAGCAGCTGATCATAAATAACTGAATAAAATGAATAAAAATCTGTTTTATGGATGGATACATTTTTAAACAAGGCATCAGAATTTGTCAGAACAAATAAAAACAACTTCACACACTCACATACACCGTTCCATCTTTGTGAGGTGTTAACCTACACTTAGAGAAGTGTAAGTTCTAGAGCAGGGCAGCACGGTGGCGCAGTGGTTAGCGATGCCCCCGTTTTGCCGAGGGTTTCCTCCGAGTGAATGTGAGTGTGATCCTCAGGTGTGAATGTGTGAGTGTGTGCCCTGTGGTGTGTTGGCGCCTGCCCAGGGTTGGTCCCCGCTTTGCACCTGTAGTTCCGGTTCCAGTCATCAGAAATTTGCTTGAAGGATAGATAGATAGATTGATAGATTGATAGATTGATTGATATGAATATAGCATGTACTCTATGAAGGTTTACCTTGTTATAATTAACAACAAAAATGATTGAAGTTTCACTTATTTCACAATATTCCAATTTTTGGAGATGCACCAGTATAAAAATCTGGCATTTTATAAAAGTATACAGTAGTCAGTATAAAAGTGTGACAATATCAACAAGAAAGTCGAGTTGTTTCTGCTCTGTTTATATTCCATTTCTATCTTCCATGACTGAATCACACTCTTTTTATGTTCCACATCACATCTGTATTCTAAGCAGCTTTGTCGAACGCCTGATTCTGCTTCTCTGAGCTCAGTAAAGGATCTGGTGTTACGCTAACATCCCAAAGCTTTTTGTCTTCCAACGGGAACATGCTGTGTTGCTGTCTGTGGATTTCTGGATTAGATATATCACAAACAAAACTGTGACATGGCTTCAGCGTGCGTTTTGATGTAAAGGGAGTGAAAGTGTTGTTCCATTTTCCATCTCATGGTGATAGAGTGCAGAAAGAAATGGGCAGGTAATTCAATCTCGGTATAAAATCTACTACAACCAGTCGGATTCTGTGTCACACTGGAAAGCAACTTTTTGCTGGAGTAAACACAACATGATGGACCAGCCGACTGTCTCAAAATGTATCATCAAATACAGTGATGGGAATAACAGTGTTAGAGCCATTTTGTGTGAATATTTAGATTTAATGTTTTATAGTTGTTTACAGTAGAAAGTAGAGAAACGTTTCTGGAATCTTCCATAACTTTCCATGTACATTGCTACGTAATAGAATTCTATCAATACGTATGCATGTTAAATGTACTACTATGTAACAATAGAAGTAATATGTGCCTTACCTGTCGTAATCTAAAGTTACGTGTGATGTAAGAACGTAATAGAACTAGTTTCACATTGAATGCGATGGAGCTAAGAGCTCCGGAGCGCTACAGTTTTTTGAGATGAGATGAGAGATGAGAGATGAGATGAGTATCTTTGTAGTCTTAGGGATTCATTTTTGCCTGTAAAACTTTGAATTGTAGTAAAGAAAAGACGACAAAAGACATCTCAAGACTCAAGACTCTTTTTTGGTACGTGTCGCGTACAAAGACAACTCAAGAGCTCTTAGCAAATGAGACAGCGAGGAGCTGCTCTTACAATTTAAGTCAAAAAACATGCTATTAAGAAAAAACTTGCTCAAGAAGCGAAGTTCAAGAAATCCGAAAACTTACCGACACATGGACTTGGACTTAAGTAAAGCTGGAAAATCTTTGAGGGAGGTTGTAGGAAAGCCTGGAACAATATTAAACGTAACAAAAAGGTACTCACCAAGACTAACCTTACCGTCGAAGACTTGTCCAAGGCCGAAACTGAACTGATCAAGTACAGTCAAAAGCAAACCTACGCTGAAGAAATAAAAGCACTGCAGCAAGGAAACTCCGGTGTGAAATGAAGCAGTTCAATCTCCAAACTTGATCCACGCTTAGACGACGGAGTACTGAGAGTAGGTGGACGGCTGAACAAATTGGCGATGCCTGAAGAAGTTAAACATCCTGCTATTCTGCATAAACAACACCCAATATCTCAACTCATTCTTCGCCACGTCCACGAAATCACGGGGCACGGTGGCAGAAACTATATGTTGGCCAAGTTACGACAGAGGTATTAGATACCTAAAGCAAATACAGAGGCGAGAACCGTAATTTTAAGATGCAACCTCTGCAGAAGATTGAATGCAAAGGTTGGAGAGCAAAAGATGGCAGACCTACCAGAAGACTGGCTGCGTCCCAACGAACCTCCCTTCACGAGGACAGGAGTGGACTACTTTGGTCCCTTTGAGGTGAAAGTAGGGCGCGCCAAGGTGAAACGTTACGGAGTGCTCTTCACTTGTCTAACGACCAGAGCACTCCATCTAGACGTCGCCAATTCTCTCGACACAGACTCTTATATTAACGCCCTACCTCGCTTCCAAAGTGGAAGGGGATCATCAGTTCAGACCTAATCCTGTAGGTACTGTAGGTACAAACCTGGTCGGCGCAGAAAAGGAGTTACGGAAGATGATAAAGAGCTGGAACCAATCCCGTATCAACGAAGACATGCTCCAGAAAGGAGTTCAGTGGATCGTCAACCCACCTGGCGCTTCCCATCATGGAGGAGTGTGGGAGCGTCAAATTAGAACAGTAAAGAAGGTGATTAGCTCCGTCATGCGGCAACAAGTAGTGAATGATGATGGATTACGAACTTTGTTGAAGTCGAGAAGATCGTCAACGGAAGACCCCTAACTATGTGCTCAGATGACCCCAACGACCTTGAGCCACTGACACCAAATCATATATTGGATCAGAACAAAAAGCCTATCCTGCTGCCCGACTTGTTTAAAGAAGACGATATCTATGCCATACGACGCTGGAAACAAGTCCAGTACATGACAGACTTATTCTGGAGAAGATGGACCCGAGAGTATCTACCACTTCTGCAAGAACGGCAAAAATGGCGTGGGTTGAAGAGAAACTTCGAGGTAGGAGACGTAGTTGTTGTGTTCGATCCAGCCCTCCCAAGAAGACCCTGGCCATTGGGAAGAATCACCAAAGTCATGCCAGACTCAAGAGGTGTGGCTCGCAGCGTTGAAGTCCGAGTAAAGTCAAGCACCATACGAAGACCCATCACTAAGCTCGTCCTGTTGGACACAACACCAGGAAAAGAACTTACCTAGATAAAAATGCTAAAAAAATGGCTCTGAATTTAAGTTGGTAATTGATATGCTAATGCCTAGTCAATTAGGGGCCGGGACAAACAGTGTTAAAAATAAACGCCATTGGTTACAGCCCTAAGAGAATTTGGTGAGTTTTACTGCCTTTGTTTTTAGGTTTATTCTAGTGTGTGTAGAGTTAGCTACACATGTTGTGTTCAGGACATCCTGCACTACTCAGATTTGTAACCAGATAATCAATAGGGGTGTAGAAATTAATCACACAATGGATGCATTGCGTGCACGATTCTGCATTAATGCAGAGGCAGACCATAATCGATTATATCTGACTTTATATCCTAGTGGTTGTAGGTCGTCTGCAGCGGTGGAGGAAGTATTGAAGTTCAGTACTTAAGTAAAAGTACAAATATCCTGCAAAATATGTACTCAAGTAAAAGTAGTGTTATATCAACAATCTTACTTAAGTGAAAGTACTAAGTACTTTTAAATTTACTTTAAAGTATTTTTTTAAGTAAAAGTACTCACGCAATGGGTTGTCTCAACGTCTGGGCTGTACCATTTTGTAAAAGAATGTAGATGTACTGACTTACGCCTCTACCGATGTCATTGCTCGTGTGTGTGTATTGGAAAGTTTGGTGTGCTTATTGTGCGTGCACTCTGCAATACTGTGAATGTCTGTTGAATGTCTGTTGAATGTCTTGTCTTCTTGAAATCAAGCCACTCTACCTGCTCGTGCTGCTACTAGACGCGCGCTCTGCCATCATTGGAGCTAATAAAGCCGCCAGATTGGTTGGCAATGGGAAACAACGCCAGAACGCAATCAGTAGGCTAACTATTTTTTCATGCAAGATTTTGAGGAAATTGTGCTCATAAAGTGTAACTATTAACGGCATAAATTGTAGAAATGTAGTGGAGTAGAAAGTACAGATAATTGCCGCAAAATGTAATGGAGTAAAATAAAAAGTATGCATTATTATTTTTACTCAAGTGAAGTACAGATACGTAAAAATCTACTTAAGTACTGTAACGAAATACAAATACTTTGTTACATTCCACCACTGGTCGTCTGTGACCTACAATCCAGTTTCTCTACTAAAAAATTCTTTCATTTTATTTCTTTTTCAAAACATTTTCAGATGATTTGGGCATCTTTATGAATAAGTGAATGCAAATATCTAAAAAGTAGTAGACTTAGTCTGAAGATGGGATGCATGAAGATATCATATCAAATCAAATCCTTGACCTGATCATCTGAATCAAATTGTAAGACCAGTGAAGGTTCATGCCTCTACCAATCAATGGATTTCTCTTCACTGGTCATAACGTTATGGCTGATTATTATTTATTACAAATAAATCTCACAGACGGATGGAGCAATAAACTAAAATGCAGATGAAATCTCATCCAGACATCAAACAAACCTCTTAAAAATCACTCAGACATCCTCAAAAACCAAATTCTGCTTAAACTATTTTGTTTTCCAGTAACGGAAACGCACTACACTAAAAGCATAGTCGTGTGTGTTCCATATAAAGTGTGTGTGTAAGTGTGTGTGCTTCTTTGTTCAAAATAGGCGCAGATCAATTGGGTCCTCTTTTATGTTGACAGCCCGTGCTTTAGAGAGCCATGAGTGGCCTTTTTGTCTATGAAAATGCAGGAAGAAAGAATCCCCTCTCAGGCATTTCCCCCACTCTCTATCCTAAAACGCTGAGTTTCTTACACAAAAATAAAAGCATTTAGTCATAAAAGAACACAAAATACACACTTATCCCTCCGCTCTTTTGAACTACTAACCTTTTATGACCTTTTGTCCAGCCATAGCATCTTGGCAAATCCCTAATTTGTTTTTTTTAAATAATGAACGGCTCGGTTCAGTGATTTATCGTCAATGGGGGTCTGAACAGTTTAATTAGTGCCGTAATTATTAGGTTTGGTTTGTTAAAGAAAACTTAAAGGTCACTTTTCACTAATGTGAAACACAGTCCAAAAGCATGCAAATTGGCCCGTAAGGTGTGAATGGGGGTGTGACTGTGTGCCCTGCAGTGTATCGGAGCCATCCCAGGGTTGGTCGCCACCTTGCGCCCGTAGTTTTTATACGGCGCACGCCTTCTGTTTTAAAATGTATTGCATTGTTTTGTGCTAAAATTCTGAGCACTCAGTGGAACGTTACACTTGCAACTCTGCCTGCATGTGTGAAAAATTTTTACTTACTAAATTGTGTTTGTCTCACTTAGGGAATGTAAGCTCACACATTAGGTGTCTCCCGATTCACAAACTACCGCACTTAATAGTATGGTAGGTATCATACTTTTCTATGTGGTAGTATGCATCTCAGTAAATAGCCGGGTGTGTAGCTTAACGGCTCTCTACACACTAGGCAGTGCACATGGAGAGTCACACACCCACTATTTGACTTGGTACACTACATAGGGTGGGAAGTGTCCTTTTCTTAAAATGTTGTGCACTACACAGGACATGCTCCACTCTCACTCCACTCTGCTTTGACGCTCGCTTGACTGTATTAGAGTTATGGTGTTGCTTTTGTGCCAAAATTCTGAGCGTAGCGTGGAACTTTGGCGAGAGAAATATCTCGTCTTTTAGCGCCTTCCTTGTTTGTCGCCATTGATATCGGCACCGGCAGGTATAAGCATGAAAATATTGGATATCGACATCGGTCAATTATTCCCATATTGTACATCCTGAATATAGTGCAACACTACTTCTATAGCTGCTAGTGTGTGTGCGTGTGTGTGTGTGTGGAAGAGCGGCTATTGAAGCAGAATTGCAGTTATATCTACATCTATATCTTTGCAATATCTACACGTGCTTCAGTTTCCTAACTAGATTAAATAGATCTCGACAATTTGCAACTTCCACTTTTGCTGTAACAAAGTTTTGGGAAGGGAGAGCAAAGCTTCTGAACATGCTTTGAGAGAAGTGTTATGTTTTACTTCTTTCCCCCCATAACTTCTGTGCGTCTTGTTGTAGTGATGTCAGATGAAAGGAGTTATCCGGCGCTAGCTGATGTTGTTTGACCAGCGTCTGTTTCTACTTCGTAGAGTTTCTCATCGCTACGTGACTGGAAAAGCAAAAACATAATGAGAGCCGAACAGGGACCGGATTTAGCGCGCAGAGCCGGATCAGCCCCGGGCCTCGGAGGCAGAGGTCACCGCATGAGAAATGGATGGAGTTTTTATTTTTATATTGTCTAAAATACCCCAGGAGGGAGGATTTCTGCTTAATCTGGGGCAGGCGGCGGAGGGGAAAATGCTTTCTTCAGTAGTTTATCGGGAGCGAAGTTACTTTTAAAGTGCTGTAGCTTTCCAGGAACTAGCTTGGTAAAAGTAGTGATGTACTCTGGCTGAATGACATAAAATATACTTTTTCTCTCTCCACAAAAAATGGGTATTTATAACTAGCAGGTGTCTGTGATTGGTCTTGAATTGGTTGAAGTGACCTCTGATTGGCTACTGTTATTGTGTCACAGTGCAATCTTGGCAGCTGCTAGATGGAGTCAGGAGATAGAGTCATAAATCTGTGGTCATATGTAACAAGATGTATGACTTGTGTCCAACTTGTGACTTGCATTGTGTCACACCTGCATTGTGCTGTTACACCTGTGTTGTGTTCAAGATACTTTTTGGGTTAACTGGTAATAAAATGTGACTGCACGGCAAAACCAGTCGCTTGTCGCAATGGAGGTTTCCGAGAAAAACGACTGTTTATGTTGCGTGGGGTAAAATTTTGGATTTTTGTTTTTAGTGTTTTGAAACAGTGGAAGGTCTATACTGTACTGTTGTGAATAAATTTGGCTGAAAAACTTACCCTTTCCATCCTAAAAACGTGACTTTCTTGAGGTGAGGAATTCAATTCCACCAGAATGTTAAAAGTTTGTGTTTTGACCGCTCTACTTCAATATTTACGCTAAATCCACTGGTTGACTAGCGTGAAGATATTTCTCCGGAATCCATCTCCGTCTCCCGAGTTCAGTTAACCTAACGCAGGTAGGCTATCCGTGTGGCTGTGAATGCAGCGTAGGCTAGCGTAAATGCAAACGTAGCCGCGACCGCACCAAGCGTCTGTGAGTGCTACGACTATAGTCAACTTCAAGATTTCATTTTTTGCAGTGTATGCGCTGTTCCCTGGGTGCTGCCTATGTCAGCTGCCCACTGCTCCTTCACTGATGGTTAAATTCTTGGTTGTGGTGCACTGTGTGCTGTGCTGTGTTCACAATGACAAATAATCACTTAAAATCACAATAATTATTTGTCCCAAAAAGTTAAGCATGTCCTCAATCAGCAGTCTGAACTTTGTCCTGTAAAACATTCCAGGTCAGATACATAATCACACACACACACACATACACACACACACAGACTCAGATAAACGTGTACATTTATGTTGTTCTAAAAGATTTGAAACCCATTTTGACTTTCTAATATTTAACCATAAATATAGATAACAGTAGCAAACGACAACATGCTTCAGCTTCTTTGGCATTAAAATGCAAATGAGCCATTTTAAACCATTATCATGAAGTTAAGAATAAAAATGTACGTTCAGCAGCTGCTGTGGTCGGTCATGAATCTTATTTTATCTTACCCAGCTTTACAGTGGAACAGCGTTATTAACAAATGCCAACATAACCTACTATCTTCATAGAGTTCGCTGCTCACAAGGCTTTATTATTATCAATAAATCTGTTATAGCTGCACACGAGATGCTGATCATCGTAGCGTAGTTGTGCAATGATAGTTTTCTTAGCAAGCCTATTTTCTTATTACATTCCTTGAGCAGGTGCACAGCAGATCCTACTTTATCTTGACATGTTATTTATTATTTAGACTGTCCTTAATATGGAGTACAGAATTGATCTTATCTGATTATGTTGTGTTTACTGCTTATAGAAAATGAAAACGTTTTCCATTTGCCATCAACTGAGGCCATACTGTCACGGCTGTAGTCGGCATGACATGAATTCAGGTAACGTTGCAAGCCATTTTATTAACAAATTCAAACGAAACTGGCATGAGGGCCACAGACCAAACAGAACTCTTTGTTTGTCTTCAAAAATACACAAAGCACGCCGACATGGGAAGGGTAGTGTGAGGGTGGACCGACAGGAGACGCTGGTACCTCTTTTCTACTACACTGGTGCTCGGCCGGTGCTGAACTGAGAACCAGCCGAGAACCGGCCCGTATTTACACTGACCAGGGAGCTCAGCGGGAGCCGCATGATAATATGTCGACTCATGTCATGCCGACGAAGCCTGCAACTTTTAGTTTTTCCCTTATTTCTTCATATGCCTTCTAATTTTTTTGTGCACGTTCCAATTTCTGCTGAATCTGAATCTGCCACTCAGCCGAGTTACGGGAGGCCTATTATGGCCAAAGTCCAGGGTGGCCATAACACATACGCAACAAACTGCGATGCTCTGTGTTTTCTAAACAGGGGAGAAGCTACACTAAAAATAGTGACGCCACTAATTTTTTTCAATAGCTTATCGGTAGTAAAAAAAAAGGGTTGGGTACTGAGGTACTTTTAAAGGTACCGACCGAATGATGTCGGTACTACCGGGTATCGGTTCACGTCAAATCTGTACATGCCCACGCTTATCAGCTGCAGTGCTCACAAGCTGAGCGGGACATACATCAACCCTACACCCTTGTCCTCATCCCTGATGCGTTCGCGGCTCCATTTTGGTGGTGCAGCCTCCTGATTTTCTCCTGACTCTTATTAGCTTTATAATAGTTGACTGGCTTTTGGAGTTTACGGCATGTCACAGTTTTGCACATTTCGCCGCTAAATCGAGTCTTGTTGAGAGCCGAACGGCGTAACCAGCATCATCATGCGCTTCAGAGAGTTTTGAAAGTGATTCTCACATCTAATGATGATTGGTTGTGCTGTGATGGTTTTTGGGGAACTCGAGTCAGTGATAATTAAAGACGTCTCTCACTACTCTCTTTTCTAGGAAAAATGGCGTCTTGAAATATAAAGTAAAATACTATTTATTACTCATCCAAACAGAAAAGAAAGAAAAGATATTATAATAT